>JANSVA010000217.1:12611927-12631441 GCA_025504915.1 Erythroxylum reticulatum
GAGTTGGGAAAATAGAGTATTTAAAGTATTTAAGTGCTCCGTCACCGAAGTGGATTCCGCCATGCGTAAAGTGTATAGTTTCCTTTTCAGAAAAATTTTGTTGTTGAGTGACTTGGCCTTGTACAATTTTGTGAGATGGTCTCATCTTTCCTTTACAGTCTTCTTTTCCTCTATGCTGGACAATACGCCATCAGTTAAAGCTAGGTGAAGATTAGCTACAGCATTCCCCTCTATCTCGTTCCATTTTTCATCTGTTACTCCAGCTGGTTGTTCACTAATGGCTGCCAGACAATTATCTTTCCTCAAGATTGCCTTTATATTCAACTTCCACAATGAGAAATTACTCCCATTGAACTTTTCAATCTCAAATTTTACTGTCATTGCTTTGAGGTTACTATTCATCAACTTTCACTGTGCACACCGGAACTCCGAATGGATTACGCCAAAAAATTCGTCGTAATTTTCTGACCTCGCTCTGATACCACTTGTTGTGAAAATCGACCGGATTAGAGCAGGTTCGTAGCTAAAGAGGACTGAGGGAAATAGTAACGAACACATAGATTTTACGTGAAAAACCCCCAAATTAGGGTAAAAACCACAAGCAAGGATAGAAGACTTTTACTACTTAAAAACTGGAGAATTGCAAGGAAAAATTAGACCCGCAAAAATATACAAAATATTTTTGTTTCTCTCTTTTCTTCTCTTTTCTCTCTCACCTCACTCTCTCTTTTCTCTTATGTTTTCGCTCTGTTTTTCTACTCTCCTCCTCTTCATCTCCTGCCTATAAAGGCAGGAGACTTATGTTAGGCAGCTAACCTTTTGGCATATTAGGCACCAAATAAATCGGTGCCTAACTTGCTCACAAACAGCCACCTTTGTTGACAAAAATTTATACAATGTTTTAAAATATGTTAATAGATAAACATTAGTTTGCATATCTCGTGGTTTCTGCATATCTTTTTTGATATCCCTGAATAACCGTAATTAGATACTTTAGATGCTTTGTTATGATTTTCCCTTCATATATATGTTTGCTTTTGTAATCCCTTAACCTTCAATTATTTGCAACCTACTTTACTGAATAAAAGGATGCATAATATTCAAATTGTAGTAGAAGCTAGTGGGAAACATCATTTATTTTATATTTACTTCGTTACATTCTTTTTTTAAGATTGTAGTTTAGTAGTTAAATGCCTTCGTTCAAAATTTTTCATGGCGACGCAGTCCACGAAAAAGGCATAGTTAAAATAAAACATCGACAAACGTTGACCACTTGTTCAACATCTTTCAGAACCGCATCACATGGCGTCTTGTTTTGATACTAGCAATTAAGCTTCGCTAGGTTCTTTATGCGTGTACGTAGCTTCGTTATCCCATCAGATCATCTGTCCCATATTTTGTGCACCAAATTTTGTCCAATTTAATTTCAACCTTTTATTTTTGTAGATTTCATAAGAACAAAAGATTGAGATTAAAAACAATAGAATTAGTACACGGGACAGAGGATGAAGTTCCGCTTCGTTACATGGAGCCGTTTCAACACTGAGGAAGGAAAAGCAATAAAGAGACAGTGTCAAAATCACGGGAATCTCGATATCAGTAGACATGCAGATTGCGCCACGTGGCTATGGACAGAATAGATGGTAGTCACAGGTCTGTCGTGTCACTGGCAACGAATAAAGACAAAAGCCACGTGTACGGTCAATGGGATGGATAAGGGAGACACGTATGGAGATATTCCGTACAAGGTCGCCCCAGATTCAGAAGCTGAGAGACTAACATAATTGTATATATTATTTTTTTGGTAGGATGGGCATGGTCTGTTTTGTCGGCATGTGAGGTGCCTACTTCCCATCCACTGTTGGTGGTTCGCAAAATACAGCCACGTATCCAACGGGCATGTGTGTGCGTCACCCTCTTATCCCATATCCACGTGAGACCAACCATGTAGCTATTTGTGTTGGCAATTTTATCTTCCCTGGAGGCCAGGAGCTTTGTTCAAAGCACCTAAGAACAAAGACATGCCGGTGTTTTCTTTTTGAACCAAGACGAGGCGGCTTTTCTGGTATGGCATTTGAGACTTTTTCAGAATTTTAAGCAATTGACTGTTTTTTTTTTTGTTGTTGTCATTTTAGTCCCTCACCCACTTCTGAAATTTAAATTTTTTAAGGAATTAACACGTTTCGTCGTATTTAATGGTCAAAGTTATGGGGAAGAATAAATTCGGAGTACGATATCAAATATTTAACCGGCTCTTTTATCAATCTTTAAAGTTAAGTTGAGTGTGTGCTAATTATTGAATAAGATTGATAAAATAAAGAGAGATTATTTAGGAGAGGCATAATAGGTTAGTCCATGAAATGAGACAAGTGAAATAAACAAGGAACAAATTAAATTGATGTGCCTATCATATCTGTTGACTTTACGATATTATCAAGGAAGGATAACTTTCTTAAATCGGCAACCCTTAATCAATGGCTTGGATGGAAGGGGTACAGAGATATTGGGTTGCGGGGGACAGAGGATCTGATCCCAATCGGCAATAGTGTTGTTCTTCCGATACAGTGAGTGGCTTACTCATTATTTTAAAATGTTTCAGATAATGTTATTATATTTCGTGACAATAGCGATGTTTACAAATATCTTACCTTTCATGGTTGTCCATTCCTACAAACTATGATCTGAAGTCAGCTCTGCATCATAAACAATTTTAATAGCTCTTTTTTTTTTTATCACTCGAATTTGCAAAATCAATGATTAGAAGTTTTTCACTCCCATGTCCCCAAACATTATCTTCGCACAGACAGATCTCAACCCTTTCTTGTAATAGTTAAGCCAGACATTCTGTTTTGCAAGGAACAGCTGCGGAAAGTAACTGTCCTCATTTCCAAATCCAAGACCCTTAACCAACTTATTGTCAAGTTAGTGTCTCTTGACCTATTTCGCGATTTTGATTTCTGACTTTAATTTCTTTAAACTTTCATAACTATTTATAATTTTATTTATCTTCAACTAAAATATCTTAGTTGATCAGTTGATAATAAACTAATTATATTTATTTATTTATTTAAAAATACTTTCAAATTTTGCTAAGTGTTTAATAAAATGTATTTTTAATTTAATTTTACGTACTTTATTAACAAAATAATAATGTTTTTGGTAACAATAAAAGATAAAATTATTTACTTAATTATAAATAAAAACTAAATAATAAGAATAGAATCGATCAGTCTCTTAGCTAACTTCAATCATTACACCTCTGGGCATCGGAGATATTAGTTGGACAATGGTTCTATTTTCAATCATCGATTAAAAGACATGGACAAAAAAGTTGATTTCATGGTTAAAAGAAAGGTGATATGTAGAATAAAGAAACTCTGGATTGAAAGACATGGACAAAGAAGTTGATTTCATGCTTAAAAGAAAGGTGATATGTAGAAAAAAGAAACTCTGGATTCATACTTTTATGACACATCAAATATATGTGAAAATAGAGGCTAACCGGCGATTTGTAAAAATCTCCCTAAACTGTTGTGGCAGCAGAGAGGACGAAAATGATCAACGGTAGGTTGGATGCAGAAGCGTACAAGTGGCATATTAATTTGAAGAGGTTCTTTAGACGTTTGTCAATGTTATGAATACCTCCGATCAAATATTCGTAGATGATTCCGCTAATTTTAACCCCGGCTCTTTGATTATGAGGTATCGTTCTGTATGTGCATCCGCATAAAAACTAGACACAGCACCATAATATATTTTCGTTAGTGAGCACATAAAACCCAGCTCTGAGGCTTTCGACAACGATATTTGCAATTATTCAGGAAGAAGGTTATCCAGAATCAGCCAAGTGTCTTAGCCTTACACGTAACAAAAGCATTCGCTCTCTGCTCTCTTTACTTTACGTGCGCATCCGTCTGTTCTGTTGCAAAAACATAATATTTCTGCCTTTGGGACACAACTTTTGACGTTTCTGTTCTCTGCTTGCTTCTCAGTTCTCAGTTCTCAGTTCTCAGTTCTCACCCTCGCACATGCCTTCTTCATTAAATATCATCATCCACGCGTCATAGGTTAGTAGGTTTTTTATTTCTTTTTCTCCTTTGTTTTTATTTCTTAATCAGTCTGCAACAGTAATGATTGTTATCGCAAATGCCGTTGATCACTCTAATTTGGAAAATAAACCAAGCCAGTCGATCTAATGATAGGACTGCCAATGCCATTAATGGGGATGCGGCGGCAGTTTAACGCAACATTTTCAGTGGTTTCATATTCTCTCGTTATTTTTCAACCATTACATCAAATTTAATATAAAATAGAATATTTTTTAAAAAAATTTACACCAAATTTTAATTATGTAATACCAAATTTTTACATTAAATTTTTTACATCAAAATTTTTCTAAAGAATATACCACAATAATTTAGTTATTAATTAAATTAATTTATATTTATACAATAAATTTTATTTATTATTTATTTATTAAAAATGAAAATAAAATTATTATTATTATTATTAATTAATATCTGCTTTATATTAAATTAATATTATTTACAAAATATATTTACTATTATTGCGATAACAAATTGATAACATACATAAATATAAACTGATTAAACATAACATACACAAATACTTTTTATTCTTATCAGATTTTATTAATAAATTTATAATATTTATAAATAAATATTAAAAATAAATTTAATATTATATTCAATATTAGTTTCGTCTTAAACATCTCAATGAGATCTTTGTAATGATATATTTTGTATAAACTAATATATATTTTAATTTTAATTTTAATTACTTAGTAAATTATGCAAACAAATCAATTTGTAAAAAGGACATAAAAGGAATATGTTAAAAAGTAGATAGATAAAATTGTCTTTTTACAATTTTGATGCAATGAATAGTAAAACATCAAATTTGGTGTGTTACTATTCATTGCACCAATTTGGTGTGCAGAATTGGTGTTTTCCTTGGAGTGGATTTTGTTGGATTTCGTTTTCGGAACCTAAACATTTGAAGACATTTGACGGAAAACAGTGCTTGCCCTCAACTATACTAAGCATGTTTTGGGGACACTTGAATAACCCTCATCATAGGTATTGGATTGGGGTGTTCTTTGGGATAGCTTAAAAGAGGACTTTAAGATCTACAACTTTCGTGAAGACAGAATCTATCGTCTAAAGAATCAAAATGGACTAGACGATGGTATTAGTTGAATGGTAAACAGAGGAAGAAGTCTCGGTCATAAAAGTAGAAAGCAGATAAAACAAAAGATAGACAAAGTGAAGAGGGCAGACGAAACAAAAGAGCAGACGAAGCGAAGAGGGCAGACGAAACAAAAGGACAGACAAAACAAAAGACAGACGAAGCAAAAGTCTTAAGATGAAGTAGGGTCACCTTAAGACGAAATAGGGTCTTAAGATGATGCGGGGTCAACTTAAGACAAATCATGGTCTTAAGACGATGCGAGGTCAATTTAAGACGAATCATGGTCTTAAGACGATGCAGGGTCAATTTAAGACAAAGCATGATCTTAAGACGATGCATGGTCAACTTAAGATGAAGCATTGTTTTAAGACAATGCGGGGTTAACTTAAGACGAAGCATGGTCTTAAGACGATGCGGGGTCAACTTAAGACGAAGTGTCTTTACAGACGATACTACTCTATAGATGATATTACGTCATCACAGACGATACGTCTTTGCAGATGATGCATTTCTTAAGACGAACGACATCATCACAGACGATGCATCTTTACAGACGATGCATTCTTATAAATAAAATGACGTCATTACAGACGATGTGACGTCATCACAGACGATACCTCTTTACAGACGACACATCCTTTCAGATAATGCATCTTTACAAATGATTTATCCTTACAAATGAAATGACGTCATCACAGATGATACGTCTTTACCCTTATAAAGACCATAACTTTTGAATCTGAATTCCAAAGTTTCTATATATATATCGATAGAAAGCTGGACAATTTAACTACGACTTCTCAGAGGACAACTTCAACTAATTTAGTCTCAATTTGTCTAGTTTCCTTTAGAAGTTAGCACATAACTTCTACACCTATGGAAGACTTAGATCAAGAACTGAACATCTACCAGAGAAACATGCACATATACCTAGGGACTTTGCAGTTTCTTTATTTAACTCATTTTCCCAATGATCAGAAACTCATACATCACTTAATTACATCAAGACACTTTGAACAAGGGCTTAACTCCAAAATACAACATATACAGGATGCTCAATATTTATATGCTTAAGAAGCTATCTCAAAAGTGAGCAAACTAACTTAGTTACAAAAGCTACTATCTTGAAATTTTGCCTAAATGCCTTTCAAGGAATCACTTATCTTCTCGATCTGCACCTGAGGAGGGAATAATGGGGTGAGCTATATGGCTCAGTGATTAATATATATATAGCCATCGGCAATTGGCCACATATTCAAGCATATGTATATGTATGTTTAACAGTACTAACATTTGTGCTTTATTCAAGCAATTTAAACATTGATCAACATAACTCAAAGTTAATATACAGCATAAACTTCAACCATTAAACATAACACTTTAATATGCACCATACTTGAACATCTAAAGATGAATGCACAACAAACGAATTGAGGGTTCCATAAAAACAGAATGGAGAAACTGAAATTTACCCCATGAACAGAATGAGTCCAATTTCGGAGCTCATATGAAACAAGAGGGTAGCCGAGAGAAGACTCTTCTTAATATGCACGTGACGAACAGAATGTTTCCACTCTCGCCTAAACAAAAGTGCATAATCACGCTCAAATCATTTTATGAAATGCTTTCATACTCTTTCATGCTCTTTCCTTTCTTTTCGTTTATACAAAATATCATGATTGAATATCAAGGCATAACATGATCAAAATCACAATTCAATTTTATAAAAAATGTCATACTTCTTTTCATGCATAACTTAAAACGCATCATAGTAATTTACAATTTATTAATTTCATTTTCAAGCACATCATATACACACATATAGGTAAGAATTTGCCCTATTTACACAATAACTATAAATACATTATCCACCTAATAAGCTTGCGGAAATCTAAGTCAAGCTTGCCTTTCTCCTTGCTCTTGGGTAGGATTTCCTAACATAACCAAGGTTCCATTTAAAACCAACATTCTAATAAAATTTATAAACTTAAGAAAAATCATAGAATCACAATAAACACAAATGAAACTCAAATCTAACATAACCACAGTCCATCTAGGTTAGAAAACTTAAGATCTAATTTATGAACCCTATAATCAATTGGGTTCTCCTAATCCATCTTCTTCCCACAAAACCTTTTTGATGTCTAACTCCTTCATCTTTAATACAACATATTCCTTTAATAAAGCAAGAAAAAGATGGTTAACTTACCTTAACAAATTTGATTTTTTTTCTCTTCTTTTTCACCGAAACTTCTCTTCTTCTCTCCTATTTTCGTTTCTCTCTTTTTTCTCTTTTGTTCTCACGACACTTCTCTCTTCTTCTAATACAAAACCATTTTAAATGGTTTTCCCCCCATTTTATCATTCATTTACCTTGTCCTTCCCATTTTGCCCCTTCTTTCATCTAATTCACTATTAATTCCTTTAAGCTAACTTACTTTTAACCTTCCCATATTGATTTAAACTTAATTCAAATCCTTCCATCAATTTCTAATATCTATTTATGCCACTAAATTAATAACTACAATCCAAAAATAATCAAAAAATAGAATAATTAACCAAAATCTAAATAAAAAGTTCAATAACAAATCACAAAAATTAGAAAAAATTTTCAGGGTCCAACAGATTTATTACACCAAAATACCAAATTTGGTGTTTTGGTGTCTTGGTTGGAGATGACCTTATACATTTTGGGCTTGTCACTTGCCGAACTTTATCAATCATGATTTGTAAAGAGTAGCTTTGGACTAGTTATTTCTCTGAATATTTGGATGTACACGCCTTTGTGAATTTTTTCCTTTGTTTGGTTGTAGTTGATAAATAATTTAATTGACATGAAAATATATTTAATCTAAAAAGAATAATAAATATAAAATTTTGAATCATTACATAAAAGATTAATGTTTAATAGTATCATAGTTCTCACCAAGCAATTCTCATTCCTTCAAACAAGTCTCAAAGAGTCCATATTTTTATTGAATTCGTGCTTCGCACACAATTTTGTCATGTAATCTCTTGGTTCAAAAACATGCAAATTGCTACACTAAACCTTCAACGTATGAATTGATTCATCCATGTAATAAAAATAAACGATCATCAAAATTATCTCTCTCTTTTTGATTATTGGGTCAAGTTTCTTATTAAATTTTTTTGAGATATATACATTTATATAAAAGGAAATTTGAATAAAAGTGATAAATTCAATTTGAATAATTATTTTAAAATTCTCAGGGGGTGCTTGATTCACACAGGACAATTAAAATAGTAATGAGAATGAATATAGTGAGGAATGAGAATGGATATATTCATTATAATTATGATGGTTGGTTAAGAGGAATGAATGATTACCATTACTGTTGATGTTAATTGACTTGTGAAAAATGTTGAGAAATAAATTTTTATTTTATATCAAAATTTAAATATATTTTAATTGATTATTTTTAATTTATGCACTCTATTTATAATTACAGAATGTTTAAAATCAAGTATATTGCAACTTTTACTTTCCAATAGCTCTTGAAGAAAAAAAAATTCCAGTATTTTCTTGTATCAACATATCATTAGTAACATAATATCCTCAAAATATAATTTAATCATCTAAAATATTGTGCAATTCATCGACACAACCGTAATATCCACCCTTCCATTACTAAAGTAAAATTAAGTAACATAGTTTAATACAATTTATGAAAATGCAAATGATATTAAATCTTAAGTAATTAATGAATAATTAATTACATCTTAATTATATTTTAATTAAAAATTAAAAAGTATTAGTATTGGTAGGAATCAAAACCATTCCTCCCACATATGAATTGAAGGATATGACCTATTATCTAAAACTTGGGTACGAAAAACTATTCAATCAATCATAATAAATCACCAACCATTATTATTTATTTATTTTCTATTGATTTATTCTCGTACCCCTTAACCAAGTACTCCTCATTTGTGAAGTAATATTTTGAGATTATGGAGAAATTTTCCCATACGACTTTAAATCAAAAGTTACATAGAATGAATGTACAAATATATTCACTTAATATTAGTAACGGAAGACATTAAAAAAAATGTAAGACATTGTAATGTGTAAATTAGTAATATCTCTCGGTGTCAACCAAAGATTATGCATAGGATTGGACGAGAGTAATATATTTTTTACTTTTTTGGGAAGAAAATTAATTTTAAAGAACCTAATTTTTTAAGAATTTTTTAATTTAGTGCTTAAGTTTTTAACTTTTAAAACTTCAGTTAAAAATGCTAATTTTTGCTAATATAATTAATAGATATAAGCCATTCTCCCGAAAATTGGAACAGCACAGCCACAGCGTATTCTTTTAACAAAAGTTGAAAATGTTTTAATAAACTAGAAAAAACAGACGCAAAGATTAGCTTCTGCAAATAGTAAGAATAATTAAAATTTTCATCTTTATCTTGCGGATCTGACGACCCACCGCCTTCTGCCCAATATAAAAATACCTGAGACTCAGAGTCCATGTTTAGAAGACAGCCCCGTCATTAGTTTACGTGGAAATGGTATTCACTTGTTTGTGACCTGTAATGCTCTCTTTCTTCCTTCCAATCTGCTAGGTCACCTCGCCTGTCACTGGAGCCCCTCTCTTATATTAACCGCACTTGAGATATATGTTAATGTCACACAAAATTAACCTAACTAGGGTTAATAATTAACCAAACCATAGTTAGAAACCCATACTCCGCACTCCTTCAAAGCAGTTTATATACGAACCAAACCTTGCCGGTGATTCTGTGTACATAAAACGAAAGGAAGCCACCTTATTTACAGGATGATGCTCGGTGAACAACACCGTCCAAATCCGACGGTTCACGTCCCACCGTGGAATCTTATCGACGACTCCAATCCCGATTTCTACTCTGGCAATGGCTCTGCTGCCTCCGACTACAATCCCTATTACCTACAAGAGGCTCTGGCGGCGCTGCAGCGTTACCTCCCGTCCAACGACCCCGACTTTGACCCCGAGTCTGATGTTCTGGGTCTGGAGCCGGACTCTCCCGTGGACGCTTACTCGTGCGATCAGTTCCGCATGTTCGAGTTCAAGGTGAAGCGGTGCGCACGTGGTAGGTCGCATGACTGGACAGAGTGTCCATACGCCCACCCTGGTGAAAAGGCACGACGGAGAGACCCGCGAAAGTATCATTATTCGGGAACCGCATGCCCTGATTTTCGAAAGGGTAATTGTAAAAAGGGTGATGCTTGTGAGTACGCTCATGGCGTGTTTGAGTGCTGGTTGCATCCGGCGCGGTACCGTACTCAGCCCTGTAAAGATGGGCAGAACTGTCGGAGGAGGGTTTGTTTCTTCGCTCACACGCCGGAGCAGCTAAGGGTTTTGCCGCAGCAAAGTCCAAAGAATCTCAACTCGCCCGAGTCCTATGACGGGTCGCCTCTCCGTCAAGCGATTGAGGCTACTTGCTCTAAGTCGCTTCCATTTTTGTCATCTCCGCTGTCGGTTTCTCCTCCAACAACTCCGTCTGGTGATTCGCCACCTATGTCGCCGATGACACAGACTTTGAGTAGGTCGCTGGGGTCTGCTTCTGTAAATGAAATGGTGGCTTCTTTGAGGAACTTGCAGCTAGGTAAGGTAAAGTCTTTACCATCGTCATGGAATATGCAGAATGTGCAGGTGGGTGGATCGGGATTCGTTTCTCCACGCGGGTCAATTCTCCGACCTGGGTTTAATAGTTTGCCGACGACCCCGACACGTGTGCTAACTCGATCTGGACTTGGACATGTAGATTTCTGGGACAAGGCTTGCGAGGAGGAGCCTGTAATGGAAAGAGTGGAGTCGGGTCGGGACCTGCGAGCGAAGATGTTGGAGAAGCTGAGTAAGGAGAATTCAGTGGAGCGAGTGGAGGCGGATCAGACTCAATCAACTTGTGCTCCGGACGTGGATTGGGTCTCTGAGCTGGTGAAGTGAAAGATGAAGCCGTTGTTTACTGATTTGGTTCCTGGGAAGTGTGATCATTGAGTTATTGGTTTTGGGCGGAGTCCTCTTCTACAATTGGTGTATATATTGGGTTGGAGAGGAGGGAGAGGGGTAGAGAATGTGATGTTTAAACGAAGAATTCTGATCATATTATGTTTGTACATATTTAAGACAAATTGTCTAAGGTTATTGCGAGTGAAGAGTAGAGACTGTTTTGGGGGGATGAAGAATTTGGACAATCACTTTTGTTGCAGTAGGTACATAGCAGACTGGATATCGATTTGCTCATGTATTTTTTGTTCAAGTCCCGTAATATTATTGTAAGAGAATTTGAATTTCCTTGCTCTTCCATGTAATGTCTTTTGCATCTCTAAAAACCATCAATTGTTCTGTTTCTCTTTAGTTTATCTTCTTTGGATTATAGGATATCGTCTAGAGATAGAGATAGAGATAGATGTTGGGACTGGAGAGTGCCGAAGGCGGGGTTGGGTCGAAAAGGAGGGAAAGAAGGGTAGGATCCGTTCTAAAGTAAAAGACACTTCCATAAGATTTCAGCTTATTACTGTTTTAGGAAAGTTGTCTTGGATGATCATAATATTTTTTTTTCACAATTATAATAATGTAATTTTAAAAAAAATTGTGTTGTGTTCAAATAATAAAATTTAACTAATAAATTGATGATAATATATAGCGTGCGGGTGCGAAGGGATTCGACTTTTAGTGTAACATCCATTTAAAATTTATTGCCTGTTTCCGCCATTGGATTTCCCTACTTTATTTATGGCCGTTCAACTGCACCGGATAAGCCCTTAAGACGTAATCGTGATAGGTATGGTATGGTATGGTCCTACTTGTTGATTTAGACGTTGACAATAACTCTTTGATTTCTTAGATTATTATTATTCCAAGTGACGGTCCTTACTTGCCCGTGTTTATCTCAATATAATTTGCGGTTTACTTTAGATATGGATGAAAACGTTTGTGTTTTCATTTGGATTCTATTCCTTCTCCGTAGAAATAAAAATCACCTTTTAACTTATAAATATATATTTTTAGGATCATAAATTCTTATTTTCTAATTTGATATTAATTTTTTAAAATTTTATTTTAATTATATATTTATATTAATTACATCAATATAAATTTTTTTTTCTTAATTTATACTTATTTGAAGGATTAATTTCTTTTTATTAGCAGTTTTACTTTATATCTAGAAGTGAGAATTCAAACAGTAGATATAACCTACTGATCAGAATAAGTGAGATTATAGGATTAGCTGTTAGATGAGCGTTCAAGGAAAAATACGGCATGTATTATTTTGAATGTTTTTTTAAACTGAAAAAAGATTTAAAAAATAGTGTTATAAAATGTAAAAAAATTGAAAATAGGATTGAAGTTTAATTAAAAAAGGTTGTTAAATAAAATGAATCTATTAATTAATAAATTATAATAAAAATTATTAAACTAAATCAAATAAAAAATGAAAAACTTAACCTGTATGTCCAGTTGCGTGTTCGAATACTTTACTGAATGAATACGTAGGCGGCAAGGTTTGGACAGAGTAGGAGCAGGACAGGCTTGCCACCGGCGCCCTTTTCGTCTGAAAGAATTACGAATACGTACGTCAGGTTCCTGATTAGGGTCGACTTGGGACATTCTTAGTTTCAGGTTGCACGCTTGGTTGGGCATTTTGACAAATGGACATTCTCCGAGTTGCGTAATTCTCTCTCTTCCTTACAACTGTTAGATGAAATCCGAAGATCCATTGAGGGAACAAAAAAAAGTAAGTTTGTCTACAGCGTAGAAGACGTCAAAAGTTGTGTGATTCTATCCACAGATTTTAATAGTGTCAAATTTCTAGATGGTCTCCATTTAAAAGTCTCTTCCTTTGGGCTTTTCCGATGTTAATACAAATAATATTGATCAGAATATTCGATTGCCGAGGTTGAAAATTAGAATTGTGCCCTTAGAGTCGAAGCCTGACCCCATGCCTTGCCGGCTAGCAGCTGTATCATTTCGCTATGAACTAACGATAACAACAATATAAAATTTATTGATACGTGATATCTGAACAAATTAAATAATATGCAATTTTATTAAAAAGCTTAATTTATTTATTCCTTGTCTTTTCTGTATGCAGAAGAAGACGAAGAAGATTTACATTTAGAAAAAAAATGAACTCTTATATTTCTTATATTTGTTTTCTCATCTCGCAAAATGGTCCCAGTTCCTGAAATCTCTGACACGTATGGAAGATTTTCCTGGAAATGCCTATCAAATGCAAGGTGTCGTTCATTTCTGAGCGACTAGCTCACACTGGACCATTTAAGGCGACGTTCTTCTTTCAACCAACAGGACTGCTAAAGTTATAGCAGTCCATGTGCCTTGTCTAATTCTTTGGGTACATCGGAAAAAACCACACTTGCCTTGGGATTTAATGTTAGGTGATCAGTGTATGAGCTCCATAGCTGATAGCCAGTGTCGTTTCTTAAAAAGTCGGAATTGTTGTTGAATTATCCGCCAAGAAAATGCGATACAACAAGAGGAAGTGTGCTTGACTTTGTCGAGGATGAAGTTGATACAGAGGGTCCAGCACTTATGCTATGCTTCAATGACAATTCGGTGCATGGAATTACAAATAAAAATATTCAGAGTTTGGTCTTTGATTAGATGTGGCAGCTAATTATCACATTCGATGACCTTATCTCGCACAAGAAAAGATAAAAGCTCGAAATTCTTCTGCTCCAAAATGTTAACTAGCATCCAAATTTCAGAATTTAACCAACAGTTTCATACCGTCTTCGCTAAAGTTATATATATATATAAAACTTTTATTTATTAGATTTTCAACTATATATTTTTTTAATCAAAGTTATTCCTATAAAATTGTTTGAGACATTTAAAGATAAACGTTTTCTTGGGTCTAATATTGTTAGTGAAAAAAGTAAAATTTCATTCATAATCTTGAACTAGTAAATTTTGCTAAGTTGTGTTTAACTATTTATTGCCGGAAATTAAGCGTAGCCGGTAATTGGTAGATACTTAAAGTAAGAAAAGCCTTACACAAAATTCCCCAGTCCTTAGATCACGAGTGTCCAGCGGTTCAATGTGTCCTTTAAGACGGAAAATAAGTTTGGGCCATGGCGATTGAATTTGACAGCGAAATGGAAGGGTACAGACACATTTTCGTCAATGACAGGTGAGTGTAGGAAGGAAAAGAGGTGGATGTACAGTGATTTCCCGGCACATTGAAATTGCCGTCAACTTAAGTTATTGAATAAAGCGATATTGCTATTTCATTAGGGCGCTGCTGTGCCTGTGCATCCAAATCTGACATCGTGTCAGTGTGCGAGACCTTTTAAGTCTCGTGGTTTTAAGCCACATAATCACAATTGATTTTAAGGTTCTAGCAAATATTAAATTTGGAGTAGAGCATGACATTCAAAAATCAAAAAATTGGCGAGGCTTATCTATCTAAGTTTTGGATAAGAGATAATTTTGACTTGAAACAAGGGCCGAGCCGAAGCCCTAGAAAAATATAGAGCTCTTGGGCACAAAAAGGTGTTGTCTAGGTGGATGCCTAATATGGGCCTAATATCATCCATAACCCAGTCGTTTTTATACGATGGTCCTCTGATGGTTCACTACATGACGTGGAAAAACTTAGACAGGATAATCAATAATGTCTTCTCGCTTCGTACGGCAAAAAGACGCTCATATTTTATAAAAAAATTTAAAATTAATCCTTAATATTATATATAATATCACCTTATATTTTAGATTTTCAAATTAATATTAACAACATCCTCTTTTAAAATATTTAAAAACTAATTAATTAAATTAATTTTAAAAAAGAGAATAATTACATATAACATTCTCTTTTATTTACCAAACCTCTGGATCATACGAAGCCTTAGTTGGCTTCATTTTTCCTATCAACCTTTTTGTAACTGATTATTAGGTCCCGAAAACAAACGTCCTGGAATTATACGAAAAGGTTTGAATGATTAGTGCTTTATGTTTTAACACTTGGTACGAAATTCAATATTGTTCATGAATAGTCTGATCAAGCGTCATGAAATTAAAGTACAATTTCTTTTCATTTGATAGTAAAGCTTTCAACTTTGTCACGGAATTTTCCACCTTTTAATTTCATCCAATGACTCATCTGTCAAATATATTGGCTCTCTTCTTCTTCTTCTTCTGTTTTTTTTTTTTTCTTTTTCCCCTCCTCCTCTCTTAATTACCATTTGGGAAAATACGGTTCAGTTTTTCTTCCCAACTTTATTTAGTCTCAAAGACAATACTTTTCCTTAATCAAGTAAATACTACGCGTGTGAACACGTGAAGGCATTGCTTGGAATGTTCAAAAGCATGGCGTCTATTTTTAAATTCAAAGGACCAATTCTATATTCCTTGAAAAAATAATTACGCATAAGTATAACCACGCGATTACAATTTGTTAACTGCCACTAAATTAAGGAATACACATTCTATTTTACGTCTAATATTTGCTTTGATTGCTGCCAAACGCTACTTGAGGCAAAGCAAGAATCAAAGCGAGGCGACTTTGAGTGGCAAAGTGATGATGAGAAATTATAATAACGTCGGAAAATAAAATTATCATATAGGAGAAAGTGTTGGAAAAAATATTTTCACATGTATGATCTGAAACCATTCATTATAAATAAGCCAGAAAACAATTACAATGGTTGGTGATGAAAATAACATGTAAAGCTACTTGGTTGTTTACGTGACGCACATACGATTAATCGGAAGTAAAGATTCGAATCTGAGTTTGAGCAACCTCAAGCTGTTGAGTTTCCCTGACCTCAGTTTTTAGCTATTGTGAAGCAAACGCATGAACGGGCCATGTGGCATCTACTTTTAATGGGTTACTCAGGCTTTGAAAGTCATTGTAGATCCATTAAAATAATATTAGTGGATTGTTGACACGAAACACGTAAGAAAGTCTTCTACAACATAATGGTAGATCTTTATATAAGCAGTAAAACTTTATTACTTCACAGAACGTGGCTAGCACCGAATACAAAAGACCATTGGCACCCATCTTACACCAAAATTTGAAGATTAAGAAAATAATGTAGCCAGGCTAGAGTCATATTGTTAGAATTATATATTACGTTGACCGTTAAGTTTGTTAGAAATTGTTAGTTATATGAGTTTCTGTATAAATAACTCTTAAGATACTAAGCTAAAATACATTTTTACCTTTTGTAATTCAGTTTTCTATCATGGTATCAAAGCATATGTTTCCGCTTCTCTACGTCTTTCTGGAATCTTTCTAAGAATTCCAGTCTTTCTTGTTTTTCTTTGTTTTCGAACAAAAATTTTATCGTTTCTTTATCAGTAGTCTTGTCTTCTTTCTTTACCTGAGACCTGCTACTATAGCAAATTTTCACACTTGGAATGCTAATACTGCTTCTAGTTCGACATCTAAATCAGAAGACAATCCTTCCAGTCCTTACTATCTTCATGTGAATGAGAACTTGAATCTTGTTCTCATCTCTTCGGTTCTAATTGGACCAAACTACTATTAATGGTAGAGAGCCATGAAAATGTCACTTTTATCCAAAAATAAACTCAATTTTGTTGATGGATCAATTTTGCAACTATTTCGCACAGATCTGTTGTTTGTTCCATGGGAAAGATGTAATAATCTGGTAATTTCTTGGCATATTCATTCTGTATCATCTTCTATTGTGCAGTCTATTATTTGGTTGGATTCCACATATATGGAATGATTTCAAAGCTCTTTTTGCTCAAAGCAATTCTTTCTGTATATATGACCTTCAGCTCGAAATTCACACTTGTCAACAAGGTGTTTTGTCAATACATTAGTATTTTACCAAGCTCAAAATCTTGTGGGATGAATTGCACATCTTGCGACCTCTCCCATCTTGTTCTTGTACTCCTCAATGTTCTTGCGGATGAATTGCAAATCTTGTGACCTCTCCCATCTTGTTCTTGTACTCCTCAATGTTCTTGCGGTCTTTCCAAGAATATAAGAGATTTTCATGAGAATGATTACATCATGGTTTTCATTAAGGGTTTGAATGAAAACTATTTGATTGTAAATTCTCAAATTCTGTTAACGGATCCTTTACCTTCCTTAAATAAGGCGTTCTCTTTGGTTATTCAATAAGAGAGGCCTTTGGTTTTTGACATCAGTATTTTGGCAGTTAAGAGTACTACTGCTTCTACACAACGAAAGTTCTTCACTAATTCCAGACCACCGATTTGCATCCATTGTGGAAAGGAGGGTCATACCATTGACCGATGTTAGAAGAAGCATGGGTATCCTATAAATATGAAGAATTCCAAGAAGTCTTTCACTCGGGTTATGCTAATGCTGTGGATATTGATGATGATAACAATCAATCTGTTGATTATCATAACTCTGAAACTACAACAGAGGATTAGTTTTTTAATTTTCAATTCACTAATGATCAATATGATTAGATATTACAGCTACTACAAGGGCTTCCATCTACTTCTCATCATATTAATGCAGTGACTTTGCAAAATCGTATACCAACAAAGTTGACTGCATGTTTGCTTCCTTCAAACCGTAAGATGACTCCAAATATTTCTTTAAATATTGCTACTATGAATCATTTTAATTCCAATGAATGGATTGTTGATACTGATGCTACATATCATATTGCTTGTTCTTTAGCATTCTTCCATTCTTATAAATTGGTTCACTACGTTTATGTCAATCTTCCTAACAAATGCAGGGTTTGGGTTACTCATATTGGCACTATTTATTTGAATGATTTTTTAAAACTTCTAAATGTTTTATATGTGACAAACTTTACTTTTAATCTTTTATCCATCAGTAAGTTGGTTCATGATGTTTCTTGCGGCATAATTGTATCATCTTCTCATTGTATAATTTAGAGCATCCAGTTATGAAAGATGATTGGGGTTGTTGAGCATTCTCAAGGATTATACAAGCTGAAATCTAGTACCATTTTGCCTGTTTCAACTACTATTTTTGCTAATTCTATTACATGTAATAAAGCTACTTCTATACTTTGGCATCCTAGGCTAGGCCATCTTTCTTTTTCATGACTAAAAATGATAGTTCCGTTTGTTTCTCATATTGAACCTTGTGATATTTGTCATATGTCAAAACATAAATGTTAACCTTTTCCTATCAGCACTTCTGTTATCAACGCTATTTTTGATCACATTCATATTGACATTTGGGGAGATAATTATGCTCCCACCTTTAAAGGACATAGGTATTTTCTCACTATCGTAGATGATTTTAGTAGATTCACTTGGATATTTTTAATGAAAACAAAATCTGAAGCAAGAACAATTATGCATAATTTCATTTCCTATGTTTCTACTCAATTTAATAGTGCTACCAAATGGTGTTAGAAGTGATAACGACCAAGAGTTTAATGTTCCAGTTTTCTATGATTCACACGACATAATTCATCAAACATCTTGTATTAAAACTCCTCAACAAAATAGTATTGTCAAACGAAAACTTCAATAAATTTTGACTGTGGCACGAGCACTAAGATTTCAGGCAAACTTACCTATACATTTCCGGGGTGAGTGTGTGTTGCATGCTGTTTATTTGATCAACAGAATCCCATCTTCTGTTCTTAACAATATCTCACCTTTTGAAGCACTATATTCTAAACCACCAAATTTTAATAACTCAAGAGTTTTTGGTTGTCTTGCTTTTGCTTCAAATCACTCTAACATTAAAAACAAATTTGATTCTAGAAGCATCAAATCTGTTTTCTTTGATTTTTCTTCAGGTATCAAGGGTTTTAAACATTTTGATTTTAAAGCTCAACAAGTTTTTATTTCTTAGGACGTTTCCTTTTATAAACATATACTTCCTTTTTCCACAATAACTCCTACCATGTAGATTTCTAATAAGCCATCCAATGATCATTTCATTGCACCTTCATCATCAGTACAGTCGTCATTTGATGATATCCAACCTCTTCCTGCTAGTTCATCGTTACCATAAATGGATGTTACCTTGACAGATTCTGTTTCAACATCACCTGCTGTTATCCTTCTTCTGTTCTTTCTCACCCTATGACTCAGCTTCCATCTTAAGTTCCATCTCCACAGCTTCCGGATCCTAGCTTACAAAGAAGCACCAGACCAAAGTCCAAGCCACAGTATATGACTAACTACAAGTGCATGACTACTCAAAGATCAAGCCCTTACCAACTTTCTAATGTTTTCTCTTATTCTAAACTAACTCCTAATCTTTATGTGTTTGTAGCTACAGCTGACCAAGATCATAAGCCACAAACTTACAAACAGACAATTAAAAAT
>JANSVA010000217.1:12696020-12716591 GCA_025504915.1 Erythroxylum reticulatum
GTGAAACAAATCTCGACCATTTATTTTGGTGGGTGTATTAGATTAAAAATCATAGATATATAAATTGGTTATCTCTTTACTAATTAGGGTTACAGATTAGAGTTAAAAAAGAGAAACCAATTTTAATCAAGAATATCGTAAATTTTTTTAATCTAAAATAGAGAAACCAATTTTAACCAAGAATATCGTAATTTTTTTTAATCTTTTTACGATAATAGCATTTTCTGCATTTGATATGTGATACCACACTTTTATGATTTGTGACATTTATTTATTCATGATCTTAGAGTTATCAATATTAATTTTGATTTTATTTCATAAAGATAATGTCTTTACATGTAATATTAGAGCTTGTATTTTGAATAAACAATTTGTTAGTCTATTTTACTATGATTATTTGATAATGATTGCTAAATGTTTTGATGTTTGAAGAGTTTTGTGATTATTTATTATTGATGATTTGTATAAAAAATAAAAAATAAAGTATTTTTTATTATTAGTGGAAATTATTGTAATGATATTTTGGGATCTAAACCTTATTGTTAATTACTTGCATAAATATGTTAGAGTTTTATGCATCATGTTTAATTACACGTTAAAGTTCAGTTGTTGCTTGTTGAATTGTACAACAACTCCTGTGTCTAGTCTCTAGGTAAATGTCCAGAGTCTAGTCTTTACATCTACATCTGTTTAGATAAGGGGGATAAAATAATATCTTTGGGAGAATTGAACTTTGGATTATTAGGTGAAGCTAAACACCCCAACCACCTTAGACCTCTAATTGAAGTAAAAAAATTTAAGAAGAAAAATAAGGATAACGTCCTTGCTGGGAATCAAACTTTGCTCTCTTAGGCGAAACCCTGACATCCTAACCGCTGAATAACAGCGGATACTAATTTAAAGTTCACTATAATTATTATCAGCATTCAAAGTTTATGGCTGCATACTTATTAAAGTTAATTCCTTTCATTTTCTATTTCTATAATTTAATAACTTTTTATTTTATTATGATGTTATGTATTCTATTAATTGTATTAATGATTTCATGTTAGCATTACGCAAATTATTATTGAAATTTAAAATTATATGTTAGGTATTAAATTTATACATAACTACATAATATTATAAAAAGGTAATTTGTTAGTCACTAAAGTGATCAAATTAATTAAATTAATTTTTGTCATGTATGTATAGTCATTCATTCATAAAATATTAATGTCTATATTGAATTAATTATATGGAAAAATTATGTGTATTAGTTGATAGAATTTAGAATTTTTCCCAAAGGTAAATTAATACTTTATGACTAATAAAAATAATAGAGGAAAATTAATATTCACTTGTATATATATCTAAATATATCGAATGTATTTGATGAGTTTTTCTTTGTTTACCTAAAAAAATTTGTACAATATTAAACTTATGGTAATATATTGTTGAATTTGCCTAAAGAAAACCTAGTGTATATTCTAAAATGTTTAATTAATTGAATTTGATAATTTACTGAGCAGTTATATATTTGTAGTTATTTTTCTTCATTTGTATGGTTCTTCTGTTGCTGTGTTTAATGGTGTGAACTTCTCTGAATAGTATGAATAAGTCAATTTCTATTTTGGTGTTTTGGATCTTGATTTAACATTATTATAAGAAAAACCTATTGCCATTATTGTTACGAGCAATGAGGTTGAGAAGACAAACTATAAAGTATGAGAAAGTTCTAACATAGTGTGTCTTAGTTTCATGTGAACAACTAATGCCAATAACATTAAAAGCTTAAAGTGCTAAATAATACCTTAAATTTGTAGTAGAACATTTCTATTATATGGATAAGTCTCTTGGTAGTACATTAATGACAGAAGTTTGATAAGCTGCAAGCATGAAACAATATGTCCTAGAGATAACAAATATTTGTAGCAAAATTAAAGAGCATAGGTATGACAATTGATGACTCCTTCTTAGTGCAATTCATTTTGAACTTGTTACCTCTTTAGTAAGAACCTTTTCAAAATAACTACAACACTATAAAGAACAAATGGAATGTTAATAAATTGTCTAATATGCTCATTCAAGAGAAAATAGGGCTAAAGAATCAAGGAGTTTATTCAGTTAACCTTATGGGTCAATGAGCTAGCAAGTTTCACAATCTAAATGCTAAGAAATTCATGAAGAAAGAACCTACTAAAGTGACTTATGTTACTGATAATATTGATAAGAATGAACAAAAGATATATAAGTGTCATTTATATAAGAAGGAGGGACATTATTAGAAAGATTGTCTAAAATGTAAGGTTTTGTTTGAAAAGAAAGGTACATCTAATCTTTTTGTATGTTCCAAACTAAACTTAACTGAAATTTCTTTTAATACTCAGTGGCTTGATTCTAGTGCTACTGCTCATGTTTCTAATATTATACAGGAATTTTTTACAATCCAAACCATAAACTCAACTAAGAACTTTCTGTTTGTGGAAGAATATAAGAAGATCCTAATTGAAGGTATAGGGACTTATCATCTAATGTTAGATATTAGTTGTCTCCGAATCTAGCATAAACTCTCTATACACTTTTAGTTTCTAAAAACTTAATTTATGTTTCTAAACTTGATGGAAGTGAGTTTACTTTTAAGTTTGATGATGGTTGTTTTAGTTTATTTAAACATAATTTTATTATTAGTTGTGGAATTCTTATGGTTGGTTTATGTAAATTGAAACTTCATGTTAATTTTTCTAAATCCCTATTTTCTGTTTATCGTACCATTAGAACTAAACGTAGCATAATGAATGATAATTCAACTTACTTGTGGTATAAATCCTTACGTCATATATCTAAAGAAATATTAGAAATATTGATAAAGATTGAAATTCTTTTAAATTTAAATTTTATTGATCTCGATGTATGTATGGATTGCATTAAAGAAAAGAAAACCAAATATTGTAAGAATGAGCCACAAGAAGTACTCAACTCCTTGAAATTATACACACTAATATATATGGACCTTTTAACACCCCATCTTTTAGTGGATAAAATTGTTTTATCATCTTTATAAATGATTTTTCATTTTACATATATGTCTATTTGTTTAATGAAAAATCTTAAGTTGTAGACACCTTTAAGGTGTTTGTCAATGAGATTGAAAGGTAATTATATTTAAAAAAAATAATTGCAAGATCTGATTGAGGTGGTAAATATTATGAAAAATATAATGAATCGAGACAATGTCGACGTCCCTTTGTAAGGTTTCTCTATAAACATAGCATATATGCAAAATATACCATGTTAGGTACACCTTAAAAATTATTGTTAGGACATTAATAGATATGGTTAGGAGTACAATCAGTAATTTTTCATTACCCAAAACTTTGTGAAGGCATGAACTTAAAACTATTGTGTATTTGCTAAATAAGATTCCTAGTAAGGTAGGACCAAAATTGCTTTTGAGTTAAGGATTGGAAGGAAACTTAGGGTGAGGCACCTACATGTTTGAGGTTGTTTAGTAGAAGAACGAGTTTATAATCCACAAAAAAAAAGATTCTTGAATAGGTAGTGATTACTTTATTGGTTATCTAGAGAAATCTAAAGGGTATAGAAAAAAAATTAGATTCTCGAATAGTTAGTGATTACTTTATTGATTATTTAGAGAAATTTAAAGGGTATAGGTTTTACTGTCTAAACCATCGTCCCAGAATCGTTGAAGCAGCTAATACCAAGTTTATTGAAACTCTTGGAATTTAGTGGGAGTATTGTAAAACATGTTGTGGATGTTACTGAAATAGTTGATGTTCCATTACTCATGAATGTTTCAGTATCCACATCTATACCAAATGTTGACTCAACATTGAAATAAAAAAAATAATTTTGGACGAGATTTGGATGAAACTATACCTCATGATAAAACTAACTTATAGCCAATTAATTTAAATGAACCACATGAAATAGCTCGAATAAACATGTAAAAATAAAGAGATCAATTATTTCTAATGACTATATGGTTTAATTGCTAACGTTAAAACTTGATTTTAGTATTAATAATGTTATTGTTTCATCTTCATAAGATAAGTTTTATAATCGGATTGATGCTATGAAAGATGAGTTAAATTCAATGGCACAGTATATTGTTTAATAGGGATTATCTCAATAAAAAGGGATAAATTTAATTTATGCAATTTCCAAAGAAATATATTGAACGTAGACAAATGGAATCTATTCCATATGCTTTTATTGTTGACAGTTTGATATATTTGCAAACATGCATACGATTTGATATTAACTTTGCAGTTGGAATGCTAAGCAAATGTCAAAATAATCCTAGTATAGACCATTGAAAAGTTGCAAAGAAAGTATTTAGATATCATCAAGGAACAATTGACTATATTCCCATATATAAAAGTTTTAATTCATTAGAAGTGATTGGATATTTAGATTTCGATTTTTTTTTGGATAGATTGATAGTAGAAAATCAACGTTTGACTACTTGTTTTTACTAATAGGAGTAATTTTATAGAAAAATGTTAAACAATCTAGTAAAATTTGTAACTTGGTTTGAGGCTACAATTCTTGCTTTATGATTACAGAACTTTATCCTAGGGTTTGAGATTATCAACATCATTACTAAGCCGCTGAAAATTTATTGTAACAATTCCACAGTTGTTTTCTTCTCAAAGAATGACAACTTTAGAGGTGCTAAATATTTGGAGTTGAAATATTTTTGCCATAAAGGAGGAACTTCATAAACAAAGAGTATGTATTAAACATAGTAAGATGGATTTTATGATTGTAGATCCCTTAACTAAAAGCCTTCCACCAAAGATATTTAAAGAACATGTTTAAAGAATGAGCCTTAGTTATATTGATGATGTTTTTGATGACTTTTTAACACTTTTGAGCTCAACAAAGTTTCTAATTAGCAATTTTCTTATTTATTATGAATGAGCATATGTAATTATTATTAAATAAGAAATAAAGTTGTCTATGAGACCATCATAACTTGCATCATATGGTTTATTATGATGAGGTAAATTATGAAGATATTAAGAGATTTATTTATGATAGCTTAATGTTTATACTGTTACAATAAAGTATGAAGTATCAGGTTAAGTGAGAAAATGTAGAAATATGACTTGCTTAGTGACTATATTTCTAAATATATTAATAATGATATTAATATAATTAAAAAGTCCTAATTGGTCCATATGTTTTATTTAATAATAAAATAAAATCTAATCGTTTATTTTAATTACTTGATGGACGTATCCAATTAAAAGTCTCAGTTACATAAATTAGTCATTTCTCTACTACTTAGGGTAATATATATATTTTTTAATCAAAGTTTCTATAAATGTAAGAAAAGTCAAGAAAGAAACTAATTTTGACCGAGAATATAATGAAGTTTTTTTCTTTTTAGGATAATGAGATTTTTCACATCATGTATACAATATTACGATATCATGCAAAATCTTAAGTTATAAATATTAATTTTAATTATACGTCTTAAAGATGCCTTTACATGAGGCACTTATCGTGTTTGTTTTTCTTTAAGAAAGCGGATTCCTAAAACCTGTACTAAACAAAAATGAGACATTGAAAATGCTCTAGGCATATCCTTCTAGTTGGTCCTTAAGCGAATTCGAATCTTTTGCACGCTACAAGAAAGTGACACCGGTTACTTAGCAAATCATGTCAAGGATAGAAATCCTATTAGTTACTGCCAAAGTTCCTGCTTGTTTTACCAAGCAATAGTTAAGTTTTTCTAATTGTAGGCGTTGTACACCTAATCCATTCAGTCGATGAGTACGGCCCTCACTCATCAGACTTGTCACGAGTGTAATTGTAATTTCAAATATGGGAAATTTTAATAATAGAAAGGACTTTAGTGATTATTTCAATTCAATCTAACGACCCTGCACCTTGTATGTTTCTCGTTTGTATTTCCAAAAGTATGTGCACGATATTTCCTGTACTTTAAAGCACGAAATCAATATAAATGCCTCCACCTTTCCCTATATGAAAGGGATATTGTCGTCCTCAACAAGGTATGAATATGCACAACTGTAGCAGCAAGCTGCGACTGTTTTCGGATTCTTAACATTTCTGGCTATTGAACTCATAATTTATGAGCTAAAAGACAATGCCATTCCCACCAATCTATTCATTTACTTACAGAATGGCCCCTAACTGGGCCGAATCTGCGGGTATAGTATTATTTTCATCTTCATACCAGGAGCAAGAAATTGCACTCACAGAGCAATTCAATTGGTTCATATTCAGGCATGCTCCTGATAATAATAAACTGCACAAATGGCTAAATTCATCAAATTTTACGTGAATCCACAGAATCTCTTGTTAACAAAAAGGGGTCCAGGCTTTTAACGGAGTCTTAAGACAGAGGAAATAAAACAATATAACAATCGACACGAAAAATCCAAATAAGAAACACCCAACAAAATCTTTCTCCTACATGACTAGTAGTAATTACTCGTCCAATCAAGCTTTACTTATCAGATGAGTTTGGTCCTCTCTTCTTGCCGAATCCAACAACTGTAATTAGAACCAAAATGACGTACTGTTACTCCATCATAATTCACAAAATGACCAACTAATATGCGAAAAAGGGTGCAAGGATTAATCAAATTGCAGCAAACCAAATCGACAATCATCATACAAGAAAATAAAAAATGGTACCGAAGCATCAGCTTATAATAAAAGATACCCCCGCTCTCATGTGCAATATACTAGAAGTTCATATAATATATACCGAGCATCAAATCTAGTTATACAATTCTTGAAGATGAAACATTTCAGCAGCAATTTAAAGAACCTGTAAGTATTTTTATAATTGGTAGACACAAGGATAAAATAGCGAGAGCCACTCCCAAACTACTTGGGCCATCAACAATGAACAAGAATAATGAATTAATCACCACATTCAACCACGCCAAGACTTCACTCTAAACAAGTACGTGCAAACAAAAAGAAAATTCCCATTATTGAAATCTTTAAATAACTTTAGGGGCTAAAGGAGGCCTACCGGCGGTGACAAAACGGCGGTTGTATTGCATCCTCTTGTGAGCACGGCCGCGAGGCTTCTTCTTCTTGTCTTGCTTGGCAACTTTAGGGGTTTGGCCTCTCACCTTACCAGCACGAGCCAACGATCCGTGTACCTTACCTTCACCAATTCAACATTCAACATTAACACAAACACCTCTAACAATAACCCATTGGGATGGGGATGCAACAACGCCGTCTTACCCATGTTTCGCTCTGTTCTTCCGCTGATATGAGCAACAAATAAATACTAGGGCAAGCTTTAGGGTTTTCCACGCATGCACATATAAATAGATATATAGACATCACTGTGACAATGACCCAATTGTTTATGGGCTTCATTTTTCAAAAAGCCTTTGTTCCAGTCCGGTCAGATTTGCATAAATTCTAATAATCAAAGAAGCTTATTCTTGCTCAATATTTGCCAGCTGTTTTTAGTGGGATTTTTTTTAAACTTTAATTAAATTCTAACATGTATATAAATTAAATTAAAAAAAATTCACAGAAGTTGAAGTGCTGCCACCTGGCACTGGCACTGGCAGGTCTAAATCGTTCCCTTGTTTAATGAAGGTTTTAGCAGGGAGGATATAGGAAAACACTGAAAAACGTATTTATGGAGGGAAGTGGGAACCACTGCTAGCGTGAGAATCTAACCACTGAAATCTTATACTGGGGCCGCACCATAAGGAACATATGCTCTAGCGACCACACCACTCACCCTATAAAATGCTGACACGCATATTCACGTCCAGTTCTTGTACACCTTAGCTCCATACGATCGCCGTATTAAAACATCGCTCTAGGGTTTATCAAACGCCTCCTTTTGGCTTGGACACACACCGCATTGACAATGGGAGATACCACCACTACGCCGCCGGCGGCCGAACTCGCCTCTACAAACCTTGATGACGCCGCTGCTACGTCATCTCTGAAACATCCGTTCTCCGATCGTGTCCCCATCCGATCCATCTTGTCTCGACCCGACGGCGGAGCTGCACTGGCGGGCCAGCGAGTTCGGGTCGGTGGTTGGGTGAAAACAGGTAGAGAGCAGGGAAAGGGCGCGTTTGCTTTCTTGGAATTGAACGACGGGTCATGTCCGGCGAACCTACAGGTTATTGTGGACGCGGCCGTAGCTGATCTGGGACCACTTGTGCATACCGGTGCTTGCGTGTCAGCTGATGGCGTGCTGAAATTGCCACCTGAGGGCACGAAGCAAAAGATTGAGCTCCGGGTCGAGAAGGTGCTCCATGTTGGACCCATCGACCCGACGAAGTACCCGATTGCCAAAACCAAGCTGAGTCTCGAGTTTCTTAGGGAACATATTCATCTTCGACCTAGAACTAATACGGTAAGATGAGGTCTCGACTTTTAACTTCTATTGGTTTGCTGATTCTTTTTATGTTTATTAATTTGTTTAATTTTCCCGTATGAAGGTGTAAACTAGTTATTTACATGGAAATTGTGTAAAACCAAAAATCAAATTCTTCCTTTCCCGGACTTGTTATTGACGTTATTTATCATCTGATATGCTTTGTGAAGTGAAAAAAAATCCATAAATTACCTCTAAATTTTGTGATTTGCCGGGAAGATTTGAAATCTTAAAATTTGGGGGATGAAAGCATAATTAAGTTGTCTTTAATAAGTATCGTGGAAAAGTTTCAACTTTTATTTTATTTTTCTTACCATATTCCACAATGCATTCTGTTATGGATTTGTAACTTATTGGTAATTGTGGACGTTCCCAGATTGCTGCAATTGCTAGAATCCGCAATGCACTAGCTTTTGCCACTCATTCCTTCTTTCAGGAGCATGGTTTTCTATATATTCACACGCCTATTATCACAACTAGTGATTGTGAAGGCGCTGGTGAAATGTTTCAAGTTACTACTTTGATCAATGAAGCTGAAAAGATAAAGAAGGATTTGGTAAAGAATCCTCCCCCATCAGAGGCTGACATAGAAACTGCTAAGCTTCTAGTGAAGGAGAAAGGTGATGCTGTTGCTAAACTCAAATCTGCCAAAGCAAGTAAGGATGAAATAAGCGTTTCAGTTACTGAATTAACGAGAGCAAAAGAGCATGTATCAAAGCTGGAGGAGAGATCTAAACTTAAACCGGGTATCCCCCAAAAAGACGGTGAAATAGATTATGCTCTGGATTTCTTTTCCCGCCAAGCATTTTTGACTGTCTCTGGCCAATTACAAGTTGAAACCTATGCCTCCGCTGTTAGCAGTGTTTATACTTTTGGACCAACTTTTCGAGCGGAAAACTCCCACACTTCAAGACATTTGGCTGAATTTTGGATGGTGGAACCTGAAATTGCATTTGCTGATCTGAAGGTATCTAACTCTATTGATTGTTCATAAACTGGTTGGATGCTGGTGCTGTCTAAAGGCCTTGGATACCTGCCTAGAAATTTTTTGTCTTAATGCTCTTATATTGTTCTTGAAGTGTCAAGTGTTATACCTATGTCCAATCATGATGCTGAATATCACGTAATTCACCTGATCAATTTTCTGTTTCTCATATCAATGGAAAGAGAAGCTGGTTGGGTCAGTTAGAGAGATCAAATCACAGCTTCTCTCGTAAAAGAAAATCCCTGTTTTGTGTTAAAACAACTGAATGTTGTACTATTGATATCTTATTTTCTACTATCATGAGTGTAAAATCTTCTTTTAAGTTTTGGTATTCGGTAGTTGAATGAGAATCTGAGTCTTTTCCAGTGCTTCTCTTCAATGAATGAAATGGACATCTGTATATGATGTTTGATAATTCTGCAGGATGACATGAACTGTGCTGAGGCATATGTGAAGTATATGTGTAAATGGCTACTTGACAAGTGTTTTGATGATCTGGAAATTATGGCTAAGCTTTATGATAAAACCTGCATCGATCGGCTAAGAATGGTTGCATCAACTCCATTTGAGCGGGTTTCGTACACAGAGGCAGTGCAACTATTGGAGGAAGCTGTAAAGGCTGGTAAGAAGTTTGAGAATAAAGTTGAGTGGGGAATTGATTTGGCATCTGAGCATGAGAGGTATGCAAGTCTTTTTCCTCGGCATTAAGGCACTGGATTTGTGACAACATGGGTGTGTGTTCATACGGTCTTAATTTTGATGAATAATGCAGATACTTAACAGAGGAAAAATTTAATAAGCCTGTGATTGTATACAACTATCCCAAAGGTATCAAGGCTTTCTACATGAAGGTCAATGAAGACAACAAGACAGTGGCTGCTATGGATGTTCTTGTACCTAAGGTATGCTACGATGTATACATGTTACAGATTTCTGTATGATTTGTTAGTTTCTCTCTTTCTACCTCCTTGTATCTGTAGAAAATATAAACTAGCTTATTTTTTTAAATTTTAGGTAGGGGAGTTGATTGGTGGAAGCCAAAGGGAGGAGCGCTTGGAGGTTATTAAGGAAAGGTATGAGAATTAGGCTCCGGTTGATCTTATCTTATGAGAAATTCCATGTACTTAAGTGTCTCTTAAATTAAACCATTAAACCATAAAACCTGTATCAAGCTGAGTACAATTTTTGTTGGGTGTGCGTGTTTGTTGCAGAATTCTTGAGATGGGGCTGCCTCTTGCGCCATACGAGTGGTACCTTGACCTTCGACGCTTTGGGACAGTGAAGCATAGTGGATTCGGCTTAGGCTTTGAGCGAATGATACTTTTCGCCACTGGCATTGAAAACATTAGAGACGTCATTCCATTCCCCAGATACCCAGGAAAGGCAGACCTTTGATTGAACAGGGTTTTACGACATGAGGATGTATTATTTGGCCTTTAATTTTAAGATATAATTGAACTACGCATAGACCTATTCTTGAGATTATACAATTTTAAGATGTGAAGTAAAAGTTATTTAAGTTTCTGTTTGGTCGCAAAAGTCATTTCTCTGTGTTTGTTGTGATTCATCCTGGGATTTTTGGAAAGCTACATACATCATATGGTCCTCTCACCCTTTGCCAGAGGTAGTGCAACTGGTTTCAAGAACTAAAGCCTTAATGGTAAAATGCCGAGAGCTTTTCAAGTCCTTTTCTTAAGATCGAATAAAAATGCAGTGAATAAATAATATGATGCGGAGATAATGATTTTCGTCGGTTCTATCTATGTCGGTTTTCTGAAATTCGAGCTTCAAGCAGAAATTAGTTAATCTGAACTTCCAGAGCAAGAAAAAGTTCATTCGATCACTTGAGAAGGCACAACAAGCACGCCATCTGGCAGCATTTTTCCGATTACGGAATACAGAACCGAAGTAGTCTCGTGGGTTTCTCCTAAGAGAATACAGCATGTTTGGTGGGGTTTTTCTTCGTCTCCATAGAACTGAGAAACTCACCTTATATCGCAGTTGAGCTGGCTTATGTCTTTATGAAAGATTATGAACGTAAAGTCATCAAAGAAGTGAGAACACAGAGTGGATACATGTGTGCGGTCTAAGCTACCTAAAACCTATCCTCCAACGTATTGTTAGATATAACACGAAATCTAGTAAATATTTATTTACTGATGAACCAGTGGCAAATCAACTTTAATAAATTGCCGTACGATTTGAACAAGCTCTTTAATAAATGAAAAAGTTGCTGTAATTTTTTATTAACTTTACTAAAAGTCATATGTCTTGATATCATTAACATCTTTCTAAATGTTTTTAATGCATGAACGTCAAATAAACTGAATATACACGAATTTACTTGAGCTGACAGTTGAATACATTAGCAACTATTTATAACAAATTTATTAAGCCTCCTTATTACAGGTCTAATGGATATTCAACCCACACTAATAAGGACCTATTTTCTCATTAGTATTAGCTGTTCAACCAGATTTTTTATTATACTTCTTTATTATCTTTAATCCATATCAAAATTAATTTTCTTAGTCTTAATTTTTATACAAGTTGAAATTAACAATTATCTAAAACGAAATTAAAATTTCAACATTCTCCCCTTTATTAATTATAGCAGTTATAGTAAAAAGTAAAAAAACAGTAAAAAAGGCTAAGACAATCATTGTAACGGTCGGACAGTATAAAATATTTTATTCAAAGATAATAAAAGTCCATTATTCAATCCTGAAAACCTTTTAATACAAAAATACTAAATGCATGTCATATGTGACATAAATTTAATACAACCACGCATATTTAATATCTTACTGACATGAATGAGAAAATAAGGTGTGATAAACTACAATACTACATGTATGATTTGAAATGTATTATTGTTTCGTTTATAGGTTTCAATTTCTTTCAACTTTATGTTAAATTACAACAAAGAAATTTATTTTCTCATACTGGATATTAAACTGCATTAAAGAAACTTGCATGGGACTCATAAATTTATGAATTTCTCCCAACATCTATATGTGTCTTGGAGATTTAAAATCAAAGTCAATATATTTATATGTCTAGTGACCATTAAAATACTTAAGATCGACATAAATATAAAGACTTTCATCTATATTATGACAAAGTATAATAAACTTAAGAATCGAGAACAACATAATGATATATATATATATTTGTGTACGTGCGTACACGCATGTGTGTGAAAGTAGTATTATCATATTGCATGAAAATACAACTATATTAGGAGCAAAACATAATGATCTATAACTAATAGTATCCACAGACTTTAACAAATCCATAATAGATTTACGTCCTTAAAAAATAGTTGGGTGAAGTTCTTTCGCCAATGTATTAGCTAACATATACGCAGCGCTTTATTAATATGTCACATTTCTACACCAATTCCTTTATATTCAAATACGTGACCTATAATGCTTAATCACAATGTAACAGAATGGGCCTAACAATTGAATCGACTATAAATAAAAGATCAAGTTTCTAAGGCGAACAACCTATGAATCAATCCCATAACAAGTCACAAACTCTACATGCATATTGAGAAAGTCACCAAGATAGCACCATCTGCTATCATAAAATGTATCATGATGTAAACTTTTGATCATTTGGATATATAGCAAAGTCTAAATATATATAACTAATAAGATATAAAATTTACCATTTTGAATGTTAACATATAATCCTTAGTTCCTTTAAGGTATCTCAAAACTTATTTAACTACATTTTGGTAATTTATATATGAGTTGACCAGATACCTATCAACCAGTCTAACATCAAATGCAATGTCTAGTTTAATGCATACTTAAGCATATATCACGGTCCTACTGCACTAGAATAAGCGACATTCTTCATGATCTCTCTTTCATTCTTGTTTTTTGGATACTATACTAGAGGTAACCTTTCACCATAAGAGATAGGTGCTGTAATAAGTCTATAATCAACCATATTAAATCTTTGCAATACACACTCAATGTATGTACTTTATAAGAGTCCAAGTAAGTTTGAGAACTATCATGGTGAATCTAAATATTTAGGATGAAAGATGTCTTACTAAAATCCTTCATATCAGAATTCTTAGCCAAAAGTTGCTTAACCTCATACAGCATAGTCAAGTCATTCGATGCAAGTAAGATTTCATATATATATAAAAGTAGAAAAATAACCTTACTCTCTTACTTTGTAATATAACCATCTTTCAAAGATATTTTCTACAAAGTCAAATAAGGTAATAACCTCATCAAACTTCAACTAACAATACCTAGAAGCTTGTTTTAAATCATATATAGACTTACTCAATTACAGACCCTATAAGTTTTATCCTAGTCTTGAAACCCTTCTTATTGCTCTATATAAACCTCATAAAGGTCTCTATTCAAGAAAGTGGTATCAATATCCATTCAATGTAGCTTCATATTAAAATGAGTTAATATTACCATGATCACTCTAAAGGTATCTTTAGAAGACACAGGAAAAAGGTTACATTAAAATCAATACCTTCTCTTTTTGTGAATCCCCTATTAACTAACTAAATCTTAAATTGCTTAACATTACCCTAGGACACATTTTATTTCAGGTCTTCTTTCTACCTTTTCTAGGAAAAGAGACCAAACTTAGAGAAGAATTGGAACAATGTTGATTAATTTTGGAAGAAGGGAAGAAGGACCATACAACACAAAACCTATATATCACCGTGTTGAGGTTGTGTTCCAAAGTGGTTAGTTATGTTTCTCTATTGTTAGTTACATAACATTATGTTCTACCTTTAATCAAGCAATATGAATCATACACACTTTCGTGTTAGTCCTGTGTTGGCAATACTATATTACGTAAAAGTTACATGTTTGGTACATGCTCCAGTGGTTGCAAAACGTGTTACCATTAAAAATTAGGAATTTGAATTATTAAGCAGGGTGAAAGCGAGAGATAGAGTTTTTCCCCCATAAGAGTTTAAAAGAAGAAGATAGTTAATTAGAACCATTTTACATCAATTATTAATTAAAGAAAATTCAATCTTGGAAGAAAATAAGAATTAAAAAAGATTCAAAATTCAAAACTCATGACAATGATTTCTTATTCTTATATTCTTTCTTATTTTTATATTGTTATCTTTCATTTTATTGTTTGATTATGAACCCATTGAATTAATGATAAATCTCCATAAAACTAATTAAATTGATGAATCTTTTTAGTTTTCTTGAGATTTATCTATGTTCATATAATTGATTGAATTGAAGGAACAAAAATGGAAGATTCAATTATTTGATTCATACATTGAGATTCGAGAGATAAAATGTATGATTAGATCACAATGTAGATAAAGAGGGTGAAGTGTGAGTTACTCGAGAGAGAATTGTAAGATCTTCCTAGGTTAAGGTAAATTTATTGTGAGAATTTACAAAATGAATTATTACATTCTTAGGTTATCTTGACTAAGAGATTTCAATTGATTCAATCTAAAAGCATAAGTTATAAACATCTAAAGAGAATATAGTTATAACTTAGGAATTCTTAGTGTTCTATAAAACTAGAATTGCTCATTAAATCAAGGTAGAATCGAACAAAATAAAGTTCTAGGGAACACCTTACGTAAATCTAACTTATTTATAGATTGTTACATCCTTAAGTACTATTTTAAATTGGCATTTAGATATGTTATTTATTGTCTTTTTCAATCAATTGTAATTGTTGGCCAAGAAAATTAAGTTCGTAAATAGTTGGTAGTCAACTGATAGTCCTCATGGATTGACTCATATTCACCAGTTCTAGTTATAAATACACCATGCACTTGTAGTCAAACATACACATTAAGTTTTTTGGAGTTGTTGTTAAGGACTAGGCATTGGTATTGATTGATTTACAAACTAATTAGAATGTGCTTTTTGATTTGTTTTATTTTAGTTTTATATTAATTTATTGAGTTTTTTATTCTTTCTCTTGTGTAGATTATTTCTTATATGCTATAGTACATAATTTGATCAAGGGCATGACTTAAAACCATTATCAATGGCCAAGTGAAAAAGTAATCCTGAAGAAGGTTCCAGGTAAGTATGACTTTGAAGCCTTAAATCTCTGGCTTGATGCTTTATCTCAAATGTTTAATCATAGAACATTTAACTTTGATGGCACATATAACATGTCTTGTAATATTTGTGAATCCCTAGAACATTTAACTACATACTATTAATTAGGGAACTCATTTTTCTATGGCCTTTATGTTGAACAAGTTAACTTTGTCTATAATCTTAACAAGAAGAATAATCCGTTTTCTAATACCAATAACCCTAGTTAGAGAAACCACCTAAGCCTTTCCTATAGAAATAAGTTCAATTTTGTTCCTCAAAAAAATAGATAGTCCCCTAGTTTTCAACCAAGATTTTTATTGTTAAATCAGAAAACTTTATACAAATAATAAGAGGTTATGTACAATCCTTGAGATTCCAGCATCTGAATCTCTAGACTAACAAAAGGAATCCAAAAGAACGTTTGGCAAATCTTCCATCCTAATTCCTAACATCAACAAGAAAATCCTATACTAGACAAGTTTTTACCACAAACCTTTTAAGGTTTGCCGATTTAAGTAGAAACACAATTAGACCAACAATTCTAGCTGCAATTCTGTCAGATAATCTACCAACCTATTCCAAAATCTTCATAGGCTGAGGAGGGTGATGAACTTCGGATTGCCATCACTCTCATACTTGCATTAATAGGAGCTTTCGAGGTATTGCCTACCATCCATAAGTATACTCTTTGATCTGATCATGGGAATTTCCTTGTCTATTGCCCACCATGTCATCTTTTCTTGCTATTTTGAACAATAAGTGCTCTGAAGCTGGTTCCAGTCTACTGTGCAAAGAGAACTTGATTTCCTTATTCACCTTATAATGTTAGTAGCCTAGATCCATTATCAAACTGTGATAGAGTGTATGGTTTTCCCTTCATGTACAGGTAACCATGGGCTAGGTTGCCCTTTTTGGCCTGAACTGTACCTAACTACATCACTTACAGATAAATCATAAGAAAAAAATTGAAACATAAGCAATTTTACCTTCTTTCAGTGTTTGAGCTGAGGTGCTCCATAACTTGAAAGATCATTCGCATGGAGAGATTCCCTTCATCCACGACTTCATCTTTAAAGGTCTGATTGTTTCATTCAGCCCACAGGTTATACATATTAATAGAAAGAATAGTAAGTAAGGAATTTATGTCACAGGTTCTGGTGGACGTTGGCTGGGTGAACCATAATAAAATGGATTAAAGAAATGTAAGATGGGGTAAGTGGATTTGGAAGTGGCTGAGGCTTTTGAGCCAAACTGTTTTAGAAAAGGGGCATTCAAAGAATAAGTGTTCAATAGTCTCCAAGTCAGCTACACACAAGGAACACCGATTAGGAGTATGAGGGTAAAAGATTTCAAGGAGGAAATTAGGAAAACTAGTTCTAAGGTTGATTTATTATCAACCTATACCAAACTGTTAGAAGCCCAAATTGCCTAACAAGCCAACATCTCTGTTAAACCACTTGGTTAATTCCTTAGAAAACGTAAGAAACCTAGAGAACACTACAATGTTGTATTGTTAAGGAGTGATGAGATGTTAAAAAAATCTTAAATTGGAAAAAATGAGAGTGAGAAAATTTAGGGAGGTAAGATAACCATTAAAAAGAGTTAAATAGAAAGAAAGAAAGGGGAAGAGAATAAGGGACTAAAATATGTTCTCCCTACACCACACAAGCTGCATATACCCTTTCATTAAATATTGGTTAAAGCAAAATTAGACAAAGAATTTGGGGAATTTTTAGCTATTATTAGGAAAACACATGTTAATAATCCTTTTATTGATGCTTTAAAATAAATGCCTTTTATGTTAAGTTCTTGAAATAAATACTATCTAATAAGAGAAGGCTTAAGGAGTGCAAAGCTACAATTGTATCTAAAGAGTGCAAAGATATAATATATAATGAAATGTCTCCTAAATTCAAGGGCCCCAATAGCTCTTTATATCTTTCACCATTAGTGATGTGAGCCTTAATCATATTCTATATAGTCTAAGGTTAAGTGTCAATCTTATGCTCTTATCTATTTGTAAGAAGCTCAAGGTGGGAAATCTAAAAACTACCAATATTTCATTAGTATTAGCATAGCATTCTATTAAGCAATCGGTAAGTATACTGGAGGATATGTTCATAAGATTAGTAAGTTTTTCATTCTTGTAGACTTTGTGCTCTTAGATATGACAAAAGAAAAAGTGTAACATTGATCTTAAGAAGACCTTTTCTGGCCACTTTTAAAGCTTTAATAGATGTATATAAAAGGAAAGTTATCCTTAAGAGTTAGGAATGAAGAATTGGAGTTTAAGAAGTATAGACCCAAGAATCCTGTTGATGGTAAGTAACAATGATTAAAGATAAAACTGGATCAACCGATTTCATCTTGAAAACCTTATGATTTACTTTAATAAACCTTATTGTTAAAATTAATTAGTTTATTAATTACATAGTTGATTTTCATAAACTAATTATTTTTTATAAACCAAAATAAATAAAATAAATTTTATTTAACAATTTTTTCAATTAAATTTCAAATTCATTAATGAGTAAGGACAATCTCCTTCAATCATATTTCAAATCCTTCAATATCATTCAATCATTAATGTTTTTGTGAAGGTCTAATATTGATTAAATCTTTTCAACTTTAAACCTCTCATTTCACCAATTTAACTTCCAATTTAATTTTTAAAATATTGGTAAGTACAATAATTACCTTTATCTTTTTATGGTTAACAATGACATATCATATAGGAAGCAAACACACCAAATGCAATCGAGATATAGCAAAAGAAATAGTCAATCCCATTATAAAGAGACATATACTATTCCTAAGAGTTAACCAAACATTTAGGAAAAGGACAAAAGAGGTAAAATGCGTGTATCAAAGAGATGAAACAAACACTATAAGTAAGAGATCACTAGGTTGAAGTTAGAACAGAAAAGGGTCGAACTTATGACAAAAGATAAATGTTTATTAGGAGACAACCTAACATTTATTTGTTTTTTTTATATTTTAGACCTTATTTTTTTATTTTTTTGGTTATTAGTCATTCATTTTACTAAGTATTAATGTCAGTTTTTGGGTTTTAGCGTATTGAATCTTTTTTAATTAATGATGATAAGTGTTTAGAGTTGGCATATTTTAGGTTTTACAAGTTTCTAGATCAATATGGTAGCAACATCCCCCTGTGCCTAGCCCTATGTTAACCAAATTGGAGAAACAGAATGTACCAATCTAGAGCAAGACCTATATATGGCCTTATGTGCTCGTTATGTTCAGGGATACCAGACTATATTTCTCTTTACGCTAGACTCGTGTTCACCTACAAGAAAAGATAAAAAGAAATAAAATGTGTCACTTTTAAACACACCTTTGTACAACAGGTTTTCCTTCTTGTGTTCCAAAATATGCTTCGAAGTAATTACAACATAGCACTATGTTGACCATTTGTTTAAGTGCTAATAAGAAATATAATGGACTATATTGTAATATAGGATGTACATGCCTACATGTCCAAACCCTAACTTTTCTATTTTCTTTCCTGTAATTAATTCAATCAATATGACCTTGTATTACCACAATGTCAAACCCATATTCTATCAACACTCCCTATAATTTCAGCATTTCCCCTATTCTTAAGTCACATCCCTAAGTACAAAAATAGATCCTTGAATTTATCTAAGTAAACCAACTACATGGTACATGTAAGTTCCATGTTTCACCCTATAAAAGGTGTGTCTAAATCATGTTTACTCATTTTCTACATCCTTCCTCAGTTTTCTCTAAAAATCTAGCTTCCCATTAGGATTTTAGAGAGATTTCCAATCCCCTAAGCAGTCCCTAACTCCATTTTGTGTAGTTTAGTGATTTACTTCCACACTATATCCACCATTTATTTCCTAGCATCATCTAGGATATATTATTATGATGAGGATAGGCCTAGCACGACCATCTAGGAGGTCTACAGTACCACCCCTAGGTAATAAGACTAGAGTCGATGCCTTTACATCTTCATCACATGGGATTGTCTCTAAGACTTATATGTTGAAACGATGACCAATATAACAAGTACTACTACCACCAGCTCTAACTATGCCTTAAAGTGCCATAAGAGTAGTCAGACCATCCATTTCTCCACTTTTCCACTGAGGACTAAAGGAAGTGGTTCCAGTTCTTCCAAACAAGGCAAATTAAGGTGCCTAGTTATATTAAATAAGATGTATTAAGGGAGGTGGACTTAATAAGTTGTGTAGGGAGATTGTCTCCATCAATGTATGGCTCAACTTTTTTGACATCCAATAGCCAGTTTACAATAAACTAATCTTAAAGTTTATTTGCACATTAAAGATTGATGATACCAAGATGTCATAAAAGGACGATTCCATTATTAAATTCAAATCGAGGGTCGTAAACCATAACCACAACTATAACCAGTTCGAGTCATACTCAAAGCCTACAACAAAGCAGTATATCTCAAGATTAGGACTAGCCAAATACTAACTTTAAGAACTACTGGGACATAATGGCGATAATGAGACCTTATCATCCAATAAAATCTAAGGCCTCAGGGTTGAGGTTCACAATGATGAGATATGTTCACAAACTCTTTATGCACTCAATGTATACTAGGAAGGAGAGCATAGGTGTGGTAAGAAGCAAATATCTTTTCCTCATCAACTACATATGCCAGAAGAAGAGGATACATATTAGGATTGGTTTTATCTAGTTGGTTTGAGGATATCTACATCGAACTAACTTTGAAATCATCAGAGGTGACTCAATCATCATCATACTAGCAACATAACTAAGAGTCTTATAGACAAGTTTAATAGTAGTAAGCACTACCACGCCTCTCAAGATGGACATCCTATGAGCGATCCATATGGTGGAGCTTTCGAGAAATGAGAGAGGATATTATTTTGTGCTTATTAGTGTAACATCATGCGTGACAAAGGAGATTGTTGGATCCGAAAAAGAAACCATGCCATATTTGGAGAACCGATAGATTTCAAAACTTTTTAGAAATCTTATTTGCAACAAAAGCAATATATATCCAAATCATCATGCCAATCTATACATGATATGGTATAAGGATAATAATAGACATGAACAAG
>JANSVA010000217.1:12717210-12728813 GCA_025504915.1 Erythroxylum reticulatum
AGCATTTCAAATTCTCTGATCAAGTTGAGCACTTGCATATTCTTTGTTCTTTCATTACCTTGGTATTCCTTTTTGACGTAATCCTAGATATCCTTTGCTGACTCTAGATTCATAATTCTTGTGAATATGATGTTTGAAATAGCATAAAACAAGCAAGTTTTAGCTTTAGACTTCCTATTTTTCCTTTCTTTATACATCTTGATTTGATTCATTGTAGGATTTGTTGGCACTGGAGGCACTTTATAGTCTTCCTCTATAGCTTCCCAAACATCTATAGCATCAAGATGAGTTTTCATTTGAACAACCTAAAATTGATAGTTTTCACCATCAAAATTTAGTGGTGCACCTTGAGACAGTTGCATTTCAATCTCCATTACATGAAGATGGTTGTAATTCTTGTTGTAATTCATGGTTGTAAATTAGTTTTGTGTTTTGGTTTCGCTCATCTCCAGGTCCCTCAAGACAAATGTTCTAATACCATGTTGTTTGTCTAAAGTTGAAGCATAATACATAAATATAAGTGAAGGAAAAAGAAGATGTTTTTGCTGTAGAAGACACGCCTTTATTGACAGCAACAAAGCTTATTATCTAGAGCTTAAATGTAACATAAAATCTTATTTATTTGCTAACTATCACAAGAATATCTTTAAAATGATTCCTAAAATCAAGCACTAAATATCATAATCAAATTTGCCTAAGACCTAGTTAGTTTGACCATTTATTTCGTAATAATCTACAAGCCTAAGGAATTTTCCAATAATGTGTCAACTCCATCTCTACCTCAGAATACTACATAATTGGCCCAATCAACCACATCTTCATACATAGAGCAATATTTACACTAGATAGTTGATATCCTAGTGAAGATAATGCAAAATATTAAGGTGGAGATCTTACCTTTACTAGTCCAATTCATTGAGCCAATGTATGATGAGCTAATTATGTAAGAGTCGGAGCACTAGCTTGACGAGCCTAAGGCTAATAAAACAATACCAAATGAGGTTAGTGATGTAAAGTAGCTTGTTGTACCATCAGGATGTGATGATCAAGAGGCTACTTTCCCCGTTGTAAATAGAGAGATGGATGAATAGGAAGATATATAGACAATGAATATAGAGTCATCTAATGGGGACTTAATGGATTTGATCTCCTTTGATGATCCATAAGATCTGTAAGTGATAATTCCCTACATGCCACTATTGGGACCGCAACCTTCTCCATATGATTGATTTTCTTTATTACCTTTTTCTACTTTTTTGTGATCATCTATTAATGTATTTTTTATTTTTGGCTTACAATTTGTGAACTCTCTCTATTAATGAAAAAGAAAATAATAAAATAGAATTTCATCAAAACTTGGGCCATTTATCACAAATTAGGGAAGTACAAGTCCTTGGCCATATTTTCCCCATTTTCTTTAATTTTGCTATCTTACATGTTTCATACATTAAGAACAATATATAATTTAAGTGTAGGAGATAGATTATATATATGATGATCAAGCATAACAATTTTGTTACGAACTCTCAATAGGAAGTTATTCTTGAAATTTTGTTATTAGGAATTTATTTTAGGAAATTTTTTCTTTCTTTGAAAACACACTAATGGGGACAATTCATTATAAATTTGATTGTTTCAGTGATTTAAAATATCTAGTGTTAGTGAATAAGTGAATTTATTTTATTTTATGAACTTAGAGAATGAATACTTGATGAGCTTTATGATATTCTTTATGTAAAATGTACATACATAAAGTAACTGGAACTTCTTTTGTGCATTTTTATTATCCCAAAAATGATAAAATTATGAATAAATAGGCAAAAATAATATCACCATATTGACTTCATATCTATAAAAGGTTAAAGTTAAAGAGTGAAGTTAGTACTCATTTAAGATAATGAAATATTTAAGTAACCGATATTTTTTATGACAAGGTGTTTACTTCATATAAAAAGGCTAAACGACTTTTCAAATAAGCTCCTAATGCTCTTGCCTTATTGAATTTGAGGTTTTTTTAGTAAGTGGTATGAATATGTTTAGGAGTTTAAGCATTTTATCTTATGCATGCTCATTTTGTGCATGGAGTTGAATTCTATAATTCAGTTTGAAGTTTGAAAGATCATAGAATGAATTGAATTAACCTATGAATTTATACAATTATTTACCTAGCATTTTGATGACCTTTGTGATTGGATGAGTGATGGAGACTCTTGATTAGTATGTTTGATTCATTTAACATTTTTTTAGGATTTTTTCTTATTTGAGATGGAATCATGGAATTATTTACTTAAGGAAAAGCAAATGCTTAAGTGTGTTAAAATATACTAAATATTACATTACTTTTAGCATGATTTTGTAATTCATTACTCGTGTTTTGGACAATTCTAGAGGATTTGGTTCTTAAAATAAGATATATTTTGTTTTAAGTCTCATCTCTAAATCTTCGAGGAAAAGGGAGCAAATTTAAAGAAGAATTGGACCAATTTGGTTTAATTTTGGAAGAAGTTAAGAAGGATTATAGAACATGACACCTACATAACTACTGTGTTAGGGTTTTGTTCCAAAGTAGTTTCTCCTTTACAACTCTACACACCCTTGTGTTCTATTTTTCATCAAGCAATGCAAACCATATAAGCTCTCATGTTGGTCTCATGTTAGCAATACAGTTTTATGTCAAAAGTTATAGAATGTGATAAAGATAACATGGTTGGTACATGATCCCATATTAGAGTTATATTATTCATTAAAAATTATAGTTTTAAACAATTTTAATGGAGGCAAGGTAAAGATAGAGAGTTTTTCGGCACAGATAGAGTTTTAAAGCAAAATATAGCCAATTAGAAGCCATTTTACATCAGTAATTAATTAAAGAGAAGTTAATCTTAAAAGAAGAACGATAATTCAATAAGATTCATAATTCATGAAAATTATTTTTTATTCTTATTTTCTTTCTTATTTTTATGTTTTTATCTCTCATTTGATGATAAACTAATTGAGATATAGATTTAAGTGAGATGGACCCTAAGATGTTAAATATTAAATTGACTTATTTAATTAATTTTTAGTTTTCTTGAGATTTATCTATATATAATTGATTGAATTGAAAGAACGAAAGTGGAAAATTCAATTATTTGATTTATGCACTGAGATTTAAGAGATGAAATATACGGTTATATCATAACATAGATAAAGAGGGTTATTACTCGAGAGAGGGAACTGTAGAATCTTCTAGGTTAGGGTAAAACCTATCATGGAAATTTATGGAATGAATTAATACATTCTTAGGTTGTCTTAATTAGAAAAAGATTTCAATTGATTCAATCTAAAGGTAGGAGCTATATGTCTTAAAGGAGAATAAAATTTTAACTTAGGAATTCTTACTGGTCCATAAAAAAAAGGATTGTTCATTAAATTAAGGTGAAGTTGAACGTATTAAATCCCTAGGGAATACCTTACATGAATATAACTTATTCATAAAATGCTATATCCTTGATTATTCCTATGTTTTAACATTTGTCTATTATTTATTTTCTCCTTCAATAAATCATAAATGTTAGTCTAGACAATTAAGTTTGTGAATAATTTCTATTCAACCAATAATTCTTCTAAGATTGATCCATATTCACCAATTAGTGCTTTGCGGTAAAATATATACATTAACAAGTCTCCTTAATCAAGTGGATCTCCTTAATTGAACTGGTTTAACATGATCATGTACCTTAAGAACCTCAATCTATACCTTTATGGTTTTATGTTCCTATGCTAATATGATACTCATATTTAGATCCAAAAGTCCCAACTAAATAACTTGTGGATAGGATATGAAATTCGTATCCCTTTTCTATCATTTGAAAGATGAGATGGACCATGCTTATCATAAACAATGCGTTCCGAAAACTTACCTATTTGTGATTCCACTATTTGGATCCTCCTTCTTTATGGTAAACTTGTATCATTTAGAGTACTTATGATATCCTATAAAATAATGAAGATTGGAAAGAAAATGCAATTTATCCTTTTAAGATTGTATAAACACACCTCAATAGGACAACCCTATATAAACAAATGAGTGAGTCTAGGTTTCGACCCTTTCTAAATTTCAAAAGACGTCTTTAGTATTGATTTTTTTTTATCTTATTAAATATATACAAAGTAGTCTATATAGCTTCACTCAAAAGGTAATCAGGTAGGTTAGTCCTACTCTATATTGATTTCATCATCTACTTTAAGTTGTGATTCTACCTTTTAGCTATGCCATTTTGGTCATGGCTACATAGCTTAGTGAATTTAGCCACTATTGTAAATGATTTCAAATATTTAAAAAACGAACCTTTTTCTTATCTAGAAACCTTATGTTTGCCATAATACTCTCATCCATAATATGATATGAAAATCTTGATCAACTTTCTCAGTTAGTTCTTAACCTTAATCTTAATGATTTTAAATTTATCAATAACTTCAAGTTTTTCTTTAAGTAAGAACACAACCATAATAGGAATAGTAATCTATAAATGTAAAAAAAAATATCTTGAGTTGTAGACAATAAATGTATAAGGATCACATATGTTAGTATGTTTGATTTTTAAAAGGCAAAAAGTACGAGTTGAACCATTTTTTTGTTTTTGGTCAACTTTTCCTTGGAACAACGAATACTTGTTTTTAAATCGTCAAAATCTAGAGTTAGAAGAATGTTATTCTTTACCAATATCTCAACTATGTCTCTAGAAATTTTTTCTAATGTCTTATGCTACTAATCTCTTATGTTATAACATGTATGATTTATCCTTTATTAGTTAATAACCTATTCAAAAATATATGAAGAAGCATATATCTCATTAGGAGTAAGACACATTCTATACAAATCATATGATAAGAAGGTTGTACTCACATGTTTTCCATTGAAAGATAATTATAAAATAGAACATTTACTTACAAAAGGCGAAAGGTTTAATTTATCCCTTAACGTTCAAAAAAAAAATCTAAGATGACCTTACTATTATCTCTAGTACTAGTTTACCCCTTAAAATTTCCAAAATAGAATAGTTTGGCCTAAAATGCTTACTCCATCAAATAGACATTATGTCTTTATTATGTTAGGCCACATGCGTATACTAGATAAGAACAACTACCAATATGGCAGCTATTTTGTGTATAAATAGTAATTTCTTAATTTTAAATTTATTTATTTATTTTCCAAAAATTCAAACCCTAAAACCTAATTTCATCTAACCCTGATTGCTTCATGCTTCATCTATGATCTTTGATTCAAGCAATTCTTTAAAACCTGATTATTCTTCGTGCTTCTCCTTTGTCTATCTTCATTTGTTTATCTATAGGACATAAAAGTTCTTCATCAAGTAACATAGAATAAGGATAAGGTGAAAAAAAGAGTAAGAAAAGAAACGTTTCGATTGGGGAATGAAGAGAAGTTAAGAGTTTGGACATGTTATAGTTTATGAAGCCTTGTACATTGACTTAGCCTTGAAAATTTGCTAAACCAAATAGATTTTCAATTTTCAGTCCTATGTTCATTTAACTAGATAATTTCAAATACATAGTGAGCCACCTTCAATGAACAATGATGGAGGTTATTACGGTTCAAGTGTGACCAAAGAATGACAATAGACATTGCAGTAATCGAGTTGCATTACTATTGCTTATCCTTTTGTGATTATCCTCCCTAAGATTGTTTTTAGGTTATCTCAAATTTTCTTTTTATTTTTTCAAAAATTGATAGATTTCATTATAAGAAAATATATACAATCTAGAGCACAAAACAAGTATAATCATAGAATCTAGATTACAGAGATTTACGGTTCCTAGTAATCATCTACATCTTGAGATCAAGGGAACTTGCGAGACCATTTAATCTAGTATTATACCAATCCCTATTTTCTCTTTATGCTACTTGTCAGATTTGCAACTATTCCTCTAGCTAATGTGGCCAATCTACAATTTAGGAAGATGGCCTGAAAAACCATCTCAATGCTCCTACTTTCTTGTTTAAATACTCTATAACTGTGATATTTTCATATGTAGTAGACCAAAGCTGCCCAACTTAACTTGATAGCTTTTAGATTAGCCGCATTATACACTCTAATTTTATCCCGCTAAGTAATAGTTTCACTCCAAGAATCTATTGGTCAGGCCACATTGAGTATATTCTACAACCGATCCGAGACTTGTCTGGTATACCTGCATCTAATCATAAGGTACTCCAAACTTTCCAGTTTCGCATTACATAATTCAAAGTTCAAATTGCTAATGGAGAACCTCATCTTGTCCCTTATAAGCAACCCTCCATTGATTCTCATCTATAGGATGAATGAATGAACTGGATTAATTTCACTATCCCATATTAAGGCTGCCCACTCCTGCCTTGTGCTCTATGAAGCTTGTAACAGTGTTTTACAGGCTTTTATGTTGAACTTCCTTGAGTTATCTGCTAGCCACTGAATTTCATCCTGCTCTCTTTCCTAACATCGTGGCAACTTTTCCATGATGAAACTGGCACTTTTACTATTTTGGAAGGGCCATATCCACTGATTATTTCGAATAAGCATACTTACTTTAATAGTTGGATTCACCACCAATTTCAAGCCCTATACCTTCTCCACTTTATATAGAGGTCCTTTACAGTGTCAATTATCATAACAAAAAGACGTGCTTTCTCCATTCCTAATCCCATGAAGCACCTAACCCTGCATCCATTGTTTGGTATCTAGAATTTCTTTTAGAGTGCTTGACATATCTTGTCTTGACTGTAAGATTCAGATACTCTTGTGCTTAATGAATACATTGTGTATCCATTTCACCCATAAATCCTCCTTTGTGTAACACAACCACCACAAATTCCGCCCCCCAGTCACCCTATGATTCATCCTTACAGAATGGATGCTCAATCCCCATTGTTGCTTAGGTTAGCAAATTTTGGCCTAACTAATCTTCGCTTTGCTTCTACTTTAGTTTGATCCATTCCACAAAAATTCCCTAAGCCTCCTGTTGATTTCTTTCAGGATACTTTTGGGAATGGATAAATGGTTGATCCAATAATTGGTAAGATTGCTCAGTATTGTCTGAATTAGTTGTAGCCTACCCTCATAGCTAAGGAATCGATTGCTCCATAGGTTGATTATGCCATAAATTAAGTCTAACGAAGGTTTACAATCCATAACACTGATTCTTTTTTGAGAAATTGGTACCCCTAAGTATTTGAAGGGCAGTTGCCCTTATGTTAATCCCATATCAATAGTTGTAGATACTACCTCTCTAATTAAGTAGTAAGATAAATAGAAATAGCTTTTCAAAGGGTTGCATCTTAAACCTGAAATCTCTTAGAATTCCTTCATTGCTTGCAACATTAAATCAATTGAGTTTTTCTCAGCCTTGCAAAATAATATAGATCATTTACAAATGCTAGATGTGTGAGCTTCATACCTTTACATTTACAATGGAACTGGAACTCTAGGTGCCACCATATGGTATTCACAAGAAGAGTTGAGAAAACCTTCATGCATAGGATAAACAAGTAAAGGGATAATAGGTCAGCTTGCCTCAATCTCTCATTGCTTTGATCAGTTTTATAGGTTCCTCATCCACCGAAATTTCTATAAAAGCAATAGTTACACATTCCTCAACCCATTTTCTAAACAGAGAAGGATAGTCGACTGCCTTTAATGTGGTAAAAAGAAAGCTCCAGTTGATTGAGTCATAGCCCTTTCCAAGGTCCATCTTTATTGTCCAATTCCTCATTCTCCTCTTAGATTTATAGCCCTCTAATAGTTCGTAACATAGTAGGATATTTTTTCCATTGATATCCCCTTAATCATCATCATCATCATAATCATCATCACACCCAGTCTGAAATCCCACAATGCAGCGGGGTCTGGGAGGGTCTGATAGTACGCAGCCTTACCCCTATATAGTAGAGAGGCTGTTTCCGGTAGACCCGCATGCAGATGTGATATACAAAATAATGAGGCATGAATAAGGAAAATAAAGGATGAAGACATACCTGATTCATAACCCGAGTTGTCAGTACCTTACACTTTATAAAGACCGGCCCGTTACAACGCTAATCGCATTGAGGTCTTCACTGAGCAGCCTTAAGGAACACTGAGCAGCCCTGAGGGAAAAACAATCCTATGTTTTCAGCGTCCCTAGTGGGTTGAATTTCCTATGTGATACGTGTATCGGTTACCCGTACCCTATCACGCCAGACTGTTCTATCCCTAACAACTACCTCAGTGAGGGCTAACTCTAACATATCTTTCTTAATCACTTCCTTCCAGGTCTTGTAAGGCCTTCCCCTCCTCCTCTTGAATCCACTTAGGTTTATTAGCTCACCACGTTATATCGGAGCAATAGAGGGCATCCTGTGCACATGTCCAAACCACCTAAGCCGTGTCTCTCTCAATTTGTCTGCAATACTTTCTACCTGTAGCCTCTCTATAACAACCCGATTTCGGACTATATCCCTTATGGTAATGCCACACATCTACCTAAGCATACGCATTTCTGCAACCACCAACTACCTCGTGTGTCTACGTTTAGCCAACCAACATTCTGCCTTATATAATAAGGCGGGCCAAATTACCATTTCATAGAACTTCCCTTTAAGTTTTACGGGGACCTTTTTATCACATAAAAAACTTGAGGCACTCCTCCATTTGGTCCACCCAGATTTAATACAATGTAATATATAATTATCGATATTTCCATCGCACTAAATGATGGAGATGAGGTATTTTAAATTCGACTTTTGTGGTATGACGTCTGTGCCAATGGCTACTGCCACTTGTACCATCTGGCTACCTAAGAACTTGTGTTCTAAATACTTCGTCTTAGACCTGCTCATTTTAAAGCCTTTCGTCTCTAACGCTTCTCTCCAACATTCTAACTTGGCATTTACCCCCTCCTTGGTTTCATCCACCAGGACAATATCGTCAGCAAATAGCATACACCAAGGTACCTCCCTTTGAATATGTTTGGTAAGCTCATCTAACACTAAAGTGAACAAAAAAGGACTTATAGCCAACCCTTGGTGTAGGCCAACACTAATAGTGAATGCTTCTGTGTCACCTCCTACCGTCCTTACTCTAATCACTCAGATATACATTGTAGGAATGCCCTTTGCCTCCAAAAACCACCATATGAGGTCTCTAGGAACCTTATCATAAGCCTTCTCGAGATCTATAAAAACTATATGCAAGTCCCGTTGCCGCTCCCTGTAACATTCTATTAGGAGTCGAAGCAGGTGAAGTGCTTCTATTGTGGACCTACCAGGCATAAACTCGAATTGGTTGGTCAATATTGAAGCAATTTTCTTGATTCTCTTTTCAATCACCTTCTCTCATAGCTTCATAGTATGGCTCAATAGTTTGATGCCACAATAGTTTTGACAGTGTTGTATGTCCCTTTTGTCCTTGTACAAGGGGATTAACTAACTCAATCTCCATTCATTCGACATCTTGGCAGACTCAAAGATCACATTAAAGAGCTTAGCTAACCACTCACTACCTACAACACCTAAATGTTTCCATACCTATATAGGGATGTCATCCAGTCCTAGTGCCCTGCCGCTCCCCATTCCCTTTAAAACTTTTGTAATTTCCCCCTTGTGATCCTCCCCCAAGCGTACCCATTTTGACATAGTCCCAATTTGGGGGGTTCCCCTAACGTTAGGTTGACCAATATGTCTTCGTTATATAGCCCATGAAAGTATCTCTTCCACCTCCGCTTGATGGCTTGGGAATCTGTGAGTATTTGTCCGTCTTCGTCACGTATACAGTAGACTTGGTTGAAGTCTGCCGTCTTTCGTGCCCTATCTCTTGCTAGCTTGAAAATTCTTTGCGCTTCTTTGACCGTATCCAAATTCTTTGCGCTCCTTCGCCTTCTGTTTTTCTAGTTTATACCTGACTCTATTGATACTCCGCTCCACCTCTGTGGCACTCATCAACAGATCTTTATAAGTACCTTTTTTTGCCTTGACCGTCCATTGGACCTCGGCTGACCACCACCATAATTCAATTTGCCCCCTCCCTTGACCTCTAGATACCCCTAATAGTCTATTGGCTATCTCTCTCACCACAGGGGCTACTCCCTGCCACATCTGATTTGCATCCCCACTCGTAGCCCATCTCGCTTTGTTCCTGACTTGAGTCCTAAAAAGTTTCTCTATGTCCCCTGTGAGTCTTCCCCATCTGATTTTGTGCCCTAGCTTGGTAAATTTTTGTGCCCTCCAGCCTTTGATTTCGAAATCCAAAACTAACAATTTATGTTGGGTTGAGAGACAGGCGGCGGGGAGTACTTTGCAATCCTTGCACCATGACCTGACACTCGTCCAGACAAGGAGAAAATCAATTTGCGTCTTGCTCGTGCTACTCTGAAAAGTCACCAAGTGCGCTTCACGTTTCTTAAAGAAGGAATTAAATATAACTAACTCATATGCTATGGCCAAGTCTAATAAATCAACCCCACTAGCATTTCTAGTGTCGTATCCAAAACCTCCATGAGTTCCTGTATAACCGGCTGAATCCACGCCTATATGCCCATTAAAGTCCCCCTAGAATGATCTGTTCAGTAATAGGGATGTGTAAAATCACTCCCTCTAGCGTCTCCCAGAATGCGTGTTTTTGTTGATTGTCTATGCCAGCTTGAGATGCATAAGCACATACTACCTTGAGAACCACACTGCTTAAAACAATTTGTGCCACCATTATCTTATCATTGACCCTTATGATTTCTACTACTTTGTCCAGTAGTCTCTTGTCCACTAAGATACCGACCCCATTCTGCTTCCGTGTACTTCTCGAATACTATAATTTGAAGCCCCCTATCTCCTTAGCTTTAGCTCCTGCCCACTTAGTCTCCTGGATGCATGCTATTTGTATCTGATACTTGTCTAAAATCGCAACCAACTCTAAGGACTTTCCCATGAGGGTCCCCACGTTCCAAGTGCCTATCCTAATTAAGTCATCTCCTTTTGTAATCCTGGAAGGCGCGCGAACCGACCCGCTTGTACTAGTACTAGTGGTTCGCGCTGAAAGCATCTCTCCTAACTTGTGCGTCTCACGTGTACACAGGTACTATCCTAAGAAAACTTGAAAGTGCTAAAACTACAGGACCCCACCACAAAGAGTAAGGGAAGAAGTTAATAATAAACCCAAAAATATTAATAAAACAACTACAATAATATATATATATATATATATTTGAAAATAAAATAAAATAAAATACTAATAAAATAAAATAAATATATAGAAATAATGAAGGCTATATAAATATAATAGATATAATAAGTACAAAACTAGAACTAACAGGAAACTCAAATACAGGAAATTAATATACCTACAAATAATAGAAATAATAACACTAATAATGATACTAATAATAGCAAAAGTAAGACAACAAAAAAAACTAGATACAAGCAAAATCGGAAAAAAAAAACGGAACAAACTAGTAAGGCGGCAGAACACCAACAAAGAGTTGAATAAAACAATGATAGGACCAATAAATAGTATTACTAAACTGTTAATAAAACTAGTAATAGTATCAACAGGATTGTAAGGTTAAAAAGAAAGTAGAACCAACCGAAAACATCA
>JANSVA010000217.1:12742992-12753542 GCA_025504915.1 Erythroxylum reticulatum
GACTCTAACTGATAAGATAAGATAACAACAAGATAGAGTTTACATTTAACTCGGAAACTAACATCCTTGTCCTCGAATAACTCTACTATCTTCAGACGTTCGGTTCCATTGCAACTCTAACTTTCAGTTGTTGCCACATCATCCAAGATCACCCCACGATCTCTATCTGTTGATGATGCAATGTAATCTCACCGAAGCCCACTAGCACATTGTCCTGATCCAATGCTCCCACAATAAGTCCATTAGTCGTGGTCCATTCATCCGAGCATGGGCTAAGTCCTTAGTCCGTCAAGACCTTAGCCTGGGCGAGTCAATCTCCATAAGGTCCGAGACTCTACCAAAATTCGCACCAAGTCCGATCCCGCTCGCCCGCATATGCCTTACTGTTTTTGCATGCCTTCCTCATGCGCGAATCCAGCTAACCTCTTACCTAAGACTTCTTATAAAGATATCTGAGAAGTGCTCCGGAACTTAGGGGCTAACATTAACCTTATTGGTCTCTTCATTACAAGACTAATATTTTCTTTAAAAAACTACAACTTATTTAGCTAAATACTTTATTGAATTTCTTTTTTTATCTAAACCAAATTTAATTTTCTTAACTTTAATTTTTACTAATCGTAATTAATAGTCGTATAGAAGGAATTTAAAATTCCAACACCTATTACTTCTGCAAGCATTAGAACCATATGAAAATGATAAAAAAAAAGCTTTAATCCTACAAATTACCGGCATTTTCTTTCTTCTTGCGTATCTGGCGTCCAGTTTCGTAAATAGTGAGGCACAAGTTGTACCAAGTCAAAAAAAAAAAAAAGACAGAACAAAAAACCCGATTGAAAGGGAAGTTTATGTTTTCTTGTAACTTATATAGATAGAATTACTTTTGTTGAGTTTGCTTTAATGAGTTATATTCATTCCGTGCACAGAACAGCATTCCTCACGGCTGTATATCAATTTCTCCTACCATTCATATGCATTGTCACCAAAGTTGCATTACTCGTTTAAAGTCAGGTCCACCTATTTGCTTGAGTTCATAATACCTAAAAGAGCATGCATATCAGATTTCCGCTGAAAAGGTCCAGTGAAATTGTGAAAGTACAGGCACCGATCAAGGCCAACAAAAATACCCCAGAAAAAGCAGCTTTAACTGTAAACTATGGATATCGGATTACGATTAACAAAGCAAAATGATAAAATGCCTGTCCAATAGTCTTAACACCAGAAGAGAAGTCTGACCAATACAAATCTGTCAGAAAACTGTCAACATTTCTCAAAATTCTCTGTTTAACCTTTTTCTTCTAAATGACAATTTCAACATCTAGAACTGAAGTATCAATCATCATCTTCAATGACCTTGGTGCTAAGGCCCTTCAGCCCTTCTGATGGGATTTCTGCAACAGTTACGAGTGAGTAAAGCTCTTCCTTTGCATCTTCATCGTCATTCCTCCTTCGAGCAATGCGAACCCTGACCCTCCTCGGCACGCTCCGTATGCCCCTGCTCCAGATGTGTTTGTTCAACTTCACGTCAACCCTCACATCAGTTGTACCCATAGCCTTTTGGGCAAACTTCCTTATCTCCTTTATGGCTTTGGGGGCCTTCTTCTTGAAGGTGCTGTTTGCATAATTTAAAGTAAACATTCATCAACTTACAAAATTTTAGCTCATATCCCAACATACCAAGAATATGAGAAACATAACAAGTCAATGACCAAATCAGCTTCAGTTCTCTTACTCTATTATAAATACAACGATAAATCAAAAGACACATTCGCTCCTAACAATCATTGGTTTTATCAAACCCTCCCAAATTAACAAATCATAGTTCAAATTCAATGGTGATCCAACCAAAATATCAAAAGAAATATCAGATGCGTCGAAATCCATAACACTCTTCTTCTCTCTAACTCAAAAGCCACATTCATTCTTGGGATGGACGAGTTATCCATCCATGAACAGCTGAGCCACATTTCTTCTCTTCCTTCAACACGTAACACCCAATAATCACTCCACTATATGAATTGAATGCAGCTGCCTCCAACAACATAAGACTACTCTAAAGATAACAAATTGAACATAATATTGACTTCGGTTAAATACACAAATATCAACAAAAAAACTTTCAATACTTTCTCTCCAGATGCATTTAAAATCTTACGGAATGTCAAAATCGAATAGGACAAGGCCATCACAAGCCATATTATCGTACTTGCCGACACCCCAGTTCAGAGTTAACCATTCAAAAATCACAAGTTCCTCACATTTTAACTCAAATAGCATAAATAGAAGATCTAAAGGTTAGAAGAAGAAAAAAAAAGACCACAAGACTACACATCCAACTCAAAGACCAGAAAGAAGAGAGAGAGAGAGTAATAATGAAAAATAAATGGTTAAGAACAAAAAAGAAAAGGCGATAAAAAAAGAAGACGGATGAGAAGGGTTACCAGCCATGCAAGCGCTTATGGAGGTTGATGGTGTACTCTCTGGTGACCACCTCCTCCTTTCTACCCTTTGTTTTCTCCACCATTTTCGAAGAACGAATTCTTACCTGCATTCACATCACAATAAATTTTACTTAAAAATGCTTTCGAATAGGGCATTTTGTCAGTAACCCAAGTAGAGAAAATAGCACGTATTGAGGATGGCAATGCTTAAAAAGCAACATAGAGAGGGAGAGAGACAGACAGGACAGGAGAGAAAGCTTTGGCGTTGGAGAGAAAGAGTCGCATGAAATTGTAGATAATAAAACCCTAACTTCGTCTCCGTTATAAAATGTCACTTTTACCCTTTAGGCTCAGACTGGTTCGATGGTCATTATGGGCTCACTTGTCATTACCGTAGTTTATGTCACAGACTCGAATTGGGCTTCCAGTACAAGTATAAACAACCACTAATTCGACATTTATTTCAGGCAATGATTTATATACATACATATAAGCAAGTCTCAAGCTCTATTGAGAATTGACTCTTGGTGAAACAAAAAACATATCCTTTAAACTTGCATAATAATTGAGTGAATACATATATTGATTCTATCATAGGATGAGGTACTTGGGAATAAGAAATTATATAATCATGGACATAAATGAAAATACAAAGTTAATAAGTGACACGTATAATTGAGATCCAAACTTTCATATTCTTGAATTTACTATTTCTAATATGACAACTTAACGAAAAGGATGGCATTCTTTTCCTTTTTCTAATGATTCAAGTTGCTACACATTGGCCGTATTGATATGAATGTACAGAAGGGAAATTGAATGAATATTTTTCTTCCCATAATATCTACTCTCTAACACTCTTTAATCGATTCTAATTGCTGTAGTGTTTGTTGTACACAGCTCAGATAAGCGAGCTTCCTAAGATTTCAGGCTACTCCTTGAATTTCTCCAAAAGCTGACAACTATGATGGTCAATCCGGCAATGGTTGCTATAATCTGACATTAACAACAAAAACCAGCCATATGTATCAGATCTTCAGATTTATAACAGAAATGCAAAGCTTAAATGTACAAGGGCTCTAGTAAAGAGAGCGGGGCAGGGTAGGTTTTGCAGGGTAAATACGCGCACTCGCACACAATATATATATATATAGAAACATTATCCATGTTCTACATGGTGATTTCAAATTTATTTGCAAGTCATATAATTATCAATTATATAAGGAAAGTTCGAAACAAACAATAATGTCCCGACAGCCCAATTTGCTAGCAACAAGACAACTACAAAATAGTTGAACTAATTACCTTGGCTTCTGTAGTAAAAGAAGTCCGCTGTAATTGCAAAATTGACCTCAGAAACTGAAAGCGAGTTGTCTGGGCCATTAGAATGACAGAGGTATACTGTCTTTTGCAGGGATAGGGCAATATCCTTTGCAGCGTGAGTTGTGCTGATGACGGTGTAAGAGACTGCCTAACTTTAGACCGCCCTTCATCCAGAAGCTTCACCAAAGAAATGAAGAATAATTATAGCAACTCAAGGAACATAAGGAAACCAATGCATGTTAACTTTCTTTTCGTTAATCTAGTTTTATTTGACAGTAGCATTTCTAACTTTTACAAGGAATAGTAAACAAGGACATGCTTATGCCAACTAAGACTATGTCTGAACATGCTGCAACTAATTTGATCGTTCTTCTACTGCAGTAATTAAATGAGAATTGAATAAATGTGTTGCTTTTACAGATTAAAAAGAACATCTTACAGCACATAACATAACTAAATCAAAGAGTCAAAAACACAATTATTGATACCAACCTCAAATGAGGTGCCCACATCATCCGTGTATGTCCTTGACTGATAGCTTCGTAGGATCCTTTCCAGCCAGCAATAGTTCTCCTGAAAGAATAAAGGCAAATCAGTCAAAGAAACAAATTAAAGCACCAATAGTGAAAGAATGCACCCAATTTGTCTCTCTAGTTAACTAGCCAGGTGAATGGGAAACTTAAGTCACAATAGAATCTTTACCTGTAGTCCATTTTCAAAGGCCCTTTGCTCAAGTTCAAGAACCGTGGAGACATCCTCATCTGTAGGTCCTTCTTCTTGAAGGCGTAATACCTCATTTAGAGCAAGATCAACCTGCAAAGAAGTTGAATTACCATAAAATACCGATTCAATGATGACAGCATTTTGATGAAGGAAAAGTTATAGCCACAAAGCACCAACCAGCTTTAAGGAGATGTCAGGATCACAAGAGAAGTTTATGTTTATGTCACCTCTGATATCACCAGTTCTTGAAGGTTTATTACCACCAAGGAATACTGAGACACCAGCAGAATAGATCTGAAGCATTGAGATAACAGTAAATTCACGGCTAGATATAACCTGCCATAATCAAGAACGTAATATGCACACCTGGCCATGCTTGAAACGGAGAATCTGCAATATCTTTGTTTCAAGAAGTTTGCTCAAGAAACCAATGTTGTGAATCTCATCGACCTGCGTTTTTTAAAAAGAAAGAGATATTTGATTATAGAAAAATTGGAAATCTCTAAAGACCACAGAATGACCAATTATATAAGTATCAAAATTTGAGCATAAAAGAAGACCACAAACCATTATCCCATTCTTCAGCACCACAGGAAAGCTTAACTGCACTGAGCATTGTGCTTCCACCATGGGGCTCCTCACTACTTCTCTAAATAAACCACATTTGTTAGGAGGTATTAGATATTTAATATAAGCGATTGTATCATAAATGCACAAAACTGAGCAGCACCTCAGATATTTAAAGAAGATTAGGGAAGAGAAGTAAAAACATTGATGTGGAAGAGATTAGGAAGGATGAATACATTGGATTCATCAGGAAAAATGGACATAAAGAGTTGTTTATTTTCCAAGAAAAGTCTGAACAAGTCAATACGATAAGAAAACTGGATCTACACAATTCTATGCATGTTAGATGTAGATATATCTTTCTCTCCAGTAAAAGAAACACTACCTAATTATTTTTGTAGGGAAATTGAAAGGCAACCCTTTGAGATCATCACGGTTAAAGTGGAAAATTGGTTCAGGAGGTTTTGGGATTCCACCCTGCAAGCAGAACAAACAAAGGAAAGCTAATGGTTACATATTAGATAAAATGACATCAAATATTTAAATATCAAATAAAATTGGAACAAATAGTATAAGCTTGATTATGGAGATAGGATTCAGTAATTAGTTGTTCATTTTATACCATAAATGTGTATCAAGACTGTTGCAGAATATATAAATATATTAGGAAAAGTATGATTTAGGATTAAATTTACAGAATAAGAAGAAACATTATAGGGATTGATTAAAATCAAAACTTTCATATAGAGGATGGTTAAGTTCTGCATATATAGACAACTTGTATCAATGAAACATAGCACAAAAAAATGCCTCTCTTATCTATGTTTTTTATGGTATCAGAACATCTGATATTCCTGAATTTTTACTGGAAAAATTTTTTTCCTCTCAAGTTTCTAATTCTGCCCTAGGGAGCAAAATTTGTGCAAGTTTCGGATCACCCTTGTAAAGTAACCTTTTGTTGTCAATGTTGGCATAGGAAGAAGCGGCTTTGCCGGTTCAGCCACTCTCAGAATTTGACCACCGAAAAGTCCAATCATGAGCCTCACATGCCGCCTGAAGATGTCTGCCTGTCTCTCACATGCCAGTGCATGTGGCTATTACTGTCACCAGAAATTTCTCTGATCACCAGAATCTGATCAGTTCTAAAGCTCAATTCTCAATCGATTCAAATTTGGCCCCTTTCAGTGTTTCTTTTAATTAAGCAGTAGGTGTTGGGCTTTCTTGTCAACTTTAATCTTAATATGGTTGACAATAAATTGTTCTTAATTTGGGTCCGGGGATGTCCAAGATCACAGAACATAAGCTTAAGGGATCTAATTATCTGGAATGGAGTGAGACAGTCCAGACTGTACTTGCAGAGCATTGATAAAGACAATCACTTGACTAACAATCCACCCAAAGATGACGCAAAATGGACATGGCTGAAAGATGGTGCTCGTTTGTTCTTATAGATAAAGAACTCTAGTGATTCAATCATTGTGAACTTGTTAAGGAGCTAATAGAATATCTGAATTTTTTGTATTCTGGAAAAGGGAATATTTCTCGCTTTTATGAGGTGTGTTAAGCATTTTATCATGCAAAAGAACAGGAAAAATATCTGACAAGCTATTTCATGGATTTTAAGAAAACCTATAAGGAGCTCAATATGTCATTGCCTTTTAGTTCAGATATTAAAGAACAATAAGCTCAACAAGAGAAGATGGTTGTCATGAGTTTCTTGGCTAGTCTTCCTTCTGGATTTGAAATTGCAAAGTCTCAGATCCTTTTTAGTCCTGAAATTACTTCTTTACAGGATACATTTAGTAGAGTGATCCTCACAGAAAGTACAATACTTGTTCAACCTAATAGCGCTCTTTTGAATCACAACAACAAAGAGGTGGATCAAGCAATTTTGAAAGTAAAGGATAGGATTCAAGGGGATTGTGTGTCATTACTGCCATAAACCAGGACATAAGAAACGCATTTATAGAAAGCTGCATATTAAGAATCAAAGTAATCAATCAGCTTACATTGCATCAACTACTGATACATCTGAAAAGTCTGTCTTAATTTCTACAGTGAATATGCCAAGTTCTCTCGGTAACAAGAATCATTAAAATCTTCATCTAACCCTGTCACTGCTATCGCGGAGTAAAGTAAACCAAATACAAGTCTCATTTCTTTCTTCTAAAAATGGGTCATTGACTATGGTGCCACAAATCATATGATAGATAATTCCAGTCTCTTCTATACATTTCAGCCACATAAATCTAATTCTCCTGTTACTTTAGTTGATAGGCCAATCTCTAGGGTTCTTGGGTCTGGTACGGTCACTCCAACTCCCTATATCTCCTTGTCACTTGTCCTAAGTTTGCCTAATTTGTCCTATAATTTAATTTTTGTTAGTAAACTTCCCGTACACTAAATTGTTGTGTCTCATTCTTTCCTAACTGTTGCCTCTTTCAAGATTTTATAACAAAGCAAATTATTGATAAAGGATATGAATCTGGAGGTCTGTACATCCTTGATCCCTTTGAAGTACATTCTCAATTGCGGCGTTCCTTCTCTTCCTCCACTCAAGGAACTATGTCATTAATACCATAACTTGTCTTATAGATTATAAGTCATGTAATTTTGCAAAATATCATCTTAGCTCGAGTCCTAAAGTCAATAAAAGAGTTCGCTCTCCTTTTAAATTGGTTCATTTAGATGTTTGGGTTCCCTATCTAGTCATGTCTCAAACTGGATATAAGTATTTTGTTACCTTTGCAAATGATTATTCTTGTGTGATTTGGTTATATTTAATGAAAAGTTCTGAATCATTTTCTCATTTTTGTGACTTTTGTGCTCAGATCAAAACCTAATTTAATGTCACAATTCATACGTGACGAAGTGATAATGCTAAATAATACTTATCGGTACCTTTCCAATCCAATATGACCAAGAACGGCATCCTTCATCAAATATCTTTATGTAGATACACCATTATAAAATGTAGTAGAGAGAAAGAACTGACATTTTTTCGAGACTGCAAGAGTCCTATTATTTCAAATAAATGTTCCTAAAATTTTTTCAGCTAATGCAATTTCTAGAGTTTATTTTTAGATAAACCAAATGTCTTTTGTTCTTTATGATGAGACCCCTTACAACATTCTTCTTCTTACCAAGTCATTATTTCCTATTAAACCTCAAATTTTTGGTTGCAACCGCTTTGTTTGGAATGTCTTTTTGCAAGTCACTAAATTGGACCCCAAATCTCTAAAATTCATTCTACTTGTTATTCTCGAAGACAAAAAGGTTATAGATCCCATTTTTGAACCTCGGTAGGATCTTGTATCCGCTGATGTAACCTTCTTAAAACACACATCTTATTATCTGTCCTCTGCCCGTACTATTCAATGGGAAAATGATGATCTACTAATATATAATGTGATATCTCCTATTCCTGTTCATGCTAAGCGACTTATTGTTTATATCTATTTTTGACAGCAAGATCCTCCTGATTCATGTCTTGGACCAGTACCTATGTCATCAGATCCAGTTTCTACTGATGATCTCCCTATTGCTCTTCGCAAAAGTAAATGTTAGTGTACTTATCATGTTTCCTCTGTTGTATGTTATGATCATTTGTCACCTTCCTCCTATTCTTTTATTGCATCACTTGATTCCATCTCCCTTCCTAAAATTGTTCATGAAGCCTTATCGCACTCTCACTGGCGTAATGCTATGATAGAGGAAATGAAAGCTTTACATGACAATGGTACTCGGAACTTGGTACATTTACCTCCAGGAAAGAAGGCTATTGGATGTAAATGAATTTTTGCCATTAAAGTAAGTTTGGATGTATCAATTGCTTGTCTGAAAGCTCATCTTGTTGCTAAAGGTTATGCACAGTTATATAGAGTTGACTAATACTTTTCCTATTACTAAGTTTTCATATGTCAAGCTATTTATCTCTATAGCAACTATTCAAAATTGGTCCCTACATCAGCTAGATATCAAAAATGCTTTTTTGCATTGTGATATCCAGAAGGAACTTTATATAGAGCAACCTCTAAGGTTTGTTGCTAAGGGGGAGAATGGGAAAATCTGTTGCCTTGGAAATCTTTGTATGGCTTGAAAAAAAGTCCTTGAGCTTCGTTTAAAAAATTTAGTCTAGTAGTTGAAACATTTAGATTGAAGAAAAGCAAGTATGATCACTCTGTAATTTATAGACAGTCTACAACTAGCATCGTTGGTAGTATATGTGGATGACATTGTTATTATTGGAAATGACACTACAAAGATCTCTCTTAAATCTTTTCTCCATTCTCAATTTTAGACAAAAGAATTGGGGACATTAAAATATTTCTTAAGAATTGAGGTATCAAAAGTAAGAAAGGAATATTCCTCTCTCAAATGAAATATGTGCTTGACTTACTAACTGAGATGAGAAAATTGAGAGCTAAACCATGCAATACTCCAATGACTCCTAATTTATAGCTTACACAATATGGTAAGTCAATTAATGATCCTGCGAAATATAAGAGGTTAGTTGAAAAGTTGAATTCCCTTATAGTAAAACTTCCAGATATTGCATTCCTTGTTAATGTCGTAAGCCAATTTATGTCTTTCCCAATAGTTAACCATTAGGCATCTTTAGAACAAATTCTGTGTTATTTGAAAGAAACACTTGGATATGGCATTGTTTATAAAAATCATGGACTTGCTCATATTAAATGCTATTCAAATGTAGATAGGGTAGTGTTGAAAGTTGACAAATATCCAGTTTAGGATATTGTGTTTTTGTTAGATAAAATCCGGTTTCAAGGAAGAGTAAGAAGCAAAATGTTGTCTCAAGTTCAAGTGCAGAGTCAAAATATCGGGCTATGGCACAAGCTACATATGAGATAAAGTGAATCTATTAGGGTGTGCTTGTTTGGGGGTAATGAGATAAAAGGTATAGGTATGAAATGAAATCTTATGGTTGGTATCAACCTATCATTACTGAGGTAACATTTTCATTCCCCGATTTTCGACAATCCAAAGGAATGGGAGTCATTGTTATGGTTTTTGGCGCGAGTTTTGCCCGCAACTATCATCTCCACTGTCCTTCACTTTAAGCTTTTCTCTGTACCTTTCTCTTCCGTGAGAACCAGAAACCATCCTTGCAGCATATAGCCGAAACCAAAAAGTAGCAGTAGCACCGGTAATTTTCTTGTGTTTATGTACATAGGAACAACGGTTCATGTACAGAATTGAAGATAATTTGTATTTCTTGTGTTTATGTACATAGGAACAAGGGTTTATATCCAGAATTCCTAGGACCATTTAGGAAGTAATCCAGCTATTAACTCTATGAAATCTCTCAATTATAGGAGAGATTATAGGATAACAGTATCAATGCTAATAATACAGTACCAATGCTAACAATCTCTAGTCAACACTCCTCCTCAAGTTGGTGCATAGATATCGCACATGCCCAACTTGCAAACGAGGTTATGAAACTGTTTGTTGTAGAGTCCTTTGGTGAAGACA
>JANSVA010000217.1:12761422-12773387 GCA_025504915.1 Erythroxylum reticulatum
ATTCTTTCCAAAAATTACTTGTGAAAATAACATCCCATTCATTAACCATTGTCTCCAATAGGCCTTGTAACTTAAAAATGTTGTCAAAAATTATTCGTGCCACACTAATAGCAATGTAAGGGTGAGAAAGCAACAAGAAATGAGCACTTTTGGAGAAACGGTCAACCACAAGCAATATAATCGACCTTCCATCAATAAAGTCCACTGAGATGTCTACCCAAACCTGCAAGGACATTTGCAACAGTTGAAGGAGGCCAGTTGGCTATAGATTCTCCCACTTTGATCCACGGACAAAATTCACATGCCCGCAAAAATTGTTGCACTGGATTTTTCGTGCCTATCCAACAGAAATCTACAGTTATGCATTTCAGTGTTTTTTGATATCCTTCATCGCCTAACTGATGGGTTGCTTAAATGATGGTTGCTACCAATGGGAATCTTGAGTGAGATAAATTCTACCACAGAACCATATGAATCCATCATGCCAAGACCATGGATTACCCTCCTGTCCAGCTTTTATTTTATAGACCAATTGTTGGAATGATGGTATGGACAAGACTTCCTCTTTAATGGCTTCAAAAATGTGGGCGTAAGGGTTGGAAATGGCCAGCGTAATCCTTGATCCTCATTTTGGTGAGAAAGAGCATTCGCCACCTGATTTTCCTTTCCTGCACGATATTGTAATACAAAATCAAATCCAAGCAACTTGTTGATCCATTATTGTTGTGGTCAGGTACTGATGTGCTGTCAAAAATTTGTCATCAAAATCGACCTTTATAGCATTAAATTCCTTGTAGAACAGCACATCAATACCTAACCTCCAATGGCATAACATCATTGCTAATTAATCAATTCCTTCTTGTATGTCAGGTGCCTTTGGTGACAGACTATAAACGATTAGCTATATTATGCAATGGGTCGTCCCTTATGTTGGAGCACCGCATTAATACCCCAATCAAATGCATCACAATCAACCATAAATTTTACTTTGAAGCTTTGCAATGCAAGGACAGGGGCTTGGGTCATAACTATTTTTAGACAGTCAAAGGCATTCAAAGGCATTGATGGATGCTTTTGTCCATGAAAAAGAGTTCCATCGTAGCATTGTGGTTAGTGGTGCTACAATAACTCCATAGTTTTGTACAAAATGTCGGTAATAACCGATGAGCCCAAGGAAACCTCGTAGTCCTCGTGGGGTTGTGGGTCTTGGCCAATTAAGCATCGCAGCAATTTTTTGCTTATTTGCAGCAACCCTAAACCTCAAAATAACATGATCCAAATATGACACAAAGGTTTGACTGAATAAGCACTTGGACCTTTTGAGGAGTAAAAACTAAGATTCAATGTAGAAAATAACTCACGTAGATGTTGCTAGTGTTCTACCCAAGTAGAGTTGTACACTAGAATATCATCGAAGAATAGTAAGAAGAATTTGCAAAATAATTTCTAAAAAACCTTCTTCATTAGTGTCTAGGATGTTGTGGGAGCATCCGTAGGCCAAAGGGCATCACAAATTGAAGTGTCCATGGTGTGTTCAGAAGGCAATCTTCTCCACATCCATTGATGCCATTCAAATTTGGTGGTAATCAGAGTGAAAATCCAACTTAGAGAAAAAGGTAGCTCCATGAAGTTCTTCCAATAATTCCTCTATCATAGGAATCAAAAATTTATCCTTTACCGTCTTGTCATTAAGGGTGCAAAAATCTAAACAAAATCGCCAACTATCATCTAATTTTTCTACAAGGACCGGTGAAGAGAAATCAGATTGGCTTGGGCAGATTATTCCTTTGTCCATCATTTTAGCACACATACTTCTCAATTTCATCTTTTTGGGATGTGGGTACCAATATGGTCGAACCACAATTGGGTTGGTGCCGATTTCTAATGGGATTTGGTGCTTGAACCTATGAGGAGGTATGTCACTAGGCTCCTAAAAGATATCTTCAAATTTTGCTGTTAACCTTTGTATCTCTATTTGTCAGTCCATCTTAATAATAGTTGTAGTTGATGGCACAAGGTACCTTGATAATAGATGTTCACTCCTTTGGAGTTCCACCACCGACCCTTCATGTCATTTGCATGAAGTCCCAATAGACCATACCCAAGTAGCTCCGCCAATTGATTTCAAGTACTATGCCAAAGTTAGGAAGCGACAAAAAGAAAAAATATAAGGTGAAATGGTAGTCTCCCAATCGTAGCTTCAGTCTTAGACACACACCAGGGGTTCGTACTCACTCCCCATTTGCAACCACTATGCATATTTCTGCACAAACTTCTTTTTGAAATCCAAGTTGGTTGGCAACTTGGATGTCCACAAAGCTATGTGTGGTGTCGGTATCAATTAACACTATCACTGGAAGATTCTGAATTAAGCCATTGACAATCATGGTTTTGGGGTGAGTTGATACTTATGATGGCATGCATGGATATTTCCAACTCTGCACCTGTTTCCTCTTCTTTTTGCTCCCCAACTTTAGTCATTTCTTCATCCTGGACCTCAAACTAGAACAACTTCTTGCATTGATGGCCTCAAATATAATGCTCATCACAGTTGAAACAAAGTCCCTTAAGTCTTCTCTCCTCCATTTAGGGTCCAAAGAGCCGCTTCAGAAAAGGATGGCAAGGCTAAGTTAGTGTCACAGCAATTTGATGGTTGCGAGTGATGGGAAGACGTCGATTTTGAGTTGGTTCCGATTGTTGCTAGATTGCTTTTTTCTCGTATAGCCAAGCAAGACTTATCACCTTATGCACGTCATGTGGACCCTTGGCCTCCATTTCCACTGCAATGTAATCCGACATGCCACTAAGGAATATCTCTACTTCTTGTTCAGAGGTAAGAGCACTCGCTCGAGCCACTGGTAACTCAAACTTGCGTTGGCACTCCCCCACCGTGCCGATCCTCTAAAGTTTTGCTAATTCTCCAAGTTCATTAATGTGTTTCGGTGGTCCAAACCATACGTGGCATAAGTCCTTGAACTCCTCCCAACAGAGGTGCAGTTGATCTCGTTCTAGCATGAGGAACCAAATATGGGCATCATCTTCAAGGTGATGGGAGGCTAGATCAACCTTTTCTTATTTTGGTGTTCGTTGGTGATGAAGAAAGCGCTCGCAATGATTGAGCCACCCAAGGGGATTAGTGGTACCACTAAAGTGAGAGAAGTTTGGAATACTTGAGCACAGAATGTCCCCCTTCACCTGACTCATTTCCTACACGTAGCTACCTTTGTGCTCCAGCAATACTACTCTCAGTAGCATCCCAACCCTCCGCCTTTGATCCAACCAGAGCATTTGAGAGTGCCTTCATTTGGGCTCAAAGTTCCTATTGCCTACCCAAATCAACAGCTCTATTAGCTTGATATTTGTTGAAAGAATGGTTTGAATTGTTGTTGTAGATTGCATGGCTCCCCCATAACCCCTAGCTCTAATAGCAAATTGATATGGGATTGAGTTTGAGATCGAGTTACTGGCTGCGTCATAGAGAAATTTGAGCCCCGAAACCTCAGAGACTTTAGATATGTGAGTCTTATTACCCTTACGACCTATGGTGAAAGGTGGGGTGAAGGCTCAGAGAAAGAGAGAGAACCTTCCGATCTCAAGCGAACACTAATTTTTAGAATTAGAAATTCCATGCCTTCTAAGGTCTGAGAAATCAAACGGAAAAATGCCAAAAAGTAAGGATAATGAATCGCAGTCCATATTGCTACAAACCTGTAACTGAAATTAACTTCCACCACTTCTCCATTTGTCGTTACCAATTGTCCCATGTTGTCGTTAGTTTGCAAAACAACAATCCCTAGTTCTGATGAGTCTTCTTCCCCACGTGTCCTGAGGTGGTGATAATACACAAGCAAAGGCGCTACTGCTGCTTTTTCCGTGGAGCTTGTATCATAAGCATCATCTTAAATTGATGAATTGGCCCTCAAAAGGCTAGACATGGGTCTATCGAACTTGATTTTCAATCCCTGTATCTTCCAAATCCACATAGATGAAAATGATCACCAATAATGGGATGATATGAAGCCATTATATGACATCTCTGTCCATCCCACAAGAAGGATAAACACACGGTCTTCCTTCCTTTGAATCAACTTAACTTCCTATAATGCTCTTCCCATTTCTTTGGACAAAGTGGATAAGTGTAGTTTTAGAGGAATACAACACAACCATCTCACTTTACTTTTCAAAGGACAAGTATGAGTACATGAGTCCAATTATGAGAAAAATATGGACAAATTGGTACACAGTCAAGAAGGGAGTGGGTTCATAAGGAATTCAAATTATAAAAATATATCCAAAGGAGTAAGATAAACTTGTCTGGTCAATATTCCTAAAGACTCCTCTCTTTTCTAAACATCCCTAATACAAATTATATCCTCCTCCTATAGATAAAGACAGGTACACAATTGCAATTTTCTAAAATAATTGCATAATAAAGCCACTTTCTTTAATGAGAAGTGCTAATATAATTCTTATGATATATAACTAGTTATTCGTAAGGTCTAATAAACATACCAGCAAGGCAGTCTCCAGATCTGATGGTGAACAATCACCAGAGAAAGTTCTCATGTAGGCTCCAATCTTTGTACCAACTTCAACTCGCTTACCAGCAAGCATATCCATTAGCACTGGTGGTCTATAGCCAAATACACCGATTTCTCCAGCAATGATTGATCCCATTGAGCATGAAATGTAGTCAGTTTCTGAGATTTCTGAGAGGCCCCCATATGAGAACCCTGTAAAAATAACCTGTTAAAAAAAGTAGCAAATAAGAATTGAGTCCTCAATAGACGCATTAATTCATTCACGTCACCCCATCAAAGAAGTTTGTTTTATGGTGGAAAAGGTGCTAGTTATCATGCATTTTACCACGTCTGCAGGTAACCCCCATACATCTATAATGTTAACTACCAGAAAACCATCACAGAAAAATAGCCTAAGCATTTTCAATGAAACTGGAAAGAACTGTAGATAGTATTTGCGTAGTACCCACCTTAGGTAGTTTAGTCCAATATAACAAGTTCATATGGGATATAAAAAGATTAATAAACCACAAAGTGCAGAGTTTCACACAAAAAGATACTTCTCCTTTCATAAATATGTTAGGCAAGAAACAACACCCTCTATGTTCCTCTTCCTCAGATAGAATTCTCCAAGCCTCAATTCTCATATATATGCTAGGCAAGAAAATGCCCTAAAATGAAATCATGTTCAATTGTTCCATCAAAGACAACGGTAGACACATCATCCCCATCACCACACCCATATGTTATCTGATCCACGCCATTAATTATTTTGTCTATGATTAATCACATTCCAAATGCCCAGTGTTCATGAATCCAAAAACGAAATGAATAAATCTTTGTACTCCCAACCACCTTAATCGTGCTTGATTCATACTCAAAAATGGAGTAATGAATATATCCAACGGTATTAGATGTGACTCTTGAAACCATTAAGATGGTCATTAGGCCAAAATCAGCATTGGGGCATAAACTTCCAAAGTCACTTTGATTGTGCCTTAAGAAGTCAACAATCTTGTAAGCTCAAGTAGCCGGTCATCAAGAAAATTGAACACAACCAAACAAAATATCTTTCTTGTTCAAGGAACCAACTAAATAGAGGACTGTCAAAGAAGAACAGTGATGATCCTATACACACTGTTCAAATTTTTAGGACAGGTAGAATATTACTAACCAATTGTTGACAAGGCATGACGTTATTCTATTTCAAGCAACAAGGATTCCTAATACAAAGTAACCTGAGCTTATATTTGAAGGGCTCTGATCCATGATGAAGAACCTCATGTTTATAAGAGATTGTACCTGATCATCAAGAAAGTCTGTACACTTGAAACAAACTCTCATGCCATTTGATAGAAACAACTCAGAAGCTCCAATATTTGAATACACACGCTGATCCACAACATCCCTGCAGGAGTTATATGATCAAGTTTAGAACTATAAGTTCGAAAACAACATGATCTATAAAATGCAGCAACTAAAACAGCTAATTTGCAAATGTTTTATATTACGTATTAAATGAATGCAAGTGTGAATTTCATATGAATATTAAATGCAAATGACAAATGACAAATGAAATATTTTTGTATAATCAGAAAGAGAAGATTTGAATGATATCGATATAAAAGTGCTATGTTCCTTTAAATTATTTTAGCATAACATCACATGAGAGGAAATAGCAAGCCTTCTGTTTTTTTCAGGAAGCAAGTTAATAAGTTATCTAAATTAGTTTCACTACTAATAAGCCATGCACATGCATCATTAACACTTAAAATTAAAGAAAAAAGGCTAGTGCATCGAAGTAAAGCATTTGATGATATCATGCCCCAACATGTTTAGTTATGTTGCATGTTGTTTCTATTCCCTCAAAGGAATCGATGGGTGAGCTTATCTCATAGAAGTAGTATGGAAGATGACCATATAGCATAAAATGGCATAATAATCCAAGGAAACAATTCAATTAATTTTACCCCGGTGTTGGCTTTGTAGTGATAATCTCTTCTGGAATGTTTTCATCATCCCATGGGGAAATGCTTCTTTCCATCTCAAGAAAATTTATTCTCAATAACAACTTTTTCAAATCATCAACTGTTGCAGATGCTTGAGGTTCAACAGTTTTGATGACACAGTTACAGCATGTCTGTAATTTTTCTGAATATTTCGACACTTCTGATGTCAATATCTCTGTGCAATGAAAAAATCATGGCAAGATCAATCACATCATGTATCATAATTTATTATAGTAATGTTTTAAATCAGTAACTTCATCTATGAAATAACAGTCACCCACGAGGTAGAAGGGTTTTCTGAATTTGAGCTTCATACTCTATTCCAAGAACAGGCTCCTTTCGTAGAAAATGCTGCAAAATGAGACAATTGATTGGTTGGTGATATTTATTTATGGTCCAAATAAACAGAAAAATCTAGTTAAATGTACTTGTAGATATTCATCTCGCAAGTTTGTTGACTGCATTTGATCACGCTCAAGATAGGCTGACTCAATCTCAGCCATAAGTAAAGCTCGAACAATTGATATCTCACGTTCTAAAAACCCATGTAACCGCACCTTTGCAACCTGAAACATTGTTCTGAAAACCCATGTAACTGCACCCTTGCAACCTGAAACATATGGCATCACTGCAGTAACAGTGAACAAAAATTCAACCTAGCTAAACATACCTCTAGGAGCATGGATTCTAAGGCTTCCAGAGTGCCTCTCTCTTTACAAGCTGAAGTCATTATGCAACCTTTTAGTGGATGAACAAGAACATCTGCAGCTGCTGAGCACGAGAAGTATGGTGGGTCTTCTCTACGAGATAGTTTAAAGAATCTTTGGTTTAGAGCATACAGAAACATAGATTCCACAAGCATGTTCCTATAGTCCTGAACTGTCTTAAGTTCATCTGCTACCATTTTATAGCTAATCATCACCGCAGACTGTGCAAAGAAATAAAGATAACAGCATTACTATTTATGGCATTCACATCAGAACCCATACTTTATTTTTCAGTACTGATTCACATGCAGGTACATACCCCAGCAGCTTCAGATTCGACAAAACAGGAAAAACGGGGTTCCTTATGAGCCGGAGCTTTAAATATCGGTATGATAGGTGGGTCAGATGCAGATTGTTTATGCCCAAAATGCTCTTTTATCAACTCAACAACACTCTAAAAGAAGATACGAAGGCAAGAGATTGTCAGGAAATTTGACTGGAAAGCGCACTTAAAACTGCAATAGAATATGCATATACAAACACATCTAACCTTGGTATCAGAAAAATCTCCAACAGCTACCAGTGCCATATTTTGTAGATGGTACCACTTTCTATAGAATTGCTTGACAGTCTCAGGAGAAACATTACGAATTACTTTCTCCAACCCTATTGGTATTCGTTCAGCATACTGCAATAAAACATTTCTTTTGAAAAAACAATACTACTATAATAGAGTACTCAAGACGTAATGACAAATTATTTTACTTCCTACCAAATTCATTTGGTGTATGAATGTCCAAAAAGAGAATGTACAAAAGCAAACCAAATAATTCAAATCAAAAGCAACAGTAACCTTTGAACCTTCCATCAACAAAGCCCAATGGGCATCCTGCATTCTTCCACTAGCATTACGATGCCCTCTGTACTCTTCCATGACAGCCCCTCTTTCCTTCTCCAAGTCATCTTTCGAAACCCGAATCTGTAAAATAACAAAACTATTGCGCAGACATGTTTCACATACTCTTGGTTTAGGAGCGCATAACGTTTCAAGGGTAACCTACCTCAAAACTGAACTCAGCCAAAACAGAGATGGCCTGGGACAGCAATTGAGGCTTGTCGACAGGAACGAACAACTCATAAACAGTCTCATCAGCGTAGGTAACAGCATTTTGACAGGCACCAAACTCAGCCCCGATACTCTCAAGAAACCTAACAATATCGTGATTGGTATACTTCTTAGTAGCGCTAAAAGCAAGATGCTCCACGATGTGAGCCACTCCTCGCTCTTCCTCCTCTTCCAATACGGAGCTGCCAACAAATTCCCAACAATCAAATGCAGCTCACATCCACTTTTTCTCTTTTCTTTTGCGGACAAATACAAAAAATGAAAATTAATGTTTGGCACGGGGATGCGGGGCCGCGTACCCGGCTTTGACAGCGAGAGCTAGAGCAGCGCGCAGTTTGGGCTTGGAATTGCAGCGAACATAGTAGAGAAGGCCGTTTTCAAGTCGACCATAGTCAGCTCCGAATGGTTGTTTACCTAGTAATTTGTCCATTTCGTCGTTTATCAGTTTCAGCGATCGGAATCCATGTTTCTTCGCCAATCGGGAGCTCTCCACTGGTATCAATTCCATTTCTCACTCACTTAGTGACCCTTGGCTGCTAACTTTCCTTTTCCTCTCTCTCTTTTAATGTTCAAAGACAGCCAATTCCAAATTCGATGTTACTACTAAAGAAACAAACCATGTATTTTATTTATTTTTTTGGAATTGCATGCATAATATAAGAAACTGCATGGCAGGTTTTTTACTATAGTTGTCCCACCACCGACTTTCTGCCTTTGGACACGTCGAAGAAGCAAAGTGCCAAGAACTTAAAGGCTTGTTTGGTACGAAGGAATAGGACTTCTATTCCTACCATATTCTTCGGTAATTATTAAACTCGTGTTTGGTTTAATATAAACACATAATACTTATTCTATGTCATTATATATTCTTCGATTTTAAAGAATAGCTAAAATTAACTAAATCCTATTCTTATTTAATCGACGAATCCGTAATCTTCTTCTACATCTAAAAGCTTGTTCCTTTTTACAAACTTATCCTTCTTACACACAAGCCTACTCCTGAAACTTGTTTTTCTTCTTCAACATCTGAAACACTTTGGAGCCTCTCTTCGAAAATTCTTCCTCTTCTCGACGAAAATTCTTCCTCTTCTTGACGTTCCAGCATTCTACCACCAGATTGTAAGTAAGTTATTTGTATTCTTTCGATTAGGTGATGAGTTTCGATTGAGTGAGGGGTAATTTTTTTCATGTGAGTATTTTATCTGGGTATTTCCGATGAATTGCATCTAGGTAATTTGTTTGGGTTTTTTTTGTGTGGGTATTTCATCTAGGTATTTCCAATGGGTTTCGATTGGTGGCAGCATCGTGTGTTCTTCTCCTTCTTTGAGGTTGATACATCATCGGAAGCCCTCTTTACCCATTTCTGTGTCCCACTCACATTCACACTTTACCCATTTCATCACCATAAAAGTCCCTCCCATGACCTGACTGGTAACCAATTTCGAGTCCCTCCTTTTCATATCGTCATTTCAAGTTATATATTCTATTAAAAACTTGAGATTTCTTCGACTAAACTTTAGATTTTGTCTGAGAATATGGAGCGTGAATAGTTAATAAATTGCTGAATAGTTCACGCTCCATTAATAGAACATATAACTAGAAATGACAAAACCTGAACTGAGAATATGGAGCGTGAACTGTTCAGCGTGTGAAGCGTGAACTATTCAGCAATTTATTAACTATTATTCTTCATTATTAAAACAGAGGCTTATTCTCATCCATCACTTTCTGATTGTTTTATTATCATTTTGAGAGTCATTTTAGCTAGCTAACACTTTTAAGCTAGTTCTTATCTTGCAACTCGCAAGAGAAACACAAACTGATTCCCAAATCTACGCCAAAAAGCTTCATAAGGTTCACTTCAGTGTGTATCTTTTCTTTTTTAATATTTTTGTGAGGTCTATAGGTGACAAATTGAGATTATTATTTAAACGAAGAATGATTAACGATTCCTTATTCTCGTGACTGGAATATGGATCCTGATTGGTTTTCTTGTTTTGTGATGTCAATGTGACTAACTTCAAAACGTACATTCAATACAATACAAATTGATTATCTGGGTTTTCTGTGTATGGAATTTTTATTTTTAGGATTGTGATTACAGGAGGTTGGACTATTAAATTCGGTTACTCCCTTAGGTGGAAGCGTCGTAGGTGTTTCTTCTTTACGTTGTTTAGGTATGGATTGCCATTAGAATTGCTTCATTTCAAATTGTGACTCTTTATCCTTGTGATTGATGATTTTCATAGATTTCAAATGCTTGAATTTGGTAATTATATGACTGTATGTAGATATTTGTCTTCAGTTTATCTGGGTTGCATCTGACTACATTGAATTATACGAGCTTTCCTGAATCTTGTAATGTTTAACGGTGGTTATTAATAATTTGTTTTGTGTCTAGTGAGAATTTGGATGATAATGTGAAGCCAAGTTTAATTCAATTAGCATTTGTCTTCCTAGTATGAATCCCCCATGCTTTCACTTTAACGGGGAAAGTTTCAATGGTCTTTTAAAAACAACCCGTTGATTTTTACCTATAATTCTTTCACGTCACCACTTGTAACCAAAAATGCCATAGATCTCAGTTCCCTTTTCTATTTCAATCCAAAAATGTCATAGATCTTAGTTCCCTTTTCTATTTCAACTGTTATGTGTAAAGCATGTTAATTTGGTGTGTGCAGAGAATAATATTTTATTATCATTAGGATTAAATGTAGCTTGTTATATATGTTATTTTAATAATGCACTCCAAAGAACACTATAAATTCTATTAATTAAAAGTTGACAATTTGCATAAAGAAACAATGATATTACTAAAGTGTATAAGTAATTCGATGACTGCTATCAAAAAGTTGATTGCTTTTAAGACAAGTTCTCTTCCCAAATGTTGTACTTACAAATTAAACAACAAATAACATAGTAAACAGATGTTGATATGAACTATTTCTAGGCTTTTTTCATTTTTGAATTCTAAAAAGCGAAGTGTGATTGTTAATGGCGCATCCTTTGGTTCTTGTTTTCCATATGCAACATATATACCTTAAGATTACTGCAACCTAATAAAATGAAGGATAATTTAGTAAGATGTGTTCGGTTAATTGTTATATCATTTGAAATTTGGCAGATTTGAAGTGCCTGGACTATTATATCATTTAAATTTTGGCAGATTTGAAGTGCCTGGACAGATTATTGAACCTGTGATTCATTGATGATAGAGATTGCTTCTTCACATGTACCAACATACTAATAATAGTGGTTGTTCATTCAACAGTAACTCTAATCAAAACTAAATATGATAACCCAATTTTTCCCCAATTGCAACGATACATCTTGGTCTTCTGCTTCATATTTCTTGCTGTACTTTTGCACCACCTATACTTATCAACATAACACACATGTTTACATAATCATCGCTTTTTAGGATCTTATATTATGTAGTTAACAATATTTATTCATTCAAAATAACAGCCCTCAAGATACTTGGAATTGCTTGTTATGTACTAAAAACAAGGACGAAACTTAACTCATAATTCAAATCTTTCTCCTAACCCACTTAAAGAGAGATTACAATTCCTATGCATATTTTGTTATGAGAGCTTAGTT
>JANSVA010000217.1:12773487-12787292 GCA_025504915.1 Erythroxylum reticulatum
GCGGTCTATAAAGGATTAGGGAGATCAGTTCTTTTAAAAAATTCATCAATTTCACAAACCTCATTTGGACATTCACGGGTTCTGTAGATAACGCTAGAGGTCGAACACTTGTGCAGCTATAGTGGTTAAGATGGATCGGTTTCAAAAACAGTTTGAGGGATGCATTAAGATAAAGATCAAGCTTCGGAATAAGGTATGAATTAAAATTTTGCTTTATTTTGATTTTTGTTAATCATTTTGTAGAATTAAGTAGATCTTGGTTTTCAAGAAATCAAAAGTTACGAAAAAGTTTCGTGATTATTCCGCTACGGTTCAAATCAGATCCCAACCCGATTTCCCAACAATAAGAAGATACGATTCTACTTTCTCAAACATAAGATTTAAGTCTTTATTATATTTAAGTAATAGAAAGTTCTAATTGAAAATTAAACAAAAAATTTAAATAGCATAAGACTGATAATAGTTTGGAATTTTATACAGGATATTTTAATGAATTATGTAAAGTTATGGTATAACTATACAACTACATTATTGTAAGAACACCTTAATATAATGTTGTCGTAGAGCACATGAACAAGGCATTGTTAGATAAAGAGTGTAATATGTTATCAAATGTTGATTTATCTAAAAGTTTTTGGCTGAGGCATTATCCATAACATGTTATTTGGTAAATTGCACTGCTTGCATATCTTTTGATTTTCAGACTCCTGAAGAATTATGATTTGATAAACATGCTAGTTGCTTTAATTCATATGTACTTAGTTGTCCTATAATGATGGTAAATTAGATTAGATAATTAAAAAGGTGTATATTTCTAGGGTATGAATTAGGTATAAAAGGATATAGGTTTTGATGTTCTAATCTAAAATTAAAAAATTACAATTAGTGAGAATGTTGTATTTGATAAAATTTCTATATTTCACCCAAAAAAAAGAGTTTGTGTCTTCCTTTAATATAGATCAAGATAGTGAATCAAAGAAGGTGGAGATAAAGAGCATTCAATCATATTCTCCACTACAATCTCATTTGAATTTGATCAAATCTAAGTTGTTGGTTGCAAAGATGATGAGGATGAAAAGGTAGAGGAAGATAAAAATTCATCATAAGAGCAACCATGTAACATAACTAAACATAGATAAATGAGAGAAATTAGGATACCACAAATACTTCTTATATCAATTTAATGATCTATGCATTATTAGTGGTATAAGAAACATATAATATTGGAGAAAACTCTTCATGCTCTACAACTATTTCTTTTAATGATTTTGATAAGTGATTTGTAACTATGCATAAGGAGGTTGAGTCCTTTTAGAAAATGGGATTTAAAAGTTAGTTAAAGTGCCACTAATAAAGAAGATCATTGGATGCAAATAGATTTTGAAGAAGAAAGTTGACAATCCAATAATAGAACAAGCAAGGTGTACTACTTGATTAATTGTAAACAAGGGTATAAAAAAGGAAGTTGACTTCAATAATATGCTTTCTTATGTATTTAAACATAATTCTATTCGTAATTTGCTTACTCTTGATTATATGCATGACTTTGAATAAGAATAAATTTAGCAATTTTTTTTACATGAACCTGAAAAGTAAAATTTTAAGCAACAACCTAAAGGTTTCATTGTTGAAAGGAAAGAATATAAATGTTTTTACAAGTTGAAACAATCACTGAAAAAATGATATAAATGTATAAACACATTTATAATTTATTATGAATATTCTTATATTAAGTATGACATTTATGGTTATGATATTTAAGCTCATGACCTGATTATTGCTATTAAAGATATGTCTAAAGTTAGCATATTAAAATTCTTATTAGTTAGTGAGTTTGAAATGAATGGCTAATGAAATGTTTATTGCTATTAAAGATATCATAACGTATTAAATTTCTTATTGGTTAGTGATTTTGAAATGAAAGATTTAGGTGTTGCAAAAAGAATTCTTTGTATAAAAAATATTTAAGAAAGAAAGAAAAGGGGATTGTATCTTATCCACTACATGTTTTGGAGAAATTTTGAGTGGCTGATTTAAAACATATTAGTACTTCACTCATAGTTCACTTTAGACTTTCAACTGCTCACTTAATGGAGAAATATAATAATATTGATTACATGTCTTCATTACTCTGATGCAGTTGATAGCAATATATATGTTATGGTATATGTTGGTCTTGATACTTTACATGCTAATGTTATAAAAAATATATGCCCAATTTTAGAGAGGAGAACTAACATGTTATGAAGTTAATTTTGAAATACTAACAAAGTAGTACAATTACATAAGTAGAATTAGACATAAAAAAAATGATGAGTTGGTTATATTAACTCAGATTGTACAAATGATCTTAATAAATGAGATTGTAGTTAGTTGGAAAGAGGTTATAATTGTTGTATATTACAGAAGTTGCGTATATGACTATTAAAGAATTTCGCAAAGAAGTTATTTAGATGAGATGATTGTTTATTGAACTTAGTTTAGATTTTGAATTTGTTGTAGTTTATTGTAATATTTAAAATGGTATATATTTAACTAAATATCAAATGTTTTTATAAAAAGATGAAACATATTGATGTCAGGTATTATTTTATTTTAGATATTATTTCTTATAATGATACTAATATTAAAAAAGTCAATTTATTTTTGCAAAATGTTAACTCTTAAGTTTCCTCTGTAATTGAGAATCAACTCTTAAGTTTCCTCTCTAATTGAGAATCACTTAATACAAAAATATATTGATGGTTGGTGATATTACCTTTTCCAACAAAAAAAACATAATAAAGGAATTATTAAAATATTTTACCTCAGAGGCTTCCTTCTCGATATAATTAGAGTTTTCATGTTTTAAAGGCTCTATTACATACATTAATTAACTATATCCTATGTAGGAAGTTATGTTTAAGTAATGTACCATCTATATTTGATTTCTCTAGAGATTGTTTAAGTAATGTGTTACTATATATATGATATTTGATTATATTTTTTTCCAAGTATGCACGTGTTTTGTATAAATATTCTATATGTAGTATTAAATTATGTGTTGACTACTTGGTATTTTAACTCCATTTATATATAAACAAACTTGTTTATCCCATTGTTTTTGTAAAATATAGTATGTATGAAAATTAAACTTAAGTATTAAAGTCGATATTCAGTTGTTATATGAATGATGATTGAGAACTTTTCCATCTTTCAATTATAAGCAATTGAAAGCTCATTATTCATTTGGTAACAAAAGATATGTATATTTGCATGATAAAACATTAATGTGCATATACACTATTTTCTTTTTTGATGTAGAAACATAGTATTTCAAATATGGAACATAAAAGAATATTGTTGCTAAGATTAAAAAAAAGAAAGAAATTAAACAAAAAAATTATGAAATTTAAAGCATGGAAATTCTATATATGCTAGAAGAGTAATAGGCTATAGAACCATTAAACATAGTCATGGATATTCTTCAGGAAGGCAACACAATCCAATATAAAAGGGACCAGGATGCATATGAGCTATGAAAAAAGAAGAACTCATTGACTTGCATTACGATGTTGAGTAGTATGGATAATAAGATTATATATAAGTTCAAAAAGTATAAGACTGCTAAGGACATATGGTCCATTTTGGCTGCTCAATTTGGAGGCACCTCAATGACTAATATCAAAGTCACTCACTAGTAAGTTTGCCATATAGAAAAAGCAATACAATTATACGATGCAAAAGTATTTAAGGAATATGTCAAATATGATAAGTGAGTTATAAGATCTTGGTCATAATTTATTTGATAAATAACAAGTGCAAGTAGTTATCTATTTTATGCCTTAGAGTTAAAAGCATATGAAAATACACCCCACTCATAATGAGAGTGTTAAGATCATGGAGGATGCTAGGAGCTTGTATTAGAAAAAGAATATCTTGAAGCTTTTAAAAAGACCTCTAAGGTATATGAAATTGAATCTACCTCACATAGATCTATAAATAGAAAGCTTAAGCATTATGGTGGTCAAAATGGAAAATAGGTAAGAAAATTATCCACAATGCTCAAGAATCTGAAAAATGAAGCCAACATGGGAAAAAAGTCCTTCCAAAAAGAAAAATATAAAAGGAGGGAGGTACTACAATTGTAGTAATAAGTGTCATATTGCTAGTGACGATATTGATCCTGAAAAGGTATAACCTTTTAATACAAATATTTATTCTCTATGTGTATTTTGTTTTTTAACTAAATCTTATCTTTTACGGATTGTAGACTTAATAGCAATAGACCATATAGCCAAGGATAAATATTCCTTTATAGAATTCCATAAAATCCCATATTGAACATGATGGATTCATATAGGTGATAACTCAAAAGTTGGTGTACAAAATATTAGCACTTGGAAGTTATAATGTGTAGTACCTAACCCCTAATCATACATGAAGTATGCTTCAAAGATTTGATAGAATCTTATTAATATGCTAGTATTAATTAAACTTAGATTTAATGTAAATTTCCATAATGTATTGTATTAGATATTACTTATCAAAGTAGTAATATAAGTTATTCCTTATTCGCATCTGGTGATTTAAATCACAATGCAATTTTGTAACATGTTGGATTTTATCACATTGATCAAAATTGAATAATTCAATTCGCTAAAGAAGGCTTTTTAGGTTATTTAAATCCAATAGATTTGCGTCTTTATGAAAATTGTATAGTTCATCAAATGGAAAGAAAGCCATTTGGAAAGGGAACATAAGCTTATAATATATTGCAATTAATTCATTTGGACATTTGTGGTATAATGATTGTGAGGATAACACACGGGGTTATATATTTTATCACTTATATAGATGACTGTACTTGATATGGTCATCTATATTTGATTTCACATAAATTGAAAGATTTAAATTATTTTATAAAATTTATGAATTTGGTAGAGACTCAATTAAATAAGAAAATAAAAGTATTAAAAACTAATCAATGGCAAGAATATTTGTTTAACAAAATTTAAGATGTTATATGATAAAAAAAGAAATAAAATGATAATTAAGTATTCCTTGAACCCCACAATAAAATCACTACAAGAAATTCATTACCGATGGAAATTTGGCAATGGTTGAGCAACCGTAGCAAAATTGTGATGGAAATTGCATGTCGTCAAAAAACTAGTATGAAAAAATGTCATTTAGCGACAGAATAAATATCCGTCGCTGAAATGGGGAGGAGTCATGGTTTTTCGACGGAAATTCTATAACTATAAAAAATGCATGTGGAAAATTTTGGGTTAGCAACAGTCCGAGAATCGTCGATGAATAAGGCGAGAGAAAATGGCGGCAAGTGGAAGAATTGACTCTATCAACAGTTTATTACGTCGCTAATAAACCGTCGGTAAATATTAAAACAATACGTCACTGCCTTGTTGGCAATTGAATGTTAAAATGTTAATGAAAACGATGTTGTTTTGTTTAACACCAAATGACATCGTTTTGTTCTGGTTTAAAGTCACCCAAATAACCCTCCTCCCCACCACCGTCGGGTCTCCAACGTCCGCAACTTCTCCTTCCTCCCTCCCGCAACATCTCTCCTCTCCTCTAATGATGACTCTGCCCTCTTTTTGGTTAAAAGTCAGTCTGTGTTATGGTCGGTGGCGGAAGCTCCTCCTTTTCTCCCACGGCCGTTGTTTTTTCGTGAGGTACGTGAGGTAGTTTTGTGTTCACGTGCATGGGTGTTGTGTTCATTTGATTTGTTTGATATGTTTGGGTATTTTGTGAATGGGTAAGAAGAATTAAGGTTTAAATGTTAGTGTTAGAAGGTTGTATGATGAAACTTTGTTGTGATGTTGCAATGGTGGTTTGGTGCATGTTACGTGTTTGTTAAAATGCCTATTACAAAAATGATGGTTAAAATCAATGATAGGAGATGGCTCTAAGACTGTTTTTTAGATAGGTTAAAATCAAAAGTGGGTAACATGATAAGAGCAAATCCTTTTTATAAAATTAGCATACCCTTTTTCAAAGAGTAAGCCTTAACTTAAAATATATTTTTTTAACTTAGGTACATTTAGTGATCAACTTGTGAGTGTCATCTTTGGAATTGATTAGAATTACACCTTTGCTTTCAACTTTTATCTTTGACAAATGTATAAACAATCATTGCCTCTCACCATCTTATAAAACACTACAAATTTGGCTTTGTATTCACATATGTGATCGCTTGCACCGTTATCTAATTACCACATATTATCAACATCATTTTCCTCTTACCTTATTGTTAACAACAAATTTAACTCTTTAACATCCTGATTATCATCAATAAGATTAGCCTTTTATTTAATACTACTAGTGGCAATACAATATTATCATTAACAATGGTCAATTTATGACAATTAAAACATTAAACTTTAGACTATTTGTATCTCCTTTTTTATATTTTAATAATAGTCTTGTCCTTTTTGTCTTATTCTTCCATGTATTCTTTATGATTTTTGGTTTCTCTCTTTATTAATTGTGTTGTTTTTATTGGCTCTTTTTTTTTCCAAATAGGCTACAATAAGGTCATCTTCCTTGTCCACAGCCTATAAGTTGATTCTTTCTTCCTTGATCATTCTTTAAAGTAGTCTTAAGTTTCAGAACTTGCTCTAATGACTCTTCCTATCTTCTCATGATCTTTTCTTTACGATCTTGTAAAGAACCCTTTTTTTTTTAATTTTCATTGATTCTAAATTTTTTAACTCTTTAATGACACACTACATAATCAAATGTGGGAGTTAAAGAACAAAGAATTTTTTTAATACACGAACATCTTTTATGTTGTCTTTATATCTCTTTAATTGATTTATTTTTTCCTTCACTCAAAATTGACTCAATTTCTGTTATCTTTAACACTTTAAAATTACCTATTAGTTTTTGAAGTCTCACTTTCTTTACATCAACAATACCTTGTAAAAACTTTTCGAAAATGGTTCATGCTTACTTTGAACTAGTAGCACTGGCTACCTTCCTAAACATTGAATTATCCAAATATTAACGGATTAGAATGAGAACTTACTAATCCTTCTTTCTTATCTTGGACAAAGCTTCTTTATCATTTTAAGATAAGCTTATTTCATTTTGAGGATTCTCATAGCTTTCTCTAAACCTTCCAAACATTTTTAAAGCTAAATAAAACTCTCATGCATAGATATAATTCTACTTTATGAGATGAGAAAATTGGAAGGAAATGAGTCCACTACTTGCCATACTTTATACTTCCCTCACAACACTCTTCTATACTTTAAGAAACATGGCTCTCATACCACTTTGTTAAGAAATGAGAGAATGGAGAATGAAGAGTGAAAAGATCATAAATGGATTATAGTATTTATAGAAGTGTTCATCTTCTATTTGTAAAAAGATCATAAATTAAAATATAAATGACTCACTTATAATATTATAAGATTTTAATGGTTATAATAAGACTTTTGAATTAATTCACGTTATTTCCAACACTAAATTATCATAAGAGTTCTATTCTAAAATTTCAAATTACTATATTCAAAAACCATGGTGGATAATATTGTTGTAGACTTGGACATTTCTTTTACGAATAACGTATATTTCTTCTTATGTTCCAAAGTGATTCTAGTTCCATTTTTTCCACACTTGAAACACAAAAATAGTATAAAAATTTTCAAAACTTCTCCCTATTACATGTATATAGAATATAATCGTTCCAAGCCTCTACAAACACTTTTATCCATACCAAGATCCACCATTTTGGATCTAACTAATTTTCAAAAATCACCAATCACACTTCGAATAATACATATGTAGATACTGAAAAGTAATACAACTAGTCCAAATGAGTATGGCAACTATAGTTTCAAAAAAAGGCAATTGGCATAGTAAAGTTAGAAAACTCACTTGAAACACAAAAATACACACTCTTTAAAAACTTATCCCCCCGTAAATCCATTAGGTACTAGACCTTTTTCAACTCCTCCTTACTGACTAAAACTAATTTAGTATTTTTCATAATTAAAAATACTTCCAATCACTTGTCAAGGACATACTATTGAATGTCCAAAAGATGCAATTAATTAAGAAAGTGATGTGATTGTATCTTTTAGGTTAGCTAACTGTCTAAGTAGAATGAGATAACTTACCTAATAGATTATTTTAGAATTTAGTAATGAAATTTTGTGTAAATTTGATTTTAGATAGCACTTCTAAATCGAGTTCGAATTGAAGCATTTTACATGATGAGCAATTTTTCAGTTGATGTGTCATTTCTCTTTAATTGCATATCAATTTTTCACTAGAGATATTTAACTTTTGAATAGCTAAAAAGATATCATCTTGAATATGTTTTAAAGCTTTGTGAAAATATGCCTCCAATTCTTATGCAACTAGGCAAGTAACGTAACACATCCTTTTATAAATATCATTTCTTATAATAACTAAATAGGTTGTCAAAACTGTAATGGTTACAAAAAAAATTACTTTGATTAGTTCAAAGTGTGAATCAAAATATAACTATCTTATGGATAAAGTTCAAATATCCGTAGCCTAATATTAATGCTCACAATGGAGTGTTATTGAACAATTAATGCTTAATCAAACCTAGGTATTCTTCATAGGTTTGATTACCTTTCATATTGTTTAAAATTGTCTTTTTTCTATTTTTGATCGTATATAGCCTTATACATTATATAGGGGGTTAAGACTTCCAAATCTAGTTGTTTGTCAATATTTACTATATTCAATGTTATTATCCATGTTGAATATATCAAAATACTCACATTTTTTTCCTCAAAACTTCCAACTACCATATAATGTTTGTTGTGTTCTTTAAAGTGCACATATCTATCTACAAGATTTTAAACAATGAGCCTTATGGTGATAATATATTGATTAATTAATAGTCACTTTAAAAATCTTTTAATTATAACTTACCAGTTGTCAGTGCTTAAACTTGTGACATAATTCTACTTATTGTACATATACATAAATGGATATACATCATATACATAAATTTCAATAGTATTTTTAACTATTGAAACAAAAAGGGAACAATAAGAATCATTGATCTTTAAATTTAATGGTTAATTATTTGGCTATTTTGGTAATCATGTCATAAAAAATTTTCTTATATTTGTTAGGTTAATATTACAATAGAGAATATGGAATAAAAAAAATATTCATTGAACTTAACAAATTGTGTTCTTGATAAGATAACCCAATATGGAAAAAAAATGGCTTAAACATCATATGGAAATATTCAAAATTACTACATGTATGTGGCAGAATGTTTAAAGGGAGATAAATTTATAGAATAAAAGAACAATTTGTTAATGTTAAAGGTAACATAACTTTTTACAACAAAAAAAACCACCATTTGATATTTGTAAGAGGATTGGAAATCATTTTCTAAAATAAGTATAAAAATAGAAAATAAATAGATACAAAATGTATCTTTTGAAAATGATGAAACATAACAAGTATTAGATTTAAAAAAAAGAAAGTTATTATTGACATAAATTCTTATTTTCTTCTAAGAACTATACTTGCATTTTATCTAAGTTTAAAAAGTGCTATGATTGATAAGGATGCTGTCTTATGATGTAAAAAAGATTGGGATAGATAGTTTATAATTCATATATTTCCTTTAAATGCTTAAATTCACCGTACATTGAAGAAGTAATAGATGCTACAACAACGTATACAAGATTTGAGGCACCTTCATATTATGATATTCATATTCCTCTAATTTAAGACTTAAAAAAGGAATTCCAGTTACTTATAGAGACATAATTCTAATTGGGTAAACATAGCTAGCAACGATCTCTATTTCCTTTTAGAAAAGGGTTACAAAACATAACTTGCACTAGACTCATAAGAGATGAAAACTAAAAAGCATACTATTATGCACTTTATATATGTTAATGTAAAGGCCTAACAGTAATTTAAAAGTCTATAGAGTTGACAATTGTGCACTAAGTAAATCAGCTTCATCTCTATCTATCCAATAAAAATAGTTAGAAAACTCAATGCTTTAAGGGGGTTCAATATGAAGTCCTAACATTATTGATTTGTCTTAACTAATTTAGTTGTTTTTTTATAGTTTAATTAATCAAGTCTTATTTCTTAGGTTATCAGTTAATTAAGGTTAACAAACGTAAGGACATATAGTTTGGAGACCTAAATTGAGCTGTGATTATTGGTAAATATAGAAGTGTAATTTTATTGCAAGAATGACCCTTTTTTGAAAAGGGAGATGTCCATTTTATAGGGGAGATGTTACTGAATTTTCAATAGGCTTCTCGTATTACTCATGACTTTGAATTATTATAATATTTTGTGGCAATTGTTTTTAATATATCCCGGTTTGTATAATGTAAGTGTTTTTGGGAAGAGGTTGTCAGATATCAATTGTTCGTAGTACTTATATATTCAAGGAGATTGAAGAGAAGCTTTAGCAGGTATTAAAATGACAGTCATATCCTTATAAATATGGATTTGAAGAATGATTTTTGACACATATTGGAAAATGTCATTTGTATCAGTTTGTATATTTCTCATTCTAGGTCTGTCATCATCATCTTCCTTCACGTACTTCAGGAAGATCCTTTTATCATTTGGGTGAGGTTAGTGATTTTGTTTGTTGCTACGTTTTCTTGAACTTACGTTTATTTGGGTATTTCTATACTTTTCATGTGCAAATTACTATACGTATGTATTTTTAAAATTGTATATGTTAAAACAATTTATTAAAATAATTATTTATATTGTTATGAACACTTATGAAATTTGAGACTAGTACATAGTACATATTTAATATAGGAGTTTTAACATTAATTATCTTCAAACATATATATTAGATGTTAAGTTTACAATTGTTTTAGATCTCAACCTATAAATCGTAACCCATAACTTGTGATCCATAGTCACTGTGAGGCTTATTAGAGAAAAAAACGACGAGTCTATGGGTTACAACGAGAACTTGTTATCTTCATTCATATGTCTTATCTTAGATGTTTTGAAATTTACTGTGAGACAAACACTATTTTAAATTAATTGTTGTCCAAAAATGAGTTTTCAAGATAGATCTTAGATGTATAGATGAAAAAATGCTAATGGTTTCATTAATCCTGAATTTGTTGAGGAAGTGAAAGCTTTTATTCATTATGCACATTCTCAACCTGCATTTATGGATGGGGCAAAAATCAGATGTCCATGTAAAAGGTGCAAACACAAATGTTTCCTTACTATTGATGAAGTTAATGGGCATTTGCTAAGAAAAGGGTTTGTCCCAATTATTTTGAATGGACACGATATGGAGAACCAGGCATTTCTACCACCTTTAGGGGTAATCAACTAGAATTGTCTGTCAACCTAAATGAGTATGAAGGGGGGATTGGATTTAAAACAAATTATATGGAACAAGCAGAAAATCCATATATGTGAATGGTTTATGATGGGGTCGGTTATACCTTTGAGGAAAATAGAGAAAATCCTGAAAAAGAACCTAACCCACAAGAAAATTAGTTTTTTGACTTACTACAGTCAACTGATCGAGAATTGTGGACAAATTATGAGACAATGACCCAATTGTCTTCAATTGTTTGAATATTGAACATAAAGTCTGAAGGGCATATTTCGAATCGTAGTTTTGATAAAATTCTAGAATGGTATAATGAATCATTGCCTACAGATCATACAATGGTTGATAGTTTTTACATTATGAAGAAACTTATTAGGGGTCTTGGTTTGCCCATTGAAAAGATTGATTGTTGCAAATTGGGATGTATGTTGTACTAGGGAGATGATAAGGACTTAGAAGAATGCAAATTTTGTGTCCAATCTAGGTTTAAGCTTAGAAAGCGTTCAATGAAAAAAAAATTAATACCATGGAAGCGGATGTATTATTTCCCGCTAACTCCGAGACTTCAAAGACTTTATACTTCTGATGTTACTGCATCTCATATGAGATGGCATGTTGAACACGAACAGGAAGATGGAGTAATGAGTCATCCATCAGATGCACTGGCATGGAAGTATTTCAATGACATCCATCTTGATTTTGCAGTTGAATGTCAAAATGTTAGGTTGGGATTGTCGACAGATGGTTTCCAACCTTTTGGTCAATCCAGGCAGTAATATTCATCATGGCTAATTATAGTGACTCCTTATAATTTGGCTCCTTGGATGTGTATAAAAGAGGCATATATATTCTTGACAGTGATTGTGGCCAGGCATACAAATCCGAAGCATAAAATTGATGTGTTCTTACAACCATTGATATCTGAATTACAACATCTGTGAGAATATGGTGTTCAAACATATGATGTCTCTATGAAACAGAATTTTGTGTTGAGGGCGGATTTGATATGGACTATTAGTGATTTTCTAACATTTGCCATGTTATCTGGATGGAGCACAGCTGGAAAATTGACTTGTCCTTATTGTAGCAATGATTCTGATGCGTTTTATCTTCTAAATGAGGGCAAAATATGTTGGTTTGACAATCACAGGAAATTTCCTCCTTCAGATCATCCATTTAGGTGCAATAAATAAAAGTTTATTATGAATAGGGTAGTCAAAACACCTCCTCCTCCTATAAAAGTTGGTGATGCAATTTTACAAGAGATTGAGGAATTAGGCTTGCTGAAAGTAACAAAATTTGAAGCCGATAAAGTAAATACAAGCATTAGTCAAAACTTTGGTTGGAGAAAACGAAGCATATTTTGGGTTTTTCCATATTGGAAAACGAATTTGATACATCATAATCTAGATATTATGCATATTGAGAAAAATATTTTTGACAACTTGTTCAATACTATTATAAATATTGAAGGGAGGACAAAAGACAATGCAAAATCACGAGCTGATTTGCAACTTTTTTTAAAAGAAAAGAATCATATAAAGATCTTCACACTGAAAAATATCCAAAAGCATGTTACACTTTGGATAAAAAACAAAAGGATCTTTTGTGTGAATGGTTGAAAAGTCTGAAGTTTTTCGATGGTTTTATTTCGAACTTGGCTAGGTGTGTGGACCTGAGGAAGTACAAACTTTTTGGAAAGAAAAGTTATGACTATCATGTGTTTATCCAAAGGCTTATTCTAATTGCATTTTAGGAGTTGCTACCAAATAAGGTTTGGGAAGTAATAACAGAATTAAGTATGTTTTTCAAAAGTTTAACATCATCTGAATTCAAGTTGACGGACATGGAGAAACTCGAAAAGGAAATTCCAATAATTCTATGCAAGTTAGAAGGGATTTTTCCTCCAAGCTTTTTTGACTGTATGGAGCATCTACCTGTGCATTTGGCATATGAGGCAAAACTAGCCGGATCAATTCAATATTGATGGATGTATCCATTTGAGAGGTAAATGAAGAAACATTATTGCCATAGCCATATTATTATGTTTTTACTAAAAAAAATGTAATAACCATTTTATCCAATATAGGTATTTGCATCACTTAAAAAAATGTGAAAAATAAGGCCAGAGTTGAAGGATCAATATGTAACACTTATTTAGTAGAGGAAGCTAGTATATTTTATGGACGTTATTTTGAGTTGTATGTTCATACAAGAGAAAGAAAAGCTCCTTATAATGATGATAGGGGAGGAACGACTAATGTTGATGGTAACTTGTCCATTTTCACATATCCTGGACGAACATATGGAAGTCTAACAAGAAGAATGTTCTCAGAGGAAGAAATTGAGGCTGCACATGGTTACATTTTATCAAACTGTCAAGAGGTTCAACCTTTCGTGCAGTAAGTTGAACATTGTGGTTTCTTCCTTCATATTTTTGTGCTGTTCATTACTTGAA
>JANSVA010000217.1:12796131-12817051 GCA_025504915.1 Erythroxylum reticulatum
ATAATGACTTACCTTCTATAGTTCCAATTGAATCAATTAGCAAGATTTCATATTAGATATCAAACGTTAAGTCTTTGGAAGACTCAAAATTAATGATTCAAGATTATGATGCTTGGTTGAAGCATACATTATCCATTAAGTTCAAAACTAAAATGGATAATAAAAGGTTATGAGATATCTAAAAGAATTGATATAATCTTACAGATTTATTGAACAAATTGTTTGATTCAATGTATACTTATAGGAGAATGGTTCTCAAGATAAATAACGGTAGTAAGAAGGAATTTGAAAGGTTCAAATTGCATGACGTTACATCTAATTGGAACTAATGCCTTTAATGATACATTTGATGTATATTGAAAGGCTACGAGACATTAAAAGATTCATTTTCACGATAAATTCAAATAGTTTGTTTTGGTGATGACTATGAATTTATCATATCTACAAGAGGGCTAGTGGGAGTATAGTTGTCCTCTTCAGTGAGACTATGTGGAGACATACTGCTCACAGAGAACATAAGTTCTAACTTTTAATTGTCAAAACCATAATTTTCAAAAAACGACTCTTGTTGGATATGAAAAGGTAACAACTTAATTATGAGAATTAGATCTATAGAGATAGATTGGATGCTGTTTAACTTATTCTAAGTCCAAGTGCATAGATAATGTACTAAAGATGTTTAGTATTTAAGATAATAGATACTTGTAAAGTATTAAAGATGTTCATTACTCTATGTGTGAGTTGATATTTAAGTTCAAGCTAATAAGGATATAACTTTAGAAGTAAATCTTAATTAAGGTTTATTTACTTAGAACATTATCATTTAGGATTGGAAAAGTTAGCAATTGGTTGCCAATTAAGCTATAATACATTTTTCAATTAGTGGAAATGATTAATTGGATCGACAAGTCCTTTAGTGAACCTGATATAGTTTCTTTACATTGTGCAAGATAGTAATATACTGTAGAAAATTAGAGCCATTGGGCATACATAAGGAGCTAAGGTCTCATCAAAGATCTAAGAATGTCTTTAGGGAAATTTTCTTAATTATGATGATAATTAAAATGGGAGATGTAAGATTTAATCAAGTGCTCACTATAGAGAATTTTGTAGATTTCTATCATTAAGCCACTGCCCTAGTACTAGAATAATCGTCATATGGTGATATGGTATGAGATACTTAAACAATTGGCCTAGTGCAAGTAGGAGATTGTTGTTTTATACCCTATAGCCAATCGCTTTGGCTGTAGTTTAGTGACAAATTATTTAAAGGCATTCTTTATCTTATACATGTTTAGATGTATATGATAAAGTCCGTGGGATAATTGTACATTGAAAATGAAATTATAATGAGATTATAATTATGAGATTCATATTGCATTTATGTATTATTCCTAAATGTTCCTAGTCATTGTTCTATTAAGATTGGACATTAATAGAACGTAAAAAGACTAGCACATATTTTGTTTTTCCTTATAAAGGAAGTAATCGATCTCATAGGCTAAAGTATAGAGATACTTAAACAAATGTATGGGTGCTTGCTAGAGAAAAAGTTCTCTGAATAGACCCGATATAAGAAATCCATTTGGAACATTATTTATATGTCTATGGAATTCTTATTCTAATGATTGTATAAGTGATCCTTTAACTTGAGGTCATCAAACTTATCTATTATGGGGATTGCTATGTTTTGATACTACTTATGATCTATTTAATCATAGGTCATTTAATTAGTAGTCAGTGGATGTAACATGAACTATATGGAGATAGTTGAGTGATCAAGATAGGATTCATCACTCTAAAGTAATTAGGGAGAATGTTTTGTTATTATCGATTAGTATTAATTCAAGAAATCCTTGGCCAAGGTAAAATGATGTTTTGTAAATAATTTATAAATGTCATTAATTGAATCGATAACTAATGGCAGAGAACTAATATGATTAGACTTAAAATAGAGTAGACATTAATTTTATACTTTATGTCTAATCAGAACATTATATGATAAAAGGATTGAATTATCTGAAAAAATTATGCACGGAAAGGTTAGTCAAACCAATTTGACATTCATAAATATTTGGGTGGTTATGATGCGTTGCTAAATGCCAATCTTGATCTATAATTGTAAATTATTTAATTGGAGAATTAAAGATAAATTAAAAGGAGTTTTAATTTATGTAATTTTAATTATGAATTAAAATTAGATTTTATAAACATTGCCAACATATTTTGGAACCTAATGGGTCTCACATATATAATGGGTTGAAGAAAGCAAAGTTAATTTAATCAAATTGGACCTGATTGTAAAGTTTGAGAAACTTTATGATTAAATATGAATTATTTAATAAATAAGGATCAATATGAGATATTGAATCTTATATGGTCATAATTGGTATTTAATTAGAATTATTTGTAATTCTAATTAAAGTTTAATTGAAATTAGATTTTAATTTCAATTAAATTACTAAAATGTCCAAAGTTTATTATAAATAGGCTTAAGCTTTATGAAGCACGCATTGCTTGTTTAACCCTCTTTGTAAGAGTTATAGAGTTCTCTCCACTTATTTTGTGGATACCATTAAAGGTCGGACATTTATACGGCTATGGTGGTTAAGACGGATCGATTTCAAAAACGGTTCGAGGGATACAACAAGATAAATATCAAACTTCAAAATAAGGTACGAATTAAGTTTCCTGTTTATTATGATTTGTGTTGATCATTTTAAAGAATTAAATAGATCTTGGTTTTTAAGAAATCAAAAGTCAAGGAAAAGTTTTGTGATTATTCCACTACGGTTGGGATCGGATCTCAACTCGATTTTCCAACACATCTATTTTAACACTACTAGTCTACTATCTTCTACTTCACCGTTCCGTGATTTCAACATTTGAAATTACATCTCTTGATCATATTTCAATCACTTGCTTCCCCGAATCTTTACCTAGTCTGTTACTCCTAATACATTGTGAAATATTACTATCATAGAAGTCCTCCATCAACTTGCCCACATGATGAAGACCTAAATAAACTAAAATCTCCAGCATTGTAGAAGCTATTTCTTGTTGGATTTGTAAGCTTTTCCTAACATCATCTAATGCACTTAAAGATGGCACAAGGTATGAGACATGAGTAGTTTTCTTTGATAGCTTGCCATGCTTGAGATGTGTAACAGCTAAGTTCACAACATCCTTGGTTGCCTCAAACTTTAAGCCATCGTCGTATGTCAACACAAGTGCAATCATGTTGAAGTAATTTAGTGGCTCTTTAACTGTTAGATCATAAACATCCTCATACATAGCCATATTGTTGAGCACCTCAACTAGGTGAACACCATAACCCCTATGTTTATGATCTTAAGAGTTGAAGAGCCACTTGATTACTTTAATATGAATCACCTCAACTAGTTGACCACCATAACTCCTATATTGGTAAGGGGCAACACCAAGATTAACCACCAATCAAAGATTCATCATATGACATAACTCAAGAAGCAATAATAAAGACAATTTATGCAAGAGGGAACTAGAAACAAGTATCTTTCAGCACAACTCAAGTCACAAGGTGGAAGCAAAATAAACCATATAAAGGCGTAGATGTTTGCAGTCAGGATAATGATAAAAGCGATATAATGCTGCAAAACCTAGCAGCCTGTGTTTGATGTCCTCCTACTGATCATTTCTCTTATGAACCAGGACGTATAGATCCCATACTGGATCCATGACATCAACTAGACTTGCTACCTAGTCCTGAAAATCTCACTTATCAGAAACTAAAGTTTCACCCAGGTATAGGAAATAAGTAAGATAAAGATTGACATGATGAACCATGCTATAGGAAAAGTATTACCCATCAATAAGAAGAAGAACAAGGGAACCATGTGACTATAAAGTTGTCAGGAGGTTCAATATGATAAAGCAAACACACGTAGGTGAATTATCTGTAACTTAAAAAATTTTGTAAGTACTTTCAATTCAAATAAGAAACGGGAACCTGTCGTTCTTTAAAAAGATACGAGCCTATTATGAAATAAGACCCTGTTTAAACAAAAGGAGCCTGCGATAAATCCTGTTAAAACAATTTAAAATAGAAATCGTCCGTTAAAACTAAAAGGAAACTTTTTTAAGATGAAAATAGAAGGAGACTATTATAAAAGTGAAGGAGTCTCTTGCAAAAATGATCACACACAATATAATATGAAAATTTAAAAGTTAAGGATAGAGAAGAAGGATGTGTACCTGACTTTAATAGTAAGAGCAAGAGCAAGAGCAACATGCATTTTGGGCTTAGAATTGCAACAAACATAGTAGAGAAGGTCATTTTCAAGTTGACCATAGTTAGCTCAGAATGGTTGTTCCCCTAGTAATATGTCCATTTCATCATTTATCAGTTTCAGCGATCAGAATCCATGTTTCTTTGCCAATTGGGAGCTCTCCACTGGTACCACTTCCATTTCTCACTCACTTACTTATCCTTGGATGCTAACTTTCCTTTTCCCCTCTCTCTTTTAATGTTCAAAGACAACCAATTCCAAATTCAATGTTACTTCTAGAGAAACAAACCATGGTATTTGATTTATTTTTTTAGAATTACTATAGTTGTCCCACCACTGACTATTTGCCTTTGGAAACGTCGATGAAGGAAAGTGTCAAGAACTTTTCTTCGTGAATATTATATTTACACCTATTTTTATTTAATATCACAATATTGTGAGGTTGGCTATTAATAAATGCCTCCCACTCTAGTTAACCAGAAAAAGAAAACAAAATTTAGCAACTGGAACCTGCAAGCTCTGAGCATTACATGCTTCTTCACTCATGTGAAGAGTCAACAAGTTTACAAAGGCACATGTAAGCTTAAGCTTTAGCTAACTGTGGGTTAACAACTTAGCATGCCTAATCATGTAAGCCAGATACATTAAAAGTACCTCGGCTCCGTTCGTGTGAAATTAACTTTATCTCAACCACTAATTGTTGTTCCTTGTTTGTTTCACATTCATCCATCTCAATGCTACTAGTCTACTAGCTTCTACTTCATCATTTCGTGATTTCAACATTTAAAATTACATCTCTTGATCATATTTCAATCACTTGCTTCCCCGAATCTTTACCTAGTATGTTACTCCTAATACGTTGCGAAATATTACTATCATAAAAGTCTTTAATCAACTTGCCACATCATGAAGTCCTAAATAGACTAAAATCTCTAGCATTGTAGAAACTATTTCTTGTTGGATTTGTAAGTTTTTCCTAACATCCTCTACTGCACTTAAAAATGGTATAAGGCATGGGACATAAGTAGTTTTCTTTGATAGTTTACCATGCCTAAGACGTGTAATAACTAAGTTCACAACATCCTTGGTTGCCTCAAACTTTAAGCCATCATTGTATGTTAACATAGGTGCGATCATGTTGAAGTAATCCAGTGGCTCTTCAACTGTTAGATCATAAACATCTTCATATATAGAAATATTGCTGAGCACCTCAACTAGGTGACCACCATAACCCTTATGTTTATGATCTTAACAGTTGAAGAGCCACTTGATTACTTCAACATGAAGCACCTAAACTAGGTGACCACCATAACCCCTATGTTGGTAAGGGGAAACACTAAGATCAACCACCAAGCAAATATTCATCATATGACACAACTCAAGAAGTAATAATAAAGACAATTTAAGCAAGAGGGAACTAGAAACAAGTATCTTTTGGCACTACTAAATTCACAAGGTAGAAGCAAAATAAACCATACAAAGGTGTCAGTCAGGATAATGATAAGAGCAATATACTACTACAAAACCCAGCAGCCCGTGTTTGATGTCCTCTTGTTGATCATTTTTCTTCTGAACTAGGACATATAGATCACATATTGGATTTGTGACATCAACTGGACTTGCTACTTGGTCCTGAAAATCTCACTTGTCAGAAACTAAAGTTTCACCCAACTACAGGAAATAAGTAAAATAAAGATTGACATGATGAACCATGGTTTGGGAAAAGTATAACCCATCCATAAGAAGAAGAATAAGGGAACCATGTGACTATAAAGATGTCAGGAGGTTCACTATGATCAAGGAAACTCATGTAGGTTAATTGTCTGTAACTTAAAATTTTCTCTAAGTACTTTCAATTCAAATAAGTGACAAGAGCTTGTCTTTCTTTAAAAAGATAGGAGCCTACTGTGCAATAGGACCCTGCTTAAATAAAAGGAGCCTACGATAAATCCTGTTAAAACAATTTAAAATAGAAATCGTCTGTTAAAACTAAAAGGAACCTTTTGCAAAATGAAAATAGAAAGAGACTATTATAAAAGTGAAGTAGTCTCTAGCTAAAATGAACACTCACATAATATAATGTGAAATTTAAAAGTTAAGGAGAGAGAAAAAGGACACAGTTGATTTATACTGGTCCAGCTTACAACTCAAGCCTATATCCAATCCCCAAATATCCAAGTTAAGTGTTTTACTAAAATCCCAAGTAGTAATTTGACAAGCCTCTTCAAGCTCATGAGTACATATTTTTTCAGGTTCTCTAACCTTCCAAACTAGTAGTATTTAGCTAGCCTCTACAAGCTCTTAATAGATGAAAATGTAGTTTGCTCGATATGAGCTCCAATGATCTCTCTCAAAAAGAATTTTCACTTTTTAAAGCATAGGATATTTGATAAAAATATGACTTTCAAGAGTACTTATACTATTGATGTAATTCAAGAGTCTAATATATTTTTGCAAAAGCAGTGGCTCTTTCTTAAGTAAGCATTTCCTTTAACCAGCCTGTTGCTTCATTTGCATCCTTAGTTAACTGGATGAATTCAAATCTGAATAAATTTGATGTCATCTTTACCAAAAATCTTCCAGTAATCAAAGAGCTAATATACGATCTTCATAATTAGTAGGATCCTTTCGGATAAACTATTTCTAATAAGATAAGTTCATTAATAAGGTCCCTACAAGAAAGGAAGCATATTTTTTAATGATTTTATTTCCTTTTGAGAATTAACTCGTTAACAATAAAAGAAAATAAATCCAATGATAACAAGATTCTTCCGAATATTACGAAATAAAAAAGGTAATTTCATTAGGAAGGTTCTTATGAGAAAGGTAGCATTTCTCCTATGGTTTTATTTCCTTTTGAGAATTAGACCGTTAATTGAACAAAGAAATAAATCCAATCTGAATTTTAAAACATTATGTGATTACCATCAAAATCATTAATAATAAATCTTGAGCTAACACACTACCTATGATCATGCGAGCAACCTGATTAAGAAAAGAATATATCAAGTATAAAAGCAACGTAAAAAGCATAAAAAGCAAGAGAAGACAAAACAACGACATTCTTATTAACAGGTTCAGATCAACCCTATCTTTCACCAATAAGACGGTATGATCATCAATATAAAATGAAAAGATAAGGTTGAAATTGGTCGCCGTAAACTAGAATACAAAATGAAATAAATAAAATAATGGTTTTTCTTTTATAAATATGATAATGTGGTAAGATCTAAGAAGTAACTACAAATCTGAATTACTTGCAGCCAAATAGGCATTTGAATTCTGAACTTGTACATTTATGTCTTTTGGTCATAATATCTCCTCGGCTGAGATAATTGATCTAGGAAATGACACACATTAAGCAAATGAGGTTATAAAATAAAAACTAGCACCACGAAGACAAATAAAAGTTTGAGTAGATGGTATAGATTACATAACCAAAACCATACCTAATATAATGCTTTTCCATAAAAATGTATGAATGAAGTCATCTTCATTCTCTACGAGAGTATATTTAAGGAGATAAAGTGGTTTATAGAGTCGCACACACTGTATACTTGAAGAACATATTTAAGATCTGTAATTCTCCATCCCTTATAACATGAATGGGTTAGAAAGAAGTTCTATGTCATCTCTCTATCCTCTAGCCTTCACCCCTCCATAAATCTTCTTTATTCCTAAATACTTCCTTAGCTTTTTGCTGCTCTCCTCCTAACACCATTCTTCACTCTTCCTTGTCTTCATTCACTGAAACTCTTCCTCACCATTCACCATTCATCCAATCATCTCCTTCAGATCTTAAAATTTCCCTTGTCTTCCTGCAAGGGTTATAAGGTCTTTTCTCCTTCTTTTCACCCTCCTACCCTCTCTATTTTCATCTTTTAGAACTTGCTCTTTCCACTTTCATTCCCTAACAAAGGTTGTTTTACCATGTAGACTTTGCAGAATTCACAACTCACTACAAAACAAAACAATGATAGGGAGAATTTTCCCCTTTTACCCTTACCCTCACCCTCACCCTTATTCGCTAGTGCAACACCGAAACCTCTCCTTCCTTTACCCCAATCTACTTAATCTTCTATTGCAACTCAATCTTCATCTACATCATCCTCTCATTTCATTACTGCCTTAACCAAAATCTTACCTTCTTCTTCTTCTTCTTCTTCTTCTTCAACTATTCCTTCTCTTATGAGGAGAACTTGGAAGCAGATGGTAGGGGGTTTCATATATCTTTCTTTGAATTTATGCCCTCCCAAGATAGAAGATGGTCATGCTATTGTCTCCCCAGATATGGAAATTCTAGGGAAGGTGTCAAATCTTGGGAGAACTCTCTCATAAGATTCTTCTAGGACAAAAGACCTACATTTACTGTTATTAAAAAATGGGCTCAATCTATATGGAAAACCAAGGGCTTTATAGAGGCATTAATAGCTGAAGACAAATACATTATGCTCATCTTTTCTTCCAAAGATCAAGCATTAAAGGATGTAGAAGAAGGGCTATGGCATGTGACAAACTTTCCAGTCTTTTTGTAACCTTGGTAGCCAAGTTTTCAGATTGAATGCAAGGAAAAGAGATCGGTTCCAATATGGGTAAATCTCTTTCATGTTCTTCTTAAATAGTGGACAACAAAAGGATTGAGTATGATAGCTAGTTTTCTAAGTAAACCCCTGTGTTTAGATGATAATACAACGAATAGGAAGAGGATGGGATATGCTAAAATATGCATTAATATGGATCTTTCCAACAGTTTACTGGAAACTATCCTTATTATGAGATCGGGACTTGAAGGATTTCTTTATGGGAATAATATGTCCGTCCATTACTAATGGAAGCCCTCACTTATTTCTCAAGGTAAAAGATGGATCCCTACAAGTAAAACTTTTAAAAGGGGAGACTATGAAGAGCTAATGGGTGACGGGATCATTAACAAAGAGGATGGGCAGATTGAGGAACCTATTTCGGATAACAACACAGATGAATGACATGAGGAAATGGAATTACAAAGTGTTGGGAAAGGGTTATTGGATGAAGTTGGTGGTGGGAAATAAGTCTTTGTTGAAGATGTTGGTGGGGAAAAGGCAATAGAGGTTACATCTGATGCTAAAGCTATCAGTATGGGTGAGGAGAACATAGTGGATGAACTACCATTTAACCCTAATGACAATTCCAAGGGTATTAATTAGATGGCAAATATTAGTTCTCATTCGGAGTACAATAAGGATGATGATTCTTTTATTGGAAAATTTTTTATAGCTACTAAAAGGAAATCCAATAGCTGGCTCCAAAAATAAAATCTTTTGAATTATGAAAATCATTGCATGGAAAGTGAGGGGGATCAACTGGCCTAAAAAGCTTTCAGCAATAAGGGATGTTGTCTATAGTACAAAACTATGGATTTTTGCTCTTTTTGAAACTAAAATCAGACTTAAGAATTTTGATCTTTTGAATAAACTGGGTTCTAGATGAAATTTTATCTCCAACCATCAATCTCATTGGTATGGGAGATTCATTATTAGATATGATCCTACTTTGGTGGATATCCACGTTTTTGTCACAAAGATGCAAGCTATAATGTAAATTTCTTGAGGTAAATGTTGATATCTTTTCCTCTTTTATCTATGGTGCTAATCATGTTTTCCAGAGGAAACTTTTATGGGAAAGCTTATTAGAGTTCCAGAAGATTGTCAATGGGCCTTGGCTTTTGTGTAGAGACTTCAATTCTACCTTATATAGAACTGAAGCTTAAGGGAATTACAGTCTAAGAAACTTCTTAGCTGACTTCAATGATTGTGTGGGTAAACTTGAAATCTTTAACCTAAAGTCTCAGGGTCACTTTTACACCTAGAGTAACAAACAGACTAGAAGGTGGGCTTTAAGGAAAAATTGGGTAAAACATTGGTGAACGTATCTTGGATTACACAGTTTCCTAATAGTGTATGTTGTTTTCTTGACCAATTATTCTCAGATCATACGCCTATACAAATTGAGAATCTTCTTCACAACTAGGGTAGAAGAGGTCCTTTTAGATTTAACAATCTGTTGATTAATGATGATGGGTTTTCTGAGGCTCTCCATAAAGGTTTGGAGATTACGATTGAAGGAACACATCAATTTGTTTATATACAGAAACTTAAAGCTATCAAAAGGGAGATGAAAAACTTAATGAGTAGAAGATCTTCATCTACACAGCAAGTAGTTGCCAAAGCTAGGGAAGATCTGAAAACTATACAACATAAGCTTGATTTGGATCCTGCAAATTCTATCCTTTTGAGTACCGAGAAGACTCTTTTGATGTATTATTTATCAAAAGCTAGGGATTATGATAGCCTTATAGAACAACGGGCCAAAGTCAGTTAGCTAAAAGATGGTGAAAGGTGTTCAAAATTCTTTTTTACCTCCATTTTAGCTAAGAGAAATGCAAATAGAATCTTTCCCCTTAAGTTACAAGATAGACAAGAAATTTATCAGCAAAAAGACTTTCTAAAGGAAGCAAAGAGATTCTCTAAGGGTTTTTATGGCTCTTCTTGGACTCAAATTACCACTACCCGTCTTTGCTCCTTTATAAATAATAAGATCTCCTAGGACCAAGCTGCAACACTCATTAAACTAGTGAAGGAAAAAGAAATAGAAGATGTATTGTTTCAAATGCATCCTAATAAATCTCTTGAACCCGATGGATTTAATGGTTACTTCTTTCAAAAGACATGACAAGAAACTGGTCCTATGGTTAAAAGAGCAATTATGAAATTCTTCTATAGGGGTGTTCTACTAAAGGAGATCAATAAAACTCATATATGTTTGATTCTCAAATCCTCTTGCTCTTCTTCACTGGATGACTATAGGCCTACCAACTTCCTTTACAAGGTTATTTCTAAGATCTTAGCAAATAGGTTGAAAATAGTTCTAGATTCTTTGATCTCTGATAATCAAAGTGCTTTCTTACATGGTAGAAGAATTGGGGATAATATTTCTATTATCTAAGAACTAATGAAAGGATATCAAAGGAAGAATAGTCCCTTTAATTATATCATAAAAATGGATTTTAGGAAAGGTTTTAATAATGTAGAATGGGATTTTATCCTTAAGACCTTACGAATTTTAGGTTTCACTAATGAGTTTGTCAGCTGGGTTAAGGCTCTTATCACTAATCCAACTTACTTTATTATAGTTAATGGTACCCTAACTAATATCTTCAAGAGTGTAAGAGGTTTGAGACAAAGCGATCCCATCTCTCCATATCTCTTCATCTTATACATGGAAGTCTTACGTCAGTTGATCCAACAGAAGGTGGGTAATAGCAAGGACTACAAATTTCATAGTAAATGCAAGAGGGTAAGGCTTATCAACTTATGTTTTATAGGCGATCTATTGCTTTTCTCCAAGACCCATTGGTAAATCTATTGAATTACTCATTCGACTCTGTCTTTATTTAAGGACCTCTTAGGTTTGGAGATTAACCTTACAAAAAGTAAGTTCGTTCTAGCTATTAGTACTACTATGATGGAAAGCAATATCTCCACAATCATAGGGATGAGTAGGAAGCTAGCTCCTTTAACTTGTCTGGGTTTACCCATTACCACAAAAAGAATTCATTTTTTTGAATGCTTTATAGAAAAAATACAGAGAAGATTAGGTATGTGGTCAAATGGGAGATTGCATCTCATTAAATCCATCTTGAATTCTCTTCATGTTTACTAGTCCTCTAACATATCACTAGCTAAAGGTGTTATCACAACCATTGAGAAGCGTTTCAGAAGATTCTTATGGGGAAACTTAAACTCGAACAGTCACTTTGCTAAGGTTAAATGGTTAGAAGTTTGCAAAAGGAGAGAAGAAGGGTGATTATGATTAATTCCTATTGCCACTTTTAATAGATTAGCATTGATTAAAAACCCATGGAATAGCCTATTAGAAAAGAAATGTCTTTGGATCTGATGGTTTTGTAGCTATATCCTAAAAGGATCTAGCCTTTGGTCTATTCTTATAAAACCTTCCTTCTTTTGGCCCTTGATCCAACTCTTGAAGCTCAGACCTATCTTAGAACCTTTGATGTCTTGTAAGGTTGGAAATGATGAAATTGCCTATTTATGGTTTGATAATTGGACAGGTAAAGGCCCTCTAATTTGATATCCCCAAGCTCTTCAGTTTTGGAATGGATTTCTTATCAATTGGAAAGTTAAGTCCAACTTACTAAAGGGCCAATGGAACATTCCATAAGAATTGCAATTCCTAACTCCTAACTACCAACCAAACCTAGATAAAGAGGACATATTCCAATGTCTCAACGTGCCTCCAAACACCTTTAAAATTGCAATATTAAAAAAATGGCAAAAATGGAACAACTCAAGGCAGATATGGTTTCCTATCATTTGGCATAAGTCACTCATGCCTAGTTACTCCATTCTTCTTTGGCTTACTGTGCTTAAGATTGCATTTCATTAATATCAATCTTGTTCATGTTCTATGTGAGATAGAAGAAGAATCAAGGAATCTTCTTTTCTTTCAATGCCCCATTTCCCAGTTTATATAGGAGAAGCTTAAGAAATTGTGTCTTATTTCTAATACAGGTACAACCTTTACAGAAGCACTTGATTGGCTTCTGAAGACGAACCTTACTCTTAGATACAACGAAGATATTTATGTCATCTCCTTCGCCTCCTCCATCAAAGAGATTTAGTGAGAGAGGAACAACTGACGATTTCAAAATACCACTTGTTCTAGAAAGGAGGTTCTCTACTCCCTAATCGGTGGAATTAGAGAGAAATTACTATATTCTACCATATTAGAAAGGATTTGCCCTAATCTAGCCTTCTCACGGAGAGTCAACTAATTAACATGCAGGTTAAATAATGTTTGAAAGAGTAGATCATAAACTTTGCATAAAGGTACCTAGTATGTGAACTCCTTCCCTTTTAGATGTGGCTATTGGCTTTGAGCACTATAAGAATAACTCCAATCTAAAAGGTGGGAGGACGTCCAAGAGGAGACCTTGGAAACACCCTTTGGCTATAGCTCCGCATCCTACTCAAAGACTGCTAAACGCCCAACCCTAATTTGGTAAGGATGGGTGAATGGGATAAGATGCCATCTGTGCTTAACCCATTTTTGTCAAGAGATTTGATTTTGTGCCTTACTTTTATCTGAAGAAGCTATGGTTTTGAAATGTCGTTGTTTTGGTTTGTTTAAATGCTTTTGATTAAATGTTGTCATCCCTTTGTATCTGTTTGCTATCCTTGTACTTGTATTGACTTATTATTCTTAATACTATTCTTTAACTTAAAAAAAATGAAAAACACGAATATGCACCAAATTAAATGAGGAAATCAAAGCTATAGCCAATGTCAAACTGGATATGGCAGATAATGACATCAATAAAGATGTCAAAGTAGGGGAGACAATTACTTACATCAGATATACAGATAACTGCAACATCTGCATATGCGTGAAATGATATGAGGCTGACCTAAATGTTAAGAAGAATGATAGGCACTCTCTTTTGAATAGAAAACCTTTCAATCTAACATAACCACGTTATCAAAGGGAAGTGCACCGAATGTATAAATCATTTTACTCCTGTACTGTGCACACAATAATAGTTGTTAATACTAAAAAAAAGTATAACTGTATTACCTAAGTTTTTGGTAGCCATATATTTTCTCTTCTTCATCAAAACAACTTAGCAAGTCCATAGGAGTCAAGCAGAAACAATCTGAAGCACCCAATCCTTGAAGTCATTGATAGTCAACCACCATAACCTAGATAATATCCTGAATTTCACTTGGAGGAAAAATGATAGGCTTGTTCTTTTATGGCTAAAAAGTACCATCACCGAGCATATCCTTAGCTACATTACACGGGCATCGATTGCACGAGATGCGTGGGTGACTCTTAAGAGGATTTTTTAATCACATTCACAAGCTAGAGTGATGTAGAATAGATGTCATCTTCGAACAATGGAGAAATAATCTATGTTAATCCTTGAATACGTTGAATAGAAAAGAGCAATGGTAGCCACACCCGCTGCAACATTAAATCCTGTGTCTGAGGATGATCTCATAAACTTCATTCTTCATAGGCTAGGTGAGAGTTATTCTTATTTCCATACGTCTATTAATACTCTTGCTGAGTCAGAGTGTGTGGATGAATTACTAGGAATGTTGCTTCAAGAGGATGAGAAAATAAAACAATAATAGAAATGTCAGCTAATGTTGCACTTCAAAGCCGCAAGAGGTCTTAAACAGGGTGACCTCATTTTCCCTACCTTTTTATACTTGTCGTGGAAATCCTTAATGTAATCATAATGAAGGAGACTATTTCAAATTCCAATTTCAAACACCATACAAAGTGCAAGAAACTTGGCCTTGCTAATATCTACTTTGCAGATGACCTTTTGTTTTGTAGGGCCAATTTGGAGTCAATCCACTCTTATATGTATGCCCTCAGTGTGTTTAAGCATGTTTCTGGTCTTCAAATTAATTTGAACAAAAGTCATTTCCTATTGTCTAAAGGTGCAGCCAACTTGGAAACCACTATTATAGAGGCAACAGGCATGAAATTGCAATATCATCCTCTCCTCTACCTTAGTCTTCCAGTGTCGACAAATAGGTTAAATTATTCTGATTATCCCTCTCTTAGACAGAATCCATAAGAGAGTAAAGTCATAGGTGAATAAATCGCTTTCTTATATAGGTAAACTTCAGCTTATTAAATCAGTTCTTAATTCTTTGCATGTGTACTGGAGCTACCATATCTTCTTATTTGAAAGCATTATCAAAGCGATCGAAAGGATTTTTAGATCCTTCTTATGGAGTCACTCGAATGGTAACCCTGGAGCAACAAAGGTGAAATAGTTGACATCTGTTTTCCGAAACAAGAAGGAGGTCTGAACATCCTCTCCATCAAAGCTACTAACCATTCTCTGATTCTCAAGAGATTCTAGTGGGTACTGGAAGACAAGAATAGCCCGTGGATAAAGTGGTTGTATGTATACTTCCTTAGCGGGAACAACATATGGGCTATTAAACCAAAGGCTACACATTCTTTTTTCCTCACTCAGTTGCTGAAGTTAAGAGATGTTGTACAATAAGAGAGTTTATGTGAAATTAAGGATGGTTGTTTGGTCTCCTTATGGTATGACAATTGGTCCAGTAAGGGCCCCTTAATACAACTGATGAATCTTTTAAGAGCTTCCTCTTCATTTCCATTAAAAACACGGATGGGATCCTTCATTGACGGAAACTCGTGGAATTTTCCTAAAAGTCTAATGCATTTTCAGCCTAGCTATGCTCCCACACCTCATGAACATGACGTCTTCTTCTGGAAAGGTATTCCACTTGACAAACTCACAAACAAAATCATATGTGATAATTTACATAGGCATCAATCCACAATTTCTTGGGCTACTACGGTATGGAGTAAGCATCTAACACCAAGGATATCTTTCATCTTCTGGCTGACCATCTAGAACAAATTATCTACAGCAGATCGAATATCGTATGTGCAAATGGACAAATATTGTCCCATGTGCTCCTTGCAGACTAAATCTTGTAACCACCTTTTTTTTAATGTCATTTCAACAAAACAATATGAGAATATGTCACTGCTCTATGTTCTTGGACGGATCCAGGGATATCTATTTTAGATATTACTAATGGTCTCTCAACGCAATTACCTGTTCATATTATTGTATTGGGAGTTTATATTTACTTGCTTTGGAGGGAATGGAATCTTTGACGCTTCAAGAACAAATCATCTACTAAAGAATTTCTGATCTCTTTAATAATCGCTGAAATTCGAGAGCTTGTTATGACTAAGAAACTACAACTAACTTGCAACTCAAATGTTCATTCCTCTTTACGTATATAGAGATCTGTTTGAAAAGTAATTCATGGTAGAGCTTCTTCGGGTGGGGGTAGGTAGCCCGAAGTGGCATTGTATAAAACAGAAACCTCCCTTCAAACTGGAAGAAGATCCTTTTTTATTGCCATGGGAATGCTAGCGCTGGCCAGATGGAAGAAAGTATCGCAAGACGGTTGTTAAAGGCGCTAAGGACTTGACATTACGGCCGCACCTTCTTCCACCTAGTTAACGAAGTTCTGAAGTTCTAAATTGCCATACGTTGTGTTGTTGTTATAATTTGGTAGTTACCTTCTGTTGTATTGTATACTAAGGGTTCTCCCTTGGACATCTTAGTCTCTGTAACTTTATCCTTCTTTATTAATTCAATTTTCTATTATCAAAAAAAATATTTGATACGTTCAAGTGTTTGGGTACCAGTACCACAAACATTAGGAGTATAAATTAGGTCCCCTTAAATCACTTTCAAAACAATTGCATTTCCTGAGAAAGCATAGTTAAAGTATAGTTCTAAGTCATTGAGAGAGTACAGGCACGCTCTACCAAGTGCCGGTCATTTTCCCATTTGAATCTCAGTGATGAAAAAGATTCTAGTCCTATGAATTGCCCCTGTTAATCCCAACTAGGCTCATTTCTATCTCCACGGGGGTGCATAAGCATTAGCTATGCCCCTGTTAATCCCAACTAGGCTCATTTCTATCTCCGCTGGGGTGCATAAGCATTAGCTAAGTAACAACGTTGCAATTACCACTAATCCAACAACATGTTAGACACAATTAACAAAATGAACCGGACTCCCTATGATTGAAATGAACAAGAAGTGTACAAGCTTTCATGTAGTAACATTGTATTCAAATGGTCCAATGCAAAAGAACATAGCATGTCTAATAAATAAAAGTTTGGGAACGGTCTATACTCACGATCACACAGAGTTCCCAAAACATGCATGTCATAAAAACTGTACAACAGACATCCATCAAGAGATGCTTGTGTCTTTCAGAAATGACCAGACTAAGTAAGAAACTTTGCACCCTAAAGAAAGAAACTGTGAAACTATGTACACTCATGTTCACAAAGAGAGAACATCTGAATTGAAGCCATGAATATAAGATATGCATATGAGCAAAAGATTTTCAACAGATCACATATCATATTAACTTTGGTAGCCCATTAAAAGCCATCAGAGATCCATGTATGTTCTGTTCCTTCCTTCTGCATTACCAATTTCCATTTAACTCTAGGTTGACGAGCCATACACCTGCCAATAAGGGCGCTGGCACTGTGGTGATCAACACCATGGTGGAAGAGCAAGGTAACATCTGATAAGTTGACACATTCATCCAATATACAAGAAATGAACCACCAAGTAACATTACTGTCTTGTAGCACTAATTGCGCACTCAATTCTTTAAGACTGTTCATCCCTACTCTTCTCCGAAAACCACTAGTAGAGAAACAGGTCTCCATTTCAGACCACGCGAGAGACCCCACCACAAGAGAGCGTGTATTTGGAAAAGCATCAAATAATCCCTCTAGACTAAGCTTCATCAGTTCGTTAGGTTGGATGACTTTCAAGGAATCTACTACTAGCTTTGTAATTTTGCTATTTGAAGGAAATGAACTTATGAGGGCAGAAAGATTTGCTGATTGGAGCTTGAGGTTCTCCAAACTAAGAAATTCTTTTATTTCTAAATTGTTTGCTTTCTCAAGAGAAAGATATAAATTACACAACTGTGGAGTTTCAAGGACAAGGGATTTGGGCTTGACACATTTTAGCTTGAGCTCCACAAGGTTCGGTGCAAATATGGCAAGTGAGAGTGGAGCGTTGGACACTGTCCAATAACATTTTTTGAGGCATAAGAGATTAATCTTTGGTTCTTTAAGTCCTCCAACTCCTATCAAATTTAGAACTTGCAGGCCAGGAAAGCAATAATTAACCTGGGTTAGGTCTTCATCATCTAGCCTAATGAACTCTAGTGTCAAACTTGTGAGCTTGGGTATGGGGTTTAGACCATCCACTGATAGCCAAGCATTCTTCACCTCAAGTCTCAGAAGATCTTGACCTGTAGGTGGATATAAAGAAGTCATTCGTATGTATTGATAAAGTGTACTCGTCAAAATCAAAAACCAAAAAACTTAATGCAAGCTGTTAACACCTGGTTAAAGGGAGTAACAGAAAACCTTGATTTTTAGGTTCTATCACTGAGTGAGATGGAGAATCTTTTAAAATTTAGCTTGTCATTGACTTATACCTACCATCTTACATAGTTACATTTTGCTCTTCCCATAAAGAAAACCACAAGAATAGTTCATAAGCTTTCTCTTGAAGGTCCAGTACAGTAACCAATTACTTGACCAGATTATGAAAAATTAATCTGCTTTCTTTAATCAAATGTGGAGTTTAAAACATATGTTGATTAGCATTAACTTAACAAGATAGAATCAAATGAACATCCAACTGTCGTCCAAAGACGTAAGGATTCACTTTTTGTAAATTCACTACAGAACAAAAAGCCAGTAAAACCAGTTGCGATCATTCGTCATCTTCAAGCTAGCCGTATCATTTTTAATTATTCCATACTATTGTACTGACTGAGAAGTCCCTGAATAACTACTAGGAATCAATCTCTACGGACATTTTAAGAAATTAGTCTCTCTGCCAACTTAGAATCAAGCTAACATCAACTAGGAATCCAATTAATCCCATCTCTTAACTACCATATCGAAAAGGCACCTTATACCAAAACCTCACACTTGTCAACGTTTCCAAAACCAATACAACCTCTTACTAGGAATGAAATTGTAAACGAAATAGACATACACGAGCAAACTCACAGGACAAAGAAATCAACGCCAAGATATCCGATTTTCGCCAACAAGACTGAACCCAAAAGTCCGAAATCGACAACGACCTCAAGTCTCCACAAACCCTCGGCAACCACTCTTTCACAAACATGACATCCGTCAGATACAAGTCATCAGACTCGTCATCGACGTCGTCGTACGAAAATCCGGCGAGAGACTTATCAACGCCAATGGAAACGGATTCGACGGACCTCGAATTGTTAACCAGAGCATTGAAAATATCCTTAAACGGTGTGATCGCCGATTTGGACTCCTGTGACCGGGACTGGAAGTACCGAGGTAAGGTGCAGAAGAGGTTGATCGACCGAACCTCCCGGGAGAGGGCGTTTAGGGATTTAGAAGCGACTCGGCACCGAGCGAGATCGGCAGAATCGGCGAGTCGACTCAGAATCTCGGTGATTAATGGCGGCGGTAGATCATCCATAGAATACAAAGGAGATGGTTCGGGTTTTTATCGGTCCCGCATTATTTATCTCTAAAGGCGCGTGTGATTCGTAATGAGGCCACTATTTTGATCGAAATAACAATGATACCATCCCAACCATAAATTTCCTTTTATCGAGAAAAAGAGGTTAAAAAAAAATAAAGCTTCTGAAGTCCAAGTATAGTTTTAACATCGAACCAGACTAACCCTTGTCACAGGAACAAATGACTTTAACACCCCGTGTGAATAGCATATCAGTCAAAAATGAATTGATTGATCATTTTAGCTTATTCCATTATGTTAAAAAGTTATTTATTGTTGATTGATCATTTTAGTTTATTCGATTATGTTAAAAAGTTATTTATTGTGTTTGGTGATTTAACTGAGTGAGTTAGCTGATTAACCCAATTAATTGATTTTCAACAAGTAAAAAATAGCAACGTTTTATCTTCAGCATTTTCAAAAATGACGATGTACAAAGAAACGTGATAAGCAAAAGATGAGAATAGTAAGTTAGGACCAAAACTTTCAACTTTATTTGTCGAATTAACCTACAGTACGTTAATGGTATATGCAGATTGTTTTGTTAAGGCCTTTGATTTGTTTAAATTAATTCCAATTAAATGAAGTTAAGTAATTTTAAATTTTTAATAAATTTAAAAAGGTGTTTTTAATTATTTGAAAATTGTTTTCCAAGTTAATTTTATAAAGAATGTTTTAGAAGTTAATTTAATTTTTTTAAATTTAATCGTACCTTTATTTTTTTTAAATCATATCCTTATGTGTCATTTTACACATAAACAACTAATATTAAATAACTAATTTTACCAAACATCAAATGACAAATAGCTAATGTAATCAGGTAGTCAAATCAGCAGATAGAATTAGCTATCAACTAACAGCTAATGTAATCAGCTGATTGTCAAACAGGGCCTAAATCACCTTCGCCGTTAAGTATGAACAAGCCTGTTTTTTTGGTCCCATCTATATTTATAACTTTTATAAATAAAAATAGCAATGAATCAATCAATTTTTATTATTCTAAAAAATTAATTATTACTTTTATTCTTCAAATTAATAAATTTGTTTAATTTCACTAATAATATGTTGGATCCCGTTTTCGGAACCTAAACATTCGGAGGCAAAATTAAGCCCGTCGGCCCATAAGGGTGGCGTGCCCACAATAGCCAAACACCAACATCACAATTTTGATGAAATCACAAGCAAAACTCAATCATATTTTATTAATGAATCCAAACAGAGTTTATATAAAACTTGTACAAAATACAAAAAATACAAAAGTTACATATGATACAATTGAATGCTTATGCTTGATATGATTATAAAATACAAAAATTCCTAAACTAACTTCATTACAAAAGTCTTTATCTATCTTGGAGTCCCGATGTCTTGCAAGGATCGCATATCTTCTCTTTCTGCACCTGAGGAGAGAATCATAGGTTGAGCTACACAGCTTAGTGGCTAATATATTTATAGTCATTGG
>JANSVA010000217.1:12832426-12843380 GCA_025504915.1 Erythroxylum reticulatum
TATTTATTATATTCTTCCAAACTTCATGACATAATTGTACGATAAAAAAACTAAATTTGAAAATACACAGAGTAAAATGGAAAGCAATATTGTCATTAGGCAGATAGCTAACTCCAAAAACTCCTCTTATGAAGCTTTTAGAAATTTGAGATTAAATAATCTAACTAATAAGCTATGCACCAAACACATTAATAGTTTTTTAATATGATCAAAAAGTTAACTTTTAATCGGTAAGCTTGCCAAACACCCCCTTAGTGTTCACTTTGCTCCATGACACAACCGTAGGAGGATAAGCCTTACCCACCTCTGTTGTGTTAGGGTACCTCTCTGTGGAGCCTCGAAGGGTGTCTCTACTGAGTGCTAGGAAATCTTCTACAAGATGTGGCTTAATAGGCATATACACATCTTCCTCTAATTTTTAAACGAGCTACTCTTTAAACTTGTCCTCTTTAATGTCTCCTCACAAGCCTTAAGAGCTCTTGTAACACCTTATTGTGTTCGTTCTACTGCACAAACTGTGGTATTTTTGTCCACACATAAGACAAGTGCTGCAAGCTTCATAGCTATCAACTAGGACGTCGATACTGTCACAAAGGCATAGATAACCCTTTACTTCATCTAACCATGTTGTTATTTCTTAGTCCAACAACATCACAAAGGACCTCACCATTGAATCTTTCCTTCGTCATTTACAAGAGGTAAATCAGCCTAAAGCTATCATCACTAGTGAGTTTTTGTCTTTTACATGAGGTAAATCAGCCTAAAGCCATCATCACTAGTAAGTTTCTAACTCTTTATTCTGTCCTCTGTATGCCTAATGAATGGGTCATTGATACTAGAGCAATAGATCATGTTTCTTTCATCTCTTATTCTTAGTTTGGCCATCCATTGTCCATTGTCCTAAAATCTTTAGCTCTTCTTGGTTTCAATAATGATTCTTGTGACAATTATGAAATTTATCACTTGTCCAAGCAAACTATTTGATTTCATTCATATTGATGTTTAGGGCAAATATGTTATGCCTACAGGGAATGATCATTGTTATTTTCTAACTCTTATTGATGACTTTTCACATATGACCTAGACTTATGAAATACAAGTCTGATGTGTACTCACTGCTTGTCCATTTTTTGGCTTATATCTGTAACCAATTTCATACATGTGCCAAAATAATATGTTCTAACAATGGTGCTAAATTTACCAATCACGTTTTTCGAAAAAATCCTTTTTGAGTCTGGTATTTTTTTATAAATGGAAAGAAAGCGAAACAAATTACAATACGAGTCTAGGGAAACATATCCCTGACAAATCCTCTAGAAGGATTGAGTGGCACCCAATGGGTGTAGTATCTAAGTAATTGACACCTACATCAAAGTGAACTACATAGTTAGCAAGCCAGTCGGCGCATCTTTTGCTCTCTCGACATATATGTTGATGTACAACAGTCCAGTTACAAGTAAACAGTTCGTTAATACCCATTACAATGGGATTGAGAGCCCGTGAACAGTTGCCAGAGGAAGAAAGGATATTTATCACAGCGATAGAATCCACTTCAAGCTCAATCTGGCGATAGTCCAGATTTCACGCGAGCGTAAGCCCGGTAAAAACACCCCAGAGTTTTGTAGACACCGAGGAGCATCATCTAAGATTTTAAGTGAAGCCGCTAAGCCAGTTGCCTGCAATGTCCCGTAGCAGTCCACCTGCTATGGCTAAGGACGAGGAACGTTTGCATGCTCCATCTGTGTTTAATTTAACCCATCTAGTGGGAGATTTGCTCCATCCAAATAGTTGCTCCTGTCGAGGGTGATGTCTGGTATCAGTTTGGCTTTGCCACACGGTAGACTGGTGGATCTGATCTGCATAAGACAAAATGAGAGAAGTTGGTGAGTATGGCCAAGTAAAGTGTTCATCAAAGAGGGAAATTTTCCTCCATTTCTATAGAAAGCAACAAGTAGTGCAAATTATAATCGACCAGTCTCGCCTAAGAACTCATTGTCGATTTTAGAGATTTGTAGTGATCCACTCCCGATTCGTCATAGTAAAAAAGTCATAGGAAACGATTTGGGAAGGGAATGGTGCCACACTTGAAGAGCTCTAGCACAGTCTCGTACTACGTGAATCGAGGATTCTACAAGTCAGCAATGAGGACAACCATCGTTCATAGTGAAGTGCTTACGTACACATTGTTGATTAGTGAGTAACTGATCTTGTGCGAGGAGCCAAAGGAAGGAGAGAATGCATTGTGGACCCTTCCACTGCCATATTGCCTTCCAAATACCCTGAGGCAAACATCGCCATAACCTATGATCATGGAATAAGTGGGATCTATGGTGAATTGGCTAGTATCGGAAAGTCCCTAGATCAACTTATCTTGACCTAGGAAGGGTTTTGGGGGAAACATACCGTCTATAGCCCTGCAATTCGACATTGGGAGGTAATATTGAAAAGCGTCCCAATACCAAGTACCATCTATGGTCACAAAGTGTTGGACATTGAGGTTGATAATTACATCCGGGATTGGGGTTATAGCATAGGTAATGAAAGGTCCTACTCCCACAATCCAAGGGTCTTTCCAGAAGTGAGTCTTAGTGCTATCTCTAATCATCCATTTCATGCCCTGAAGCACTAGGTGCCAGGTTGCCTTGATGCTCCTCCAATTCATTGAACCCCCGATTGCATCAAAAGAGATGGGGATATTAGTGACGTCAAAGTTATATTTGGCATAGAGAACTTTGACCCATAAAGCGTGAGGCTTAGCAATCAGAGACTAACCTAGTTTAGTTAGGAAGGCATCGTTGGTCTCGTGAATTTTTTAGCTGCCAAGACCCCCAAATTCTTTCGGTTTGCAAACCTCCTCCCAATTGACTAAGTGAATCCCCTGCGTGCCATTAGACATACCCCACAAAAATTGCCTCAAAAGTTTCTCCAACTCATCACAAAGGCTACGGGGCAGTCAGACTGTCTGAATTGTATAACTGGGAAGAGCCATTATGACAGATTAAGCCAACGTGAGGCGACCGACAAAAACTAACAGGTTGGCTGACCAGCCTAACAATCGTTGGTGAACCTTATCCTAGATGTATTGATATATACGTTTGTTGACTCTCTAGTGTAGAAGAGGAACTCCAAGATATCTTCCAAGATCCTTTGTCTGTTTGAACCCAGTGCTCGACTTAAGGAGTGAGTCGTCCTAGGAGGAGTATTTTTGGAAAAATAGCACCGAGATTTTTCTTGGCTAATACGTTGACCAAAAGTAACACAGAAAGAATCTAAAATATCCCAAATGATAGAAACTTGTTTAGTTGAGGCTTCAGCGAAGAGAATGAGGTCATCAGCAAAGAACATATGAGAAAGAGGTGGTCCATTTCTACGTAGCTTAATAGGTTGCCATCATCCTTGTGTCACTGTGTAGTTAATTGAGTGACCTAGTCTTTCCATACATAGGACAAATAGGTAGGACGATATGGGGTCACCCTGGCGAATATCTCTGGAGGGACTAAAGGTGTCACTGAGATCTCCATTCCAAGTCACCTGAAAGGAGACCAAGGAAATGTACTTCATTATAAGATTGATCAGCGATCCAGGAATTCCAACATTGATTAGTGTATCTTGAATGAAATTCCATGACAACCTATCGTACGCTTTCTCTAGATCCACTTTAAGAGCCATTATCCCTTTCCGACCCGTTTTCCTTCTCATGGTGTGGATGACTTCTTGGGTGATGATGATGATATTGTCAGTAATTAATCGCCCTGGAGCAAAACTGCTTTGTGTTGGAGCAACCAGATCGTCCAGGTAAGGTTTAAGCCGATTAACAGTGATCTTAGAAATGGCCTTGTAGAGCACCAAGCATAAACAATTGGTCAGAACTGCATAATCAAAGTGGTATATGGGATCTTAGGTATAAGGACCATAATGGTGCGATTGAGTTCAGATTCTCAAGTTTCGTGCCAAAAAATGCGCTGTATGAATGAAGTCAGAGTAGGGCCGACGATGTCCTATTGGGATTGGTAGGAGAGAGCTGTTAATCCATCAAATCCAGGTGCCTTGTTTGGAGCCATTGAGAAGAAAGCCATCTTGATTTCGACAGGACTGGGTGGACTGTCCAGATCATCTTTTGCTTGTGGAGGAAGGGGAAGGAAATGGCCATAGAGCTGCTAGTCTGGGGTTGCTGGCTGTCGACCATATATAACTTCCCGAGATAATTCTGCGCTAAGCTTCTGATGCTTGTTGTATATAAAATCTCATTTCCATGATCATCTTTTAAGGAATTAATTCTCGCTTGCTGTTGTCTGGCCATAGTGATTGCATGATAAAACTTGGTATTTCTGTCTCCTTAGCCTAACCACTAGCTTCTGGATCTTTGATGCCAAAAGAGTTTTTCTTGGTAAAGGACCTGCTCCAATTTGAATAATAGGTATTCCTCCAGCTCCCGGAGAGAGGTCGAGTCAGTGTCTTCTAGGTGTTGTTGGATGTCTTCGAGTCTGACCATAAGTCTCTTTTTGCAGTGGAAAATGTTGCCAAATGTGGTAATGTTCCAAAGCTGTAATTTTTTTTAGAAACGTTTGATTGCGCCATTAAAATCAAAGCTGGATGGATTCCAATTCGCATATATAAATTGATTAAAGCAGTTATGAGTAAGCCACACTGACTGAAATCTAAAGGTCCTCGTTTTCAAAGTAGAGTGCACGTTGTTCTTTAGGGTAATTAAAAGAGGCCGATGATCAGATTTCAAAAACAGAACGTGAGATACTTTGGTGCGATGGAATACGGAATGGAAGAATTGGAGCAAAAGGCACGGTTTAATCTAGCGAGAATTTGTCCTCTGCGCCAAGTGAATCTTAGCCCTAAAAAACCTAGATCCTGGAGATGACACCCGTGCACACAGTCTCTGAATTGAGAATTGACGATAGGTTGGAGGCAAGATCCTCCATGTTTATCATGACTCTCCAATTTGGTGTTGAAGTCCCCACTCAACAGCCAAGGTTTTGAGGTGACCCTTGCAATCTGTCTTAGATAGTGTCATAAGTACTTTTGTAACGAATACGTTGGGTTGGCATAAATGACCGTGAAGTCGAATGACAAGTGGTCACATTCAATGCTGTCATGCACAAACTGTCGGTGAGCTAGTAGAATTCGGACCCCAATATCTTCCTTCCAAAGCAGTCATATATCTCTCGAATAGCCTTCTGCTTCCACCCTGAAGGAGTGTGCAAATCTCAAATTTCGAATAACCTTCAGCGCACGGACTCCACTTATACGTGGCTCTACCAAAACAACAAGAATCGGTTTATGGATTTGAATATAATTCTTGATGATGTGCGTGAAGGTCCTGCCTCCAGCTCTTTGACAGTTCCATATGAATATCGACATAAAACGGATCAGGAGGGGAAATTTGTACTGCAGGAGAGTTGACTTCATTATCAGTCAGCTCTCGTTGCTGGTCTATTATATGATCCTGTGGAATCTCCTCCATCTGAGTATCGGAGTCAATATGATTTTCAGTTGTGTCTGGGGAGACGTTTTCCGGATCTAGGGTCGTGGTGGATGGATCATGTATTTTTTACTTATTGAAGTCAAGTTTGTAAGAACACAGACTTCGACGGGGTCCTCCTCTATGTCCCCGCGACCCAGTTCCTCGTGTGTGGGGAGAGTGATATTTCGATCTTGTAGTATCACTTTTGCATGGAAGAGGATCGATAGGGCCACGTGATTTTTTGTTGGGCTTTGAGTGGTTGGTGCTGTGGGCTGGTGATTCTACAAGGGAGAGGGCTGATGGTTGTGGTCCATAGGCTGAATGGGAGGGGGATATATTGGGTCGTGGCCTGGTAGGGTTGGGAGTGGACGGCATCGTGTTGACGCTGAGTGGGGTGGGCATGGACGACGTTGTGTTGACACTGTATGTAGAAGAGCCAACTCGCCCATTAAACGATGAGTCTTTTTGCCCCATGTCCCTAATTGCCACAAGGTTTAGGGATTTCTCCCTCATTTGGTCCGAATGCAACGTAGCATGGGTTGCGGGTTGGTGAATCACTACTGTTGTTGGGGGATGGTCCGTATTGGAGACCAACGGGTCGATTTTCTGACAAAGATGAGTACCTCGAGCCCTTGGACCCCACGTGGGAGGAGTTCATGTTTTTGTCATTTCGTGTTGCCGTTGGGGCGACTGGCGATCGTTTAGGGCAGTCGGTGGTTGTCGGTGGAAGATTCTCCATGATTGTCAGAGTTGCTGGTCGTTGGCTGCCCTTCGGCGGTGGGCGATTTTTTTGGTTGCTTGCGTTGGTGTGAGGGGCAAGTCGATGCGCCATGATCGACCAGACCACAGGCGAAGCAAATTTGGGGCGGACCCTCGTATGCGACCTTGATGTGTTCTCCATCTAGCTCAACGATAGATCGAAAAGGTGAGCTTAGGTCAATGTTAACAGCCACGCGAGCGAATTTTCCTAGGTGAGCTTGTTGTGTGTTGCTGTCTATTTTGCAACCCACTAGATTGCCGAGGGCGGTGAGAATTGAGAGGTGGTACTTGGCTATGGGGAGTTCTGAGAAACGCACCTACACAGCAACATGCGTAATTTTTCCAGACAAAGGCCAAAAGTTCGGATACCATGGTTGAACGAAGATGGCATGCCCTGAGATGATCCACGGACCCTGTGTGAGGGTCTACACATAATCCTCCTCTTCCACAAAGTTTACGAGGTAAAAATTATTATCTAAATCGACAATTTTCATAGGGTCTTTAAGTTTCCACGTTGTAAGTAATCTGGATTTGAGCATGTTAAAACCCAACTTACGTCCCAAACAGTTTAACCACAACAGCATTTTCCAACTCAATGTCTATTAGAGGTTTTTCTTAGAGTCTGGTATTTTACAACAACCAAGTTCTCAATACTCCTCAATAAAATGGAATAGTCAAATGTCTTTTTAACGTGGAAGGGGCCTAACATTTCCAAGTTGGTCTTCCCTTGTGTTTTGGAGGGATTGCACACTCACTGCCATTTATTTGATAAAGCAGGCACCGTCTAAAATCTTGACTTGGAAAACTACTTACGACAAGCTTTACGGATTTCCACCTAAATTTTACAAATCTCCGGATGTTTGGTTGTTTATGCTGTGCGACTAGTTCACATGATCATCCAAATTAATTCGAACCTTGAGCTAGAAGGTGCATTTTTTGTTGGCTGTCCCACAAGGCATCGCCTTTACAATCTCGAGCTGCCGTCCCTTTACCTATTACTACTTCCGACCCTTTAACTGAACCCACTAGCCAATCACAAGTTGAATCTTCTATACCATTTGTCCAACCTTCATTTGAATTGGTTTTCACACCTTCATCTAATCCTATTAAATATTTTTCTAACCTGAGAAACTCTAGATTGGAGGATGAACTTATCTCTCAATCATGTAACCCATCCAACTCACTCGCTATACCACCAAATGAGGTCGTCATGAACCCATCTTTTCCCACCCATTGGCCTACCATTGTTCCTGAACCTACCCCATCCTATATGTCTAGAAACAACCAACACAGGCAACCCTTAACGCGTAAAAAGACCACCAATTTTCCTGACTGATTATTAACGTGGCCTATGCTGACTCTTCTTCGATGTTTACAAGTACAGAATATCCCATTTCCCATTATCGGTGCTTAAGTACATATTCATATGGCTGTTTAAACTTCAATTCCATCACAAAGAACCTTGAAAAGCAATAACAACAACAACAAACAGTTTGCTGGATTGAAAACAAACTTAAGCATTCCTTGAGAAGTGATTGTGAACATCAATCCAGCAAACTTAAACTACTTGTCAATCCACAAACTTAAATTTCATCAATTCCATCACAAAAGATGTGAGAGATATTGCTTGAGAAGTGATTGTGATTGACAACAAAAAATGTTTGTTGTCCATCTCAAACACTTTCAATTAAAAATTGTTGACACAGTTTATTTTATTCTTCATTTTGAAAAGCAATAACAAACAGATAATGCCAAAACTCAGACAACACGTCTGCAGATTGTGATACCATCACCTAATGGAGCATGAGAAATTTGGACACGTGAATCAGCTGCAAGTTTTTTGTTAAGTTCAATCGTAAGCTGTCTACCCTCTCTCATACCCTCCGGAGTATACTCCTCCGGCATAGCCACAGTGCCTCCCCACAGTGTGTTATCGTATACAACTATCCCACCAACCTTCAGTAGTTTTATCAGCCTCTCATGGTAGTTCCAGTAGTTCACTTTGTCAGCATCAACAAAACCAAAGTCATAACTGCCTTCATTTCCAGGCTGCAGTTCCAACCATTATAAATGAATCTCAAGTGATAGAAGATGTATTAAGAGAAAGTTTGAAACATGAAATGCTCACATCTTTTAGTAGCTTGTCAAGAACTGGTAGAGCCTCTGATTCAATAAAGTTTATTTTGTGTTCAACACCAGCTTTCTTTATAATTGGCAATCCTATCTCGTAATTCTCAAGATTCACGTCTATAGCAGTAATCTGCAAGAAATTTTATTGTCTTTAAGATAATTAAGAAAAGGTATAGCAAACTGTTGATCTGTCAGATAACATGAATGAATATCACCTTGCCATCCTCAGGGATTGAGAGGGCAGTAAGGAGAAGAGAATAACCAGTGAAAACACCAATCTCAATAGTGTTCTTCGCATTCACTAGATTCAAGAGCATAGCCATCAATTGAGCTGCATCTGGTGCAGTGGCCATCGTAGCTCTGCATACTCAATGATATAAATTCATAAAATTAAGGTGCAGTGGCCATCGTAGCTCTGCATACTCAATGATATAAATTCATAAAATTAAGCCTTTTGGCAATTGATGTACATGCTAAGCACTTCAAACTCATATAGTCTATGTTTCTAATTCCATAAATTTGGTTCAATTAATGTGGATTTCCTTCAATTTATTTTTCTTAGAAAACACATTAACCAATTATTTCAATTTATTTCACATATTTGTCTGTTGACTACCCCAGCACTCTGCAACTTAGTATCGGTAGGAAATCCAAAACATTCACAAGCAAGACTCTTTCGTTTCAAGATTAAAGACTTGAATTTGAGTGGATAGTACTACCTCTACCAAAGAAGAATCACCATTATTCGATGATATGGAGAAGGAATACCTCGGGTGGCCAGCAGTAGCACTCCTGAGCTCTCTGAGAGGCTCTGGCTCACGGGGCAAGACACTAGTTTCCAGGATATACTACATGGGCAACAAAAACATTTTACCAATATTTACATAAAAAGAACTGGAACAAGAAACAGTACTTGTCCGGACAAACTAACAAAGTTAGCAGCCAACCAGAAGAACATGAGCAGAAGACGAAACATGAAACAGTTGACATCAGTACCTGATACAACGTCTGACTCTCTAATAACCCCACCTTCGACACAGGTACAGCCCTTTTGACTTCGTTGTCCATTTTCCTGAATCTGATTCACACTCCACATATACAATTCAATATACCATGTAAAAAATGAACAACAATCCCAATCTATTTTCAAAAGTTCCAAGTTCACGAGATTAAAGAAGAAAACAAGAGTCTTCATCTCGAACTTATGGATAAATTCACAAACTTGAAAAAGCGATTGCCAACACAAAGACGGAATGACGTGACAACAAAAGGACATATAATAGGAACGTGACATCAAATGGCCGATAAAAGGAGAAGTACCCGGTCCGGAATTCGGGTGACTGAGAAAGCGAGGAATTAGCCTAACGCTGTGTAACTCTGGATCCAACTCGCAATTGAAGATGAATAGCTGAATATGGACGATGATTCTTACGGCTGACTTTTTCGCCCTTCTCCTAATGGCTTTGATCAAGCTGTAATCTTTTTTTTTTTTCTTTCTAAGGTTACGGATTATTGTGATATATAGTTTATTTCCCTTTATTTTGAAAAACCATAATGCAAATATTGTGAAGTACTTTAGGTTGCTTGGATAGTAGATTTGAGAATGAACCTATAATTAAGGAATGAAATTGTCATTATGGATTTTTATACTTGAATTTCGATCATTACTCTACACCAGAATTTTGGGATCCGTTCCGTTCTGGCCCAAAAACTAAATCTAGATCCCAACTTCGCATAAATACCGACCGGTACCCATCATTCTGGAAAATTTCGGACCATTTCGAAATTTTTAAAAATTTTGAGGATTTATCTGCAAAAAAAAATTTGCCTAATTTTTACCCCCTACCCTCTGCTATACTACCGCCTCTTTCTTCTTCACTTGATTCATTTCTTCTACTCTTCTTCTTCTTCTCTCTAACCCTGTCTCTCTCACTCTCTCGCTGTCACCGTCTCTGTCGTTGGCGTCTGGATCATCTCACCGTCACCGACGCTTGGTTCTCCTCCTCCCCCCGATCGTTCTCCTCCTCTCCATGTAGATCTGGCCTCATCCGTGTAGATCTAGCCTCGACAGCTCTTCCTCAACGTCACCTCTCCTCCTCGCCGCACCACCGCACCACCACCGGCCTTCCGACAGCTCACAGGTGGACGACTGGACCTAGACAACCCCATGAGGTATGACCCGAAGCCCCAAGTGAAGACTCGTGATATCCGACGATTAAATAATTTTTTTGAGTGTGTGTTGACTGTTGATACTCCAAAAATTGCTAGTAAATGGATTTTGCTTTTTGTGTTGTGGATTGGAATTTGGAAATGGATTGAATTTGAGTTTGCCATGTATTAGTGTTGATGAGTTGATGAAAATGCTATCGGTGGGTGGACTTGTTTATGAAGGAACGGATTTTGATTTTGATTTTTGAATACCGAAGTTGAAGTTTGAATTTTTGAACATTTGAATGAAAATTGGAATTGTTTTGGAATGGAATTTTGGAATGAAATTTTAAAGTTGATAATTTGAAATTGTTGGATTGAAGTTGAAGAATACCGTGGGTATTGGGTTTGGGTAAGTAATTTATGTTATTTTGTTATGAA
>JANSVA010000217.1:12843480-12855036 GCA_025504915.1 Erythroxylum reticulatum
TTATTATTTATTATTAAGATTTTTGAAAGCATGGTTGATGTAAACAGTAAACTAGTAAAGTATACAATACAACTGTACAATATACCATTATGGACTATTTTGTAATTTTTAAAAATTTTAGGGACTATTTCATAAATTTAGAAAATTACCTGAAACGTTACCCTGTACCGACCGGTACCAATACAGTTCCGTTCTAAAACCTAATCCGATACTAAGCCTGGTACAGTATTCATAACTTTGCTCCACACTCCCATATTTGGGACGAATGAAAATCATTCGTGACTTAAAGAGCAATTGTCATGGCTCGTGGCAAGCTTTTTTTTAATTAAAATATAAATAAATAAATAATTACAATAATATTAATTAAAATATAATTAATAAATAAAATATAAATAATTGATTAATTATTTTAGATATAGTTAATTAATTACAATATAATAAATTAATTGTATTTTCTTTTTAATAATTAAATATAATTAATTAAAATAGATTAAAATTTAATATAAAATAAAAATTTAACAAATTTGCATTTTTAAAATATTTGATTTTTTCCTATTTCCTTTTAATGTTTGTCAATATTATGTCAGAAAGGAAACGGATCTTAAAATCTTCCGGATCAAGTATATTTAACTGACGTCAATATCTTTAATGCAATTGCAGCAAAGTTCTGATAATCATGCTCAATTTCATCAATTCACTGGTACCCAACGACCTTAGTGCACTCCATTTATTCCTTAAACAACTCAAACATAAATCGTTTAAGTGAAAAACTAGGAAACGCGTCCACAGATGGTGAGACCGTCACCGAGAGGAGCAAGTGACATTTGAACACGAGAATCAGCTGCAATCCTCTGGTTAAATTCTACGGTGGAGAGCCTCGTTGACATGATTGACTCAGGAACATCCTCTTGAGGCCAAGCAACAGTGCCAAACCACAGTGTATTATCATATACAATTATCCCTCCAACCTTAACTAGCCTTATTAACCTTTCATGGTACTCCAAGTAGCTTCCCTTGTCTGCATCTACAAAGGCAAAGTCAAAGCTCCCTCCCTCAACTTCCTGCAATGTATATCACGAAGACTAAAGAAATAATTATTCCAACTAGTAGTCTAATAATAGTACTGAGGTATTTGTTTGAATTCGAGGTTAAGGATTCGGTTTTAGGACTTCTCCGTGTCTAAGTCTGCATGAGTGTGTATGTGAATATAAAGAAGTGGAAATGGTTTTTCATGGGGTATCTTACATTTTCGAGGAGTTCATCGAGAACTGGTTGAGCAGGAGAGTGAATGAAGTTGATTTTGTGTTCAACTCCAGCTTTTCTTATTATTGGCAATCCTATTTCGTAAGTTTCGCGAACAGTATCTATGGCCGTAATCTGTGCACCACCAACTCATACGAATGAACTCTAGTTTTGGTTGATTCAACAATATGTATGTATGTATTAAACCAATTGGTATGAAGAAGAAAGACCTTGCCGTCGTCAGGAATTGCAAGTGCGGTAAGGAGAAGAGAGTATCCAGTGTATACTCCAATTTCGATTGTCTTTTTTGCGTTTATAAGCTTCAAAAGCAATGCCATCAACTGACCTGAATCAGGGGATGTACCATAAAAAGCCCTGCATCATAAATTTACAGAACTTGTTCAAAAGTTTGGATAATCCGATTCTTCCATCGGATGAAGTGTACACAGCAACTTGAAACATGAATATATATCATCTTTCTAAATGTACGTGTAGGGCGTATCCTCAGAATAGTGAAGTAGTGCCTTGTATACTTTGCAATGAGTTTATGTTAAGCAGATGATAGAATCCTTAAGATACTAATTTTCTTCTCTTCAATAAAGCATTTCAATTTCCATTATCTCTCTAATCTGTGTTTTGGTACGTTAAATAGGCTCTTAAAAAATGAGGGAATATTATTACATTCAGGTGATTATGGAATATTCTTTATAGTTTGTCTTATAAATCTAAGTGAAAAGGCATTAAAAATAGAATTGTTGAAAAGAAGATTATATACTAAATAGGAAAAGAAAAGAGGTCTGGTTACGTAGGGTGACTAGCAGTGACATCTCTGAGCTCCTTCAGGAGCTTTGGTTCCCGTGGATAGACACTAGTCTCCATTATGTACTGCAACCATGCCCACATCAGGTTGGCATTAAGTAACATACTGTGATTCAGTAATGGAAAAACAGAAATGGTAGAACCACGAAGAGCACCTGCTTCAATTCCTTACTCTGCAATATGGTTGTATGACGATTTAAGTCTCTGCTGCTATTTTTTTCCATTGCTGTCTAAAATAAAAATTTTGTAAATTAATACCAAATATATTAATAATATTCACAATATTCATGTTTACATATAATGTCATAAATTACACATGCTTATATATAGGAAATTTTGAGCCACTACCATAAACAAAGAAAGGGAAGAAAACCGAAGGGACAATATTAGAAACAGCCTACTCGTATAAAGAGCTCTGGTTTCTCTTCCAAACGTTGCGAAGACTTTCAAAGGTGTAATTAACGCAGTGGTTACAGAAGCCTGAACTAAATGGAACTCCTTAGTGCATAGAGTGAAGGAATTTGGTCCATTATATAACTAGCTAGCTAGCTGGTGTGGCTTCACAAGCTTTTTGTTTACCTTTCATACCACCTGTATATTAGCATGTTTTGGCGCTTTCATTTGATTCTCAGTTCTCAACGAACTTTGCATTTAGTTACCTTATGAATGGAACAACATTCTCTACTTAAATTTTGTGTTTGCATTCTTTTTGTTTTTTGTTTCTGAGTGCTAATAAAATGGCTCGAGAGCTTATCACAATCTTTAATGCAAGTCCACAAATATACAGAAGTAATAATAAAACAAGATGCTGTTTTCGACTATATAAACATCCTTTACCTCCGAACTGAAACAGGTACATCTGAAAAATTAACGCTGAACTGTACCAGTTTCCGTGACAATGACTCAGATTCAGGACTTAAAATCTCTAAGCACTTGATCTCTATAACGGATCAATGAGCTTCTAGCTCAATAGTACTAATCCCAATCCCTCAATTCTCTGAACTGGAGTCAAGAATCCCCTGTCAAACCAAGAAAATCCCCTATCTCATGACCACTTATATAACAGACAATTTTCTTTCTTCAAGCTTTCCATCTGATGCATAGAAAAGGAAATTTTATTATCCATAGACGAAGCTCAATTCATTTTAGCTACTTATAAGCTCTGTAAATATATATGAAAACTATACAGCCGTACTCAAGAACGTGGATACATATTACCTTTCGTCACTATAATGAGCACAGCACTAACAGATGAAACAGAATCTATCACCAGCCAAGAGATCTATGCTATAGTTTCAATTTCTTGTTCCACTCTTCGTCAGGATTCCTATAAAGAAGTGAAAGAATAATGAACCCAAGACTTGTATAATACTTTCCTTCTGTACTATCTTTATTTCCTATTCTGCCGGAGAGACAATAAGTGTGCAGTAAACGAGTAATAGTCAGGAAGTTTTGGGTGAACATGACTGGCTTTCTTAGTTGTGCTCTCACTGGAGGTAACACCAGATGAACTAGAAAATTTTGAAATTTGAGCTCTATCCAAGGCTATCTTACGAGGAGGATTGGATGTTTGTTCTTGTTCCCTGAACGATGATTTTTTAGACTCTAAAACTGCCTTATAGTATGCTTGCTCTGCTGATCTAGGCTGCTCAAGATTTGTCAAAAAGTCTAGGCTTTTGGACTGGGGTGACGGAACTTTTTTGGCAGTGATAGCATATGAATCCCTTGAGGATGATTCCTTATTCAAGGACCTCTCAGTCTGACTCCGCTCTGGAGATGCTTGTTCTGTTGATCTCCCTCGGTCAGAAGTTCCCCTATAAAGTGAACTCTTGGCCCGATGCTGCAGTTTTCCTCGAGTTTCATTAGTATAAGCACTATAGGATTGTTTTTTTCTTTCTACGGAATAGTCTAAAGGCAGTGAAGATTTCAATGGTATTGACGTCATTGAATTATAAACCTTTTTCCTATCCAAGGGTAACCCTTTTGTTCGTCTAGAAAATCCAACACCAGAATGTCTTTTGGCAGCTGCCTGTCCGGGAAGATTCTCCTCAGAATCATTATTGTCCAAATAAAAAAAGTTTATAGAGCTAGATTTTTGGATCACTTCAACACTTGCATTTCCATTAACAAGAGTCTGTTGTGAGAGCTCCTGATCTGAATCATCACTACAATCAAAATGTGTGCTTGAGCTTGAGGTTTTATCTACTTTTGGGATGCACTATCTGATTGTACGGATTTGGATCAGTAGCTCCATAGCTAGTATCACCAGTCTTAGCAGAAGATTGCTGAATCCTGGCTGAAGTATGCTGCACCTCTTGTCTGGGTTGCAATGAATAGCCTGCTGAATTCCTGTGATGTCTCAGTTGTTTATATCCTTTGTTCTGGAGGCCACCAGTCAACATTCCAAAGTTCAACCCTTTACCACTTTCAAGACTTGAATCATCAATGGGTGTCCTAGCATACAATGTTTCAGGTAATTGGTCCTGCTGAGCATTGTCTTCAACTGACGAAAATCCTGAAGACTGTAAGCTATCATTTGAACCATTCAGTTTGGCATTTGCAAGTCTACAGTGAAATTCATCATACCCAGACTTCAGATCAGTCAGTATACCAATTTCAGTTCTTTGATTTCTCTCGTGGCAATCTTCTGCATCATCAGAATCAAACGAAGGTATCTTATTTTTATGGCATTGATAGGAACCAGAAAAGTAGGAGAGTAGAAATATCTGAGAATGGAATTTTATTGATAATTTGAGAGCAAGAATCTTAAACTCCCAAGTCAGTCTGTATGGAAATAACTAAACTCCAAAACAAAGAAATTAATTTCTCCCCCTCCTCACTTGCTAATGTTAGACTCCTAACAACTCATAATCTACTCCTAAGGATAACTCATAATCTATTCCTAAGGATATGCAACAATAAAAAATAAAGTCAATTGGTAAAATAACAAAATAGCTAAAATAATGGGATGTGTCTGTTGAATGTGTGTTAGAATCAACTACTGACTAACTAAATCTTGGCCCCTGTGATCCTTAGGTACTTTTCCAAATTTCCTCCTAAAATAAGTCTTAAGAAGTTGAGGTGGAGGTGTCATATCAATGCATCCCTCCTGGAAATTAGCCTTGTCCTCAAGGCAGAAAGAAGGAAATCTTTGCATATTCTCCTATTCCGTCGCCTTCGGCTTCGTTTTCAACCAAAACCTCTGCTGGTGCGCCGTCGCCATCGTCATCGGCCATCTCCAAGAGGTTGAGGGTCGCGGCCTTGCAGCGATGGCCGGGAGAGAACTTCTCGTTGCAACAAAAACACAGCCCCTTCGAAATACACAGTTGTCTCTCCTGGTCCCATCAGTGTCAGCCTTGGGCAGGGGCAGCCAGGGCACCTGCCCAAGGTCCTACCCCTTTAGAGACCCACTATTAAACTTTATGAAGAATGCAAAATTATTGTTGTGACTTAGATTTTGAAGAGTTTATGGTTGCATGTAATGAGTTCTTGTACTAAAACAAAGTTCTTTAGAAATGTTATATTTGGTGGATGGAGCACCAATAGTTAATAGGATTAATGAAGAGGTAGTTGCCTTACCCTATCAGGGGCTCACTTTTACTTTCAATAATATTCTAACAATTATTCTTTTTGTTATTAGTGGTTATTACATGCTATTTAATGGTTACAAAGGGGGTGTAAGAGATAATTTTGGGTTGAGATAATACCCATATTAATATATAATCTTTTCAGCTTTCAAGACTAAAGTTAACTTTAAATAAACATATGAATTAAGATATTTCAACTCAAAATTTGCAGCAAATGGTTTTCACAATTCTGACTTCTAAGTTCTAAGTGATAATTTAAAAGTAAAGTTTTTAAATTTTTATATATTTTTAGCTTACTAAATATTTGAATATATTATACTTAAATTGTAATTTGTCATTCACAAGGACACTATATTAACATTTTAAATCAGAACATTAATTTAAATGATATTGTGTTTATTTGTGTTTCTCCTTTTTAATTTTTAGATTACTTATTATTTATAAAAAAATATAATTAAATATTAATAAATCATTTAATTTTTGTAATTTTAATTTTCATTTTACTTGTGACTGTAGCATCAGCTGAGAAAAGTTTTTCAAAATTAAAATTATTGAAAATCTACTTGAGGTCATCAATGTCGCAAGACATGTTGAATGGTTTAGTTATTTTATATATCGAGAAGTATATCTCAGAAAATATTGATTTTGATATCATTATTAATGATTTTGCATTTAAAAATGCTCATAGAATTTTTTTTTGATAAATCATTATTATCTTTTTGATTGTTAGTACAATTCTCTTAGTATTATGTAGTCTAATATTACTGTTCGATTGATGATATTACTATTTTATTGTTACTGCTACTATTTTTGGCGATTTTATTGTTATTAACATTTGTAGGATATTATTAGCTGATGTTATAATCATTTAATATTTTGTTGAGTATGTGGACTTATAAATTGAGTCACTTATGTTTGGATATTAAAATTTAATAAATAAAAATATGCATTTAAAATTTACATGTTTCTATATTACCAATTTATTGGAGTTTTTTTAACTTCACCCAGGGCCCATAAAATGTTAGGACCGACCTTGGGTCTTAAGTGTGCAGTGTCGCTGGTCAAGAAGAAGCAGAAGCAGATGTGGAACGTTGTGCTATTGGGTTACTAGTGAATGGACCTTCACGTGACAAATTGCAAGTTTGGGCCTGTGAGGTATTGGGCCTAATAGAGTTAACCTATTGATTTGCTTTTAGCCCACTTTTAAGATTGGTCTTTTGTTCAAACTCTAGTGCCAAACTCATAGCCCGATAGACAGATCTGGGCTTGTGGATTCTCACATCAGATTTCAATTCATCTCGCAGCCTATTAAGGAAAATTCCTAAAAGACAATGTTTAGGCCAATTTTTGACTCGAGCCAAACGTTTAGCAAAGTCTTGATGATATTCTTATACTGTACCCGTTTAATAAATAGTATAGAGATATTCATCGGGATTTTGGAATTCAGCAGGACCATATTGTTCTTGAAGCACTTTCACTAACTCCTCCCAATATAAAATGGTTCTCTCGGAATTGATCCAAGTGAACAAATCAAGTGCATCACCTTCAAAATACATAGACGCTACGTCAACTTTCGATTCTTTGGATGCTTGATAATACCTGAAGTATTTCTCAGCCTTCAAAATCTAACCACGTGGATCTCCTCCTTCGAATTTTGGGAATTCTATCTTAGTATAAGGTGGACGCATGGTACTTCTTCAACCCCCGTATTGTTCTCCTACATCCTCTGTCTCATCGTTCTAATGAGATCTTCCCCTTATTCGCCGATCATTAATACTCTCAGGTTTCTTCCCCTTATCAGCTTGAGCTTTCAACGCAACTACATCAACAACTATGGTGTCAAATATCTCAAGACGAGAGGCTATGGCAGCTAATTGTTGAGATACTAGTTCCGGTATATTATCGTGGGTTTGTGGTGGTGGGTCATTGGTCGATGAACGAGTGATATCCATGACTATGATACCAAATGATAGGAACCAGAAAAGTAGGAGACTAGAAATAACTGAGAATGGAATTTTATTGATAAATTTGATAGCAAGAATCTTAAACTCTCAAGTCAGTCCGTTTACTCCTAAGGATAACTCATAATCTATTCCAAAGGATACACAACGATAAAAGATAAAGTTAATCAGTAACATAACAGAATAGCTAAAATAATGGGATGTGACTACTGAATGTGTGTTAGAATCAACTACTGACTGACTAATTCTTGGCGCATGTGATCCTCATGTGCTTTTCTAAATTTCCTCCTAAAATAAGTCTTACAAAGTTGAGGTGGAGGTGTCATATTAGGCATCCTACATCATTTTCTGCATATTTAGACTCAATTGAATTAGGACTCTCTTGCTCACGTAGCTTAGGCTTTTTGGAGTGAACACTCTCCCTACAAGAAAAAGCACTACTTGGAGTTCCCACAACCTTATATTTTTCAAGCTCCTTTTCATCATTTGAATCATTAAATATCACAGGTAACATGTCATCTCTTCCTAATGGAACAACATCATTTATTAAATCTTCAGAAAAAACTGTAGTGGATTGCTGCATTGAATGAAAAGTTGAGTGCGAGCCGAACATTCCCAACCAATCATCCTTTCAACCAATGCTCCATCCATTTGCATTTTCTGCCAGATTATAAGATGGTTTTCTACATTTTGACAAGTAAAGCCCAGATTCTTGTTCTTTATGTTCAAGATCCACATCAAAATTAATATTCAAAACCAGAGTCATCAAAAACCACTATGAAATCATCATATGAAGGTTTTTCTTCAGTATTGCTATGAATACTTCCTCCATCAATGACAAAAGGGTTATCAACATCTTCCTTAATTGATGTTTGGACATTGAAATTTGAAACTGCATTTTGATCATAACTGAGACCTTTTGAGTAAAAAGGTGAGCTAACGGTGTTTGATTGTTTTCTGATGCTTGCATCTTCATTATTCCCAGCATCCTTAGATTTCAGTTCATTCTGCACTTTACTTGTAAATGCTTCCGACCGTATCTTTGAAATTATTCTGCCTAAAATATTGCTAGATGAATTATTTTGAGAATGCCCATCTTCCATTTCAGGGTCATCCACATGTGAGCAATCATCCACAAAAGTAGTACTTAAATTTGATGACTAGGTAGCCTTGTTTGAGTTTTTAAGTTTGTTGAACCTCTACGTCAACCCAACCAAGTCACCTTCTCTTTTATCATCAATTTCCACATAATGCATCCCAGCCTTCATTTTTCCTATAGTCTCTTTTGAATCTACAACCGTATTTGGTGACAAAATTTGAATTATCCTTCAAATAAAAAATGATAACGGATTTTTTATATATATAAAAAGCTAAATAAGAAGTTATGCTTTTCAGTTAAATATAATATTAAAAATGTAATGTACATCACTTTATTTAGTAATTTATGATGAATTATATGTTAAGAAAATTATAATTAATATATATAATAAGTGTGAAGAAACCCTTTAACATTACAAGTTTTATTTATGAGATGGTGTTCAATATTGCAATAATAGAAGATTAATTATATCCATTTTGTAACCATTGTCAAAACTTGAGCAACCTCTCCTCACATTTATGTCAAACTTGGTAAGTAGGTTAGGCACCGAATGCCAAAAGAATGGTTGGCCAATCTTCCTTTTCCAGCTTATAAATAGGTAGGAGATGAACAAAGAGAAAGCAAGTAGAAGAGAAAAAAAAAGAGAGAGTGAGTTGAGAGAGAAAAGAAAAAGAGAAAGAGAGAGAGAGACAAAAATATTTTTTGTATTTTTGTGGCTCTATTTTTTTATTGTAATTCTCCAGTTTTTCTCAACAATAAAATTCTTTTATCCTTGTTCGTAATTTTTACCCTAATTTGGGAGTTTTTCACGTAAAATCTATGTGTTCATTACTATTCCCTCAGTCCTATTTAGCTGCGAACCTATTATAATCTAGTCGATTTTCACAACAAGTGATATCAGAGCGAGGTCAAAAAATTATGACAATTTTTTTGGAGTAATCCATTCGGAGTTCCGGTGAGCATAGTGAAAGTTGGTGAATAGTAACCAAAAGGTGACAACTGTTCATTCATTTAATTTTGCAATTATTGTAATTCACGTGTATAGCACTATTCACGTGTATAATACTATTCACATATGATACTATTCACGTGTATGATACTATTCATATATACGGGTACTATTTATGTGAAATAATGGGAGCTAAATTCTGTTCGTGATAGAAGCAATGGCAACAAAATTTAAGATTGAAAAGTTCAATGAGAGTAATTTCTCATTATGGAAATTGAAGATAAAGGCAATTTTGAGGAAAGATAATTGTCTGGCGGCCATTAGTGAACGACCAGCTGGAGTCACAGATGAAAAATGAAACAAGATGGACAAAAATGCTGTAGCTAATCTTCACCTAGCTTTAGCTGATAGAGTATTATCCAGTATAGAGGAAAAGAAGACTGCAAAGAAAATATAGGATCACCTCACAAAATTGTATGAGGCCAAATCACTCCATAACAAAATTTTTCTAAAGAGAAAACTATACACTTTATGCATGACAGAATCCACTTCAGTGACGGGGCACTTAAATACTTTAAATACTCTGTTTTCATAACTCACATCATTGGAGCACACAATAGAGATAAGTGAACGTGCAAAATTTCTACTCCAAAGTATACCAGATTCGTATGATCAACTCGTCATCAATTTAACAAATAACATAGACATTCTAGTCTTTGATAATATTGCAACTGCTATTCTAAAAGAAGAGAGTCAGTGCAAAAGTAAGGAAGACAAGTTGACAAATTCGCAACAAGTGGAGGCCTTAATGGTGACGAGAGGAAGATCAATAAAACGTGGCCCAAGTGGGAGTCATAGTCATAGTAGATCAAAATCTAGGAGTAAGAAGAATTTCAAGTGCTACAATCGTGGCAAGAAAAGGCACCTAAAAAACGATTGTTAGAATTTGAATAAGAAAGATTCTATTCCTCAAGGAAATGCGACAAATACTTCAGGTGATGGAGGTGCAATGGTTTGTAAATCAATAATGGCTATTGAAGGAAAGAAAAGATTTATTGATGTATGACTTTTCAATTCAGCAGCTACTTTTCATATGACCTCTCGAAGAGAATGGTTCCATCAATATGAATCTATCTCTGAGAGATCTATGTACAACTGTAATGATCAAGCTCTAAAGATCGTTGGTACCGGCACTATCAAGCTAAAAATGTATGATGGGACAACTTAGACTATTGAAAAATGCGACATGTGGAGGTCCTCAAGAAGAATTTATTGTCTGTAGGATAACTGGATGATCTCGATTTCAAATTTGAGATTCAAAACAAGATCATGAAAGTGATTAAAGGAGAATTAGTATTTATGAAAGCAGAGAAGATTATTGCAAATCTATACATGCTGAAGGGAATAACTTTGTAAGAAGGAGAGATATCCATTACAGTGATTAGTCCAGACCATAAATCTGTAATGATGTGGCATAAAAAGCCTAGACATATGTTAGAACAAGGAATGAATTGTAGAGAAGAATCTATTTCCAGGTCTCACAAAGCTATCATTACCCTTCTGTGAATATTGCATTATGAGTAAGCAACATCAATTGAAGTTCAACATATCAAAGTTTAGAAGCAAAGAAATTCTAGACTTGATTCACTCTGATGTATGGCAAACAGTAGTTATGTCCCTAAGGGGAGCAAATTTCTTTGTATCATTCATTGATGATTATTTGAGGAGATGTTGGGTATTTCTTATCAAGAGAAAGGTAGATGTGTTTCCAACTTTTAAATTTTATAAAGCGAGGGTGGAACTCAAATCTGGTAAAAAGGTTAAGTGTTTGCGCTCAGATAATGGAGGCGAATATACTGGGAAAGAATTTGATGAATTCTGCAAGCAAGAAGGCATCAA
>JANSVA010000217.1:12859491-12873936 GCA_025504915.1 Erythroxylum reticulatum
TTGACAAGGAAATATAATGTAAAATAAAAAGGAATTAGGCACGTGGGATTTGAATTGAGCTCCTATTCTATTAGATAGACCTAACCTACTATTTTCTCAAATATGAAGGAACAACATATCATTGATAAGATATACATTATTGTGCGCCTTGAATCTAATACAGTCTTTCTCTTTCAAGAGTTATTAGGGATGTAGATGAATAAGTGTTGTTAGGAATTATGATTTGAAGGAGAAGACTATGGTACATCTTTACATTTACTTATTGTATTTAAGGAAGATAATTATATTCAAGGAAAAAATTACGTTTGTTACGATCTCTGAGCTCTTCTTAAATTATTACTGATTTTTTATGTCTACTTTTGTAGATTATGAGCAATGGGTTCTACAAGAGCATTGAGCACAAGGTGACAGTAAATAGTCAGAAGGAAAGGAAAACTATTGCTTTCTTTGTCAATCCCAAGTTTGAGGCAGAGATTGGACCTGTGACTTGCCTGCTTAACCCAACTAACCCACCGAAGTATAGAAGGATTGTGATGGAACAATATGTCAATCAATATTTCACCAAAAAGCACTACGGGAAGTCATACTTGGAGTTGATGAAAATTAAACCGGAGGATCAGACTAACAGTTCTTGATGGTAACCATAGTGGCTATTAAAAAACTCACCTCTGCCTAGCTACATATGATTTGCCTTTAGGGTCTTCCACTATGATTCTAAAAATGGTGGATAGAGAGGGGACCCTGGACATTGTTCATATCCACGTTGAGTGTCGCATGTCCTACCAACAATAAAAGGACGAAGAGTTGAATGTGTCTAAACTACACAAGTGCCTAGCTGTAGTTGTCTGTAATAAGTTGGTTTGATGTGAGCTGTGTGCTTGGTATCTCGTGTGAAATATGTCTAATACATATTAAATAAATGAAAATGTGATTGTTCCATATGTTTAATTAGTATTAACAAAATTATATACTGAGGAAGTTCAAATTAATCACTGAAAAATCAATATTCTTCATTTGAATCCAGATTTGATCCAACGTTGAGCAAGTTCTCGGCAAGTGTGCTGTCATATACATACATTAGAATAACAGTTGAGTTAAACTTATATTCAATCTAACTATATACTTTCCAGTTTTGATAGGCTCTTGTTTTGTTTATCTACATTATCCTCTTTCCAGGTTGTAGTATATCACTCCATATATTGTGTGAATGTAGAGAAATCCAGTGTTTCGTATAATCTTTGTATTTTACAAAGCAAAAAGATTGGTGGCCAATCACTTTGATTGATATTAGGGACTACCACAATTATAAAAATGATAAAAATTATTATCAATTAAAAAATGCAAATTAGATATTAAGCTATAGAAATTTGTGACTTTAGACGGATAAAAAAACAGAATGTTCAATAATTGTCTTTACGATGGTGAGTTTAAATATTCAAGGTTGTTGCTAATTACCGTTTAAGTTTCCCACTTTGAGTCTTGACAAGGATGAAACTTCCATTAAGACTAGAAGAGTAAGTCTAGGTTGCTCCACTACCTCATTTCCTCTTATTTTTGGGGGAGGGGAATGCTAACATGTCATATATTGCTGGTCCAATATCTCGATAACTTGACATTCACATTGAAATCAATGAAAGACTTGTGTCCTGCATGTGAGAATTGTAAAAACACATCAACTTGTTTTGCATCTTCTATTATGTTCTCAACAGTATCTAATGTAATCTCTAGAGGGTAAGAGTAGTACAATTGAACTGGACATTTGCTTCCCATAATTATCTTGTAATTAACATTAGCCATGTCTATTTATAGGCAGGAGATGTGTAGGATGGCTGGCCATTTGGCCAGCTATCTTTGACTTTTGTGGATTTATTTCAACTTTGGTAGGCATCTTTTTTTTATATATAATTCTCCCACTTGAAGATTTAATTGATAATTCTACCTTGCCGCTTCATGTTGTTTATGTCTCTGTCAAGTCACACGAGGGTTGACACCACATAAACTTATCACCATCGATTACTTTTGTCATAAAATCTTCCAGGTTTTCCATTGTATGAATTTTCTGCATGCCTACCGTTCCTTTTTCCACTTTCTCACAAACAAAGTGATATTAAACTCGAATGTGTTTGGTCTTTAAATGAAATGTTGGATTCTTTGTAAGATGCAAAGTACTTTGGTTATCACAAAACAAAATAATGTTCTTTTGTTTGCATTCAAGTTCTTCCCACATCAACTTCAACCACAATACTTCTTTACTAGCTTATGTAGCTGCTACATATTCTGCTTCTGTTGTTGACGTAGCTACAACTGATTGCAGTTTTGAAACTCAGCTCACAACTCCTTTAGCTAGTGTAAACACGTATCTTGTAGTGGATTTACTTTTATCAAGATCACCAGCATAATCAGCATCAATATATCATTTAACAGTAAAATCTGATCCTCCATAACATAATGCAATATCTGAGGTTCCTTTGTAATATCTAAGAATCCTCTTAACAATATTCTGATGCTCTCGATCAGGACTCACCATGTATCGACTAACTACTCCCACTGCATGTGCAATGTCTAGTCTTGTACAAATCATAACGAACATTAAGCTTCTCATTGTTGATTCATATGGTACTCAAGACATCTCCATCATCTCTTCTTCATTGCTAGGGCTCATACTTGAGGATAAATTCAAATTAACAGGAAGAGGGGTATAAATTGACCTACAATCTTGCATGTTGAATCACCGCAAGATCTTCTTCAAATAATTCTTCTGAGAAAGCCAAATCTTCCTCTTATTTCTGTCTCGGTCAATTTGCATCCCTAGAATCTTATTTGCTGGTCTCAACTCCTTCATTTCAAATTCCCTAGCCAACTCTACCTTTAATTCTTTGATACAATCATTATTGGGGTCTGCTATCAACATGTCGTCTACATACAACAGTAAGACTATAAAATCATCTTTCTCAAATCTCTTGAAATATGCACAAGAGTTTGCATTCAATCTGTTGCATCCAAGGCTCATGATGAAGGAATCAAAGCTCTTATGTCAACACCTCGGTGCCTGCTTTAAACCATACAGATATTTGTTCAACCTACAAACTAATTTCTCTTGCCCTTTTTCTTCAAAACCTTCTAGCTGGAGCATATAAATTTCTTCTTCAAGATCTCCATGAAGAAATGCAGTATTCACATCTAACTGCTCAAGATGTAAGTCAAATGTAGCACACATCTCCAGGAATACTCGCACTATAGTGAGTCGAACTATAGGAGAAAATATTTCATTGAATTCAATTCCTTCCTTCTGAGCATACCCTTTTACCACCAATCTAACATGATATCACTTTACTTGATCGTCACTACTCTGTTTGATCTAGTAAACTCATTTATTACCAACAGACTTTCTTCCTTGTGGTAGTGATACCAGCTCCCATGTCTTATTCTTATGCAGAGCTTCAATTTCTTCCTGTATTACTGCTATCCACTAAGATGCATCTGAACTATTCATTGCTTCTTAAAGAGTTGATGACTCTCTATTCTCAGTTAAAAGATAGTAGGCAATATTACTCTCCATAATATAATCTAAGTTCCAGCTCGGTGCTCTTCTTGTGCGAGTTGATCTCTGAGTATCCGAAACATCAGATTTGACTAATTCTTGCTCCTCGTGCTCTGGTGTAGCTTTAAAAGAATCACTTTGATCAAATTCCCTTTCCACCTGTACTGTTGTAGTCTCTTAATTCTCTTTTGAAGTGCTAACATCTTCTTTTTGCTCTTGATCATTATCATCCAAGAAAATAACATCTCTGCTGACAAAAATACTGTAGGCAGTGGGATCCCACAGAGATACCCCTTTACTCCTTAAGCATGTCCCAAGAAAATACATCTTTTAGATTTTAGATCCAACTTCATAGTTTTTTGGGCAGTGAACATCACATAGGCAGGACTTCCAAATATATAGAGATTGGAATAATCCACTAGTTTACTAGTCCTCATCTTCATCAGTGTCTTCAACTCAATTATAGTTAATGGAGCTTGATTCACCACATAACAGGCGGTAATGACTACTTCTGCCTAGAATTTCTTATATAAGCTTACAGTTCTCAATATTGCTCTTGTTCTTTCTAACATAGTTCTATTCATCCACTCTGCTATTCCATTTTGTTGAGGAGTGTATGCCATCATGAACTATCTTTTGATACCTTCTTGCTTGCAGAATTCATCAAATTTTTTACAAGCGTATTCACCTCTATTATCTGAGCACAAACACTTGATCTTCTTACTAAATTCTAGTTCCACTCGCACTTTGTAAAATTTGAAAGTTGGAAACACATCTGCCTTCCTCTTGATGGGAAATACCCAACATCTCCTCGAATAATCATCAATGAATGATATAAAGAAATTTGCTCCTCCTAGGGATGTAACTAGTGATTGTCATACATCATAGTGAATCAATTCTAGAATTTCTTTGCTTCTAAACTTTGATGTGTTAAACTTCAATCGATGCTGCTTACTCACAATGCAATGCTGACAGAAGGGTAGTGATACCTTTGTGAGACCTAGAAGTAGATGCTTCTCTACAAGTATCTTCATTCCTTGTTCTGACATATTTCCAAGCTTTTTTATGCCACATCATTTGCAGATTTGTCATTTGGACTAGTCACCGCAATGGATGCCTCTCCTCTTACAAAGTTACTCCGTTCAGCATGTATAGATTTGCAACAATCTTCTCTATTTTCATAAATACCAATGCTCCTTTAATTACTTTCATGATCTTGTTTTAAATCTCAAATATGAAATCGAGATCATTCAGTTGTCCTACAGACAACAAATTCTTCTTTAGTCCCTCCACATGTCGCACTTTTTCAATATTCTAAGTTGTCCCATCATACGTCTTTAACTTGATGGTGCCGATACTAGCGATCTTAAGAGCTTGATCATTACAACTGTACATAGATCTCCCAAAGACAAATTCATACTGATGGAACCATTCTCTATGAGAGGTCATTGAAAAGTAGATGCTGAATCGAGAAGCCATACATCAACAAATCTTCTTTTACCTCCAATAGTTGTTGCCGCTTCATAAACCATTGCACCTCCATCATATGAAGTATTTGTCACATTTTCTTGAGGAATATAATCTTTCTTATTCAGATTCCAACAATCCTCCTTCAGGTGCCCTTTCTTACCACAATTTTAGCACTTAAAAGTTTTTTTACTCCTAGATTTTGATTTACCATAACTATGACTCCCATTTGGGCCACGTTTCATTAATCTTCCTCTCGTAACCGCCAAGGCCTCCGCTTGTCGCAAATTTGCCAGCTTGTCTTCCTTACTTTTACATTGACTCTTTTCTTCCAAAATAGCAACTGCAATATTGTCGAAGACTAGAGTGTCTGTGTTGTTTGTTAAATTGATGACAAGTTGATCATACGAATCTGGTAGACTTTGAAGTAGAAGTTCCACACGTTCACTTATCTTTATTGTGTTCCCTAATGATGTGAGTTAGGAGAATAGAGTATTTAAAGTATTTAAGTGCTCCATCACCAAAATGGATTCCGCCATGCGTAAAGTGTATAGTTTCCTCTTCAGAAAAACTTTGTTGTGGAGTGATTTGGACTCGTACAATTTTGTGAGATGATCCCAAATCTCTTTTGTCGTCTTCTTCTCTTCTACATTTGACAACACCTCATCTGCTAGTGAGATAAAGATTTGCAATAGCATTCCCGTCTATCTTATTCCACTTATTATCATTTGTGAATGTTATCGGCCTTTCACTGATGGCTGCTAAACAGTTATCTTTTCTCAAGATAGCCTTCATCTTTAACTTCCACAATGAGAAATTATTCTCATTGAACTTTTTAATCTCAATTTTTGCTATCATTGCTTCTATCGTGAACATAATTTTGGCTCCCACTATTTCATGTTAATAGTACCCGTATGTATGATTAGTTTTGTATATGTAAATAGTACCATATGTATATGTATGAATAGTATCATACACATGAATAGTACTGCATACTTAAATTACAGTAATTGTACAGTTTAGCACAAAAATAAATGCATCAATAGTTGTCACCTTTTATGGTTACTGTTCACCAACTTTCATTGTGCTCACCCGAACTCCAAACGGACTATGTTAAAAAAAATTTCGTAATTTTCTCACCTTGCTTTGATACCACTTATTGTAAAAATTGATCGGATTAAAGCAGGTTCGTAGCTAAATAGGATTGAAGGAATAGTAATAAACAAACAGATTTTACATGAAAACTCCTAAATTAAGGTAAAAACTACAGGCAAGAAAAAGAAAATTCATTATGAAATTTAGGAGTACAACCTCTCTCTATTTTACAAAGAGAAACACTAGCTCTCTCACTAAATAGGAAAAATACTCTCTAAACTTTTGTGGGGATTTAATAGAAGAAGAGAGTTCTAGGAAGATTTAATCTCTTTAGCTCCTGTCTATTTATAAGCAAGAGATGTGTGGGATGGCTGGCCATTTGGCCAGCTATCCTTGACTTTTGTGGATTTATTTCAACTTTGGTAGACAACGAAAACGGTTATTTTGAATGTTTTCCAAATATTATGGTTCATATTGAATGTTTTAAAAGTGCTAGGGTTCATTTTGAATGCTCAAAAACATTATGGTCCAACTCAAATTTTAGTTTAAACGTTAGGGACTAAATTGCTCTTTTGGCCTTTCTTGATTGGCTACCTCTTTTCTCGATTTAGCTAACCTGTAAGGAAAAGGAGGAACATTTTAAAAGTTATCAATTGATAATTTACTAGTAGTGTCTACTTTTGATGCCCTTTTATTTATTTATTTTTCTTATTTTCCTTTTCAGACTTAGGTGTAACTTCTAACTCCGTTTCCACTTTGCAACTTTTTATTTTGCTTTCATTAAGTCCCCTCAATTCTTTCCCACTCCTAAGAAATATTGCACTAGCATGTTCGTTTATACTTGGGATGAGTTTAGCAGGCAATTTCCTAGATAATTAGGTTTCTACATTACTTAGACTGGTACAAATTTGTCCTATTTGGGTCTCTAAGTGTTATCGATGTGCATCTGTCTTCTCTTGATATTCTACCCCCCGTGTGTATACTTGTCCAATCTAGTTAGCTAATTATTTCACCATATCTTCTAAGGATTGATTAGTGGGTTAGTTTTGAGGTGGGTTAGGTATAATAGAAGACCTTGGATTTTTTTTGTTACTAATAAAATTAGGTGGCTTAAGCAGATGATGAAATTAAGGGAGATCATTTATCCTTGCATTCATCATAAAATTGGTAGTGGGGAAAAGACATGGATTTGGTTTGACAATCAACTTGACATAAGCCCTATTGTTCATGTATTTGAATTTCAACAACTAAGGAATAGAATGCCACTGAATTTAAAAATATCTTCTCTGATTATGAATGGAGAATGGCAAGGTGATTTTTGGGGATTCCAATCTCTGGTGGAATACTTTCCTTGATTAAATAATTTAGAGAATGATGATGTTATTACCTGGAGACTAAACCCGAATAGCAAAGTCTCTAACCATTCATTTTATCAGTTGTTTTCAGGTAGCTTTATTGAAGTCCCTTGGTTTAATCTTTTATGCATAAATACAGTTAGCCCTAAGGCTTCTTTCATCACATGGCTTACAATTAAGATTAGACTTCAAACCAATAGTCAATGGTATGGCAATATGGATGATACGTGTCTACTTTATAACACAACAATAAAGGATAGAGATCACCTTTTCTTTCTCTATCAGTTCTCTAAAGCTATCTGAAACAAAATTCTGCATATGTTATGAGATAATAATTGTCATTACAATTGGGAGCAAACACTGAATTGGATCACTCGAAACTCAAAGTAAGGAAAAACTATTGTTACTCTCTTCAAAGCAGCATTCATAATCACCATATATACCATTTGGAAAGAAAAGAATAGCAGAAGATTTACTGATAAGAAGGAAGAGAAATATCATATTACAAATAGAATTGTTAACCTGATTAGAGCTAGTATCTACACTAAAAATGCATATCACTCTCTTTCTATGGAAATGAAGTGCACATGATGTTTGTAGTTCATCTAGCAACTTCCTAAAAGACATACGTATTTTTTTTCTCTTTGATCCTTCTAAATCATTGTAAAATGAAAGTAGGCTGATAGCCTAGAACTTATTATAATGTTGCACTAGTTTCATCTATATTTAATACATTATTCATTTGTTAAAAAAAAAGATGGCTTTGTCCTAGGTCCATATCTAAAGTTTGAATGATCTTTCCAACCCTCATTATATGTATTTGAAAAAGGGTCATATTTCCTCTGTGTTTGTCCTAGATAACTACCCACAATATTCACATCTTAAACCTATAAAGAAGGACACGCATCAGTAGTATGAGTAAAATTAATGCCAATTCCAAAAACACAAGCTTAATTAATACCACCAGCTATAAGTTTCAACACTAAAGTAGTCAAATGAGTTACTTGTTGAGAATTTTCCTTTAGTTGATCCTAAATGGCATGCACATCTATTTCGTTAACTCTCCTAACTTGATTAATCTCATTTTTAGTTCCAAATTGTTATGAATGTTCAGCTATATAAGAGATTAATTATCAAGCCTGTACAAGAATTTTATTAACTAATGCCCTACCACTAACTGCGTCAACCATACTTCTTTCATGTGGTAAAAGTCCCTTATAGAAATATTTTATTAATAATTGGCCACTAATATAATGATTGGGGTAACTAGCACATAGTCTTTGAATTCTTTCTTAATATTCATATAGCAACTCATTCATATTTGTCTAATTCCACATATTTCTTTCCTAATAGATCCAGTTTTACTTGGAGAAAAATACTTTTCAAGAAAAGTTCTATACAATTCTTCCCAAGTATTTATAGATCTAGGAAGCAAATAATATAACCAATCTTTAGCAAAATCATGCGATGAAAATGGAAAAGCAGGTAATTTCACATGTTCTTCAGCAATTCCTTTAAGTCCCATAGTAGAAGAAACAAGTAAAAATTCTTTTAAATGTCTATGAGGATCCTCATTTGCATGTCTATAGAATTTAGGCAATATATTTATAAAACCTAAATTCAACTTCAAGGGTCATTCCAAGACTAGGAAGACAATGAATAAAGGTTGATCTTCTAAGTTTGGTTCTGAAAGTTGCTTTAAGGTAGCTGCGACCATTTCTATCCTTGTGTCTTCCTTTTCCAATTTGATTTGTGTGTCGGTTTCTTTTTCGTCTCTTAATTTCATAAAAAATCACCTTCTCTCTTCTTTACCTTTTTTTAAGAGAAAAAATTGTTAGCTATGATTCAAAAATAAATAAACAAACTAGGAAAATAAAACTTTCCTCGACAACGATATCAAAATTTGATAGTGTGTTTGGCGTATAAAATTAAATACTTATTTTAATTTCAATTTATTACATAATGTAGTATATAGCAAATAAGAGTTGATCTTATGAGGAAAGTTAATTTATGAAATTAGTTTATTTATTACAATACTTTTGAAAGAGACAATTACATCTTAATAATTTAGCTCATACAAAAATAATTCATTAACAAAATATAAACATCATCACATCATCTTTAACCACAATCATTAATATAAAATATTAAAACTTAATAAAATAAACTTGCAATACATTATTGGACACAGAATCAATATTTAAAAGTTGAAAATTATTTTCTTTATCAAAACATAGTAATCATTCAAAAAAAATATAATGCTATAATTTTTTAGCAATGAAATCAAATTATACAAAGCTAAAATTTTAGGTGGAAAGCACGTCTCATCTTGTAATACTTTCAAAATAATCCTAAGTTGATGTCTATGCATCTAATTATATTAAAGCACATATCTTTACATAATTCAATTAATAAAACTTCTTTCGATAAACTAATAAACCGTTAAAAGAAATTTTCCAGATTTGTCACAAACATATTAATCATATTTTTCGTATGAAATATTCATTACTTGGTTCTTTTGAGCATCAAACTATGCTAATTTACAAATTGAAAAGAAGTGAAACATACACAATGAAACACATACAACAAGCAATTTTCAAATTTTGGTTTATTATACAATTTTGAAAATATTCGGGATAATCTGAGACATTTAATAAGTTGAATGTATAGAACCAACCAATTGATTCCTACTTGCTCCTTTTTATTCTTAGAAATTGAACTAACTCAATTATAATATCAAAACACGTTAAGCATCATGAAACGCAATCAACAATCAAAATTTGTCTGACGAACATCAAAATTTCAACCTATGCAACTCCAAACACTAGTTCAATTGATCACGTTCAAATAATCAAAAACGTCTCCAATCAAATAAGAACATGAATAAACACAATTAGAAATTCCAACAATTGCATATTGTTAAATCCATTTGGTAATCAATTGAATTAAAATAACATCCCAAATAATCAAAACAGCATATCTAAACTAGAATTCAACAATTAATCCTAAATTAAGCATAGAAAATTATAAACAAAGAGAATAGGGTTTCTAAAAAACTCATACAATTTTTCTCCCTTCATAGACTTTGAGCCAGCCCTAAAGGTATGGAAAATATTCCTCCACCAGTTATGAACCAACTCGAAATAGGTGTGATTTGGCTCTTCCTTTCACTCCATACACTCCTTGCTACAGCTCCTGATGGCTGAGAGCGTTGCGTTTTCTGGTTGATGATATGTTGCTCTCACGTTTTGTGTTTGCTCTGTTACTGTTGTTTGATTCTTTTATCTAACTTATTTTTGTTGCATTTTATCCTTGTTTGCTTTGTCATTTTAGACTTCTACTGATGGCTACATTTTCTCTTATTTCTTCTCAAACGATGCGTTGTGTTTTGTCTCTTTCTTGTTGGCGTGTTAGTTATTTTGGTCCTTTATCTTGCATTTTGCTCCTTTATCTTTTGCATTTTGGTCTTTCCTCTTGACTGCCAAGCCTACAAGAAAAAACTTAATATAATTTAATCCATTTTAAAATAAAAATATGAAACTAAACATCTTAAGTTATTAATAATAAAAAGCAACAATTTTTCCCAATTATGCTATATAAATTATTTAAAACAATATCAAATAGGGGTGTAAAATATGCTATAATTTCTACTTATCATTTATGTATGCATCCAACTATTTTTGAACTTCCTTAAGCTTTAAAGATAATTTCTTCTTTCCTTACTTATAATTTTTAAACTTTTAACTAGTTAATCATATTTTAAATCAACATCAATATCATTTTCATAATAATGAGAGATGGATGTTACCTTTATTTTCTATAGCAGTAAAGTATATATAAGTCATCTCTTATTTCAAATGCTCACTTTTAGAATCACTTGTGTCACCCTAAGTTGATGCTTTAAATGCTTTCTTTTTGTCTTTCTTCTCCTTATAATTTCTTTTGTATTTCTCATTATCTTTGAGTAGAGAACATTATGATTTTATGCAACCGGTATTTCTACATTCAAAATAATTAATGTTAGAGGATTTATATTTTAAATTACCTTAAAGTCCTTTCTTTTAGAGAATTTCTTCTTTAATAAATTCTTAAATTTTCTAGTGATTAAACCAATATCTTCTTTATTGCTTTCGCCAGTTGATGTCTCTTCCTCTTTGTGTTGATTCTTCCTTTGAGGCTTTGAATGTTATATTATTCTTTAGGAGTGTCACTTCTTTTGTGTCTTTTAGAGCCTTATCTCGTGTGTGAGAAGAGATCTAATAAGTTACTATAATGGTAGCATTATTAGATCCTTGGCTTCTTATATTGCTATCAGTTAGGCTGCTCATATTTTTGATAATGACCTGAGCAACTTCCTTACCATTTCAATGTTATTGCAGGTTTTTCCAAGACACCCGAATGCATTGATAATGTCAATAAATCTAATATACATATTAGAAATGTTTTCATCATTTTTCATTTGGAACAATTCATATTGGTAAGTTAGCATACTAACTTTGCTTTCCTTAACTTTATTTATTTCTTTATGAGTGATATATAGATTATGCCAAATTCATAAATCATTTCACATAAAGAGACCTAATTGAATTTATTTCTTCCTAATACACAAAAAATAATGTGTATGGCCTTATTATTCAAGGAAATTAATCTCTTATCTTGAGGTTCCCTTTCTTCCTTTAATTTGGGTAACTATTTATTATCTACAATTTCTTTAGGAATAATGGGATTATTTGAAACTATTTTCCATACGTCTACACTTTCATCCATTAAAACGAATCTCATCCTAGTTTTCTAATAATGGTAATCATTGCATCAAAGACAGGTGGTCTACTAATGCTTTATCCCCTTGGTTAAATAATGATGATGCTGCTCCTAAAGATGCTATTATAATCTTTACTATAGGATTTCATAGAAATGCTAACCTAATAAACCAGCTTTAATATCACTTGTGAGTTCCTATGGCATCTAAAAAAGGGTGAATTGGGTGTTTAAAAACTTTAATAATTTTCTAACTAATGTACTCAGTTAACAACAAATAATGTAAATAAGGATGAGGGAATTCCTTAATATAAATCCATTGAACAATAAATTAAAGATGATAGGGAAGAGAATGCAAATCAATCTGTAGTGATTTAGTAAACAACCTTTACCTATGTCCATTCCCAAAACTCTTCTTAAAATTTCACTATGATTCTTCTTTCAAGGTGAAGAATAACCTTTATATAGTTTTTTTTAATAAGGAGAAACCCTTCTTACAACCTTCTTCTAAAGTAAAGAGGAACCTTAATCTCACTGGGACCACTCAAGTATAATAATATATTCCCCAAACTAAATATTACAACTAAAAGTTCCTCACTTTATCACTTGGTAACTCTAAAATGGCTCACTCATATAAATATAAGATAATGATGCTCAAATGATTGAAAATACTTTAAATGTGTATACACAACATCCAAAACCTTCTTAATGGTAAAACCAATGAGAAAATACTTATTTATAGTATTTTTAGACTCCTACTAGTCATTAGAGCCAAGAATCAACTATTTTAATGGCTATTTACAATGCATTGGTCTACTAGTATAGCTTACTAGTCGACTATTATGTATTAAAAGCTTTAGATTCACTAGTCGTTAGAACAATAGTCGACCAGTAGGCATATTGGTCGACCAATATGGCATATTGATTTTAACAACTTCAAATGGTCAAAACTAATTTGTTTAATCCAATTATGATTTAAACACTTCTCAAAATGTTACCTAAAGAGTGTTTGAAAGATCAAGAGGTTTTTTTTATTAAAATGAGTAGCTTCAGTGTCTGTTAATGAATATAAGACTTATGCAATAAAGTGAAACAAAATGTTTATACATGTAGAACCTTTTAGAGCATCAAATCAACAAAGTTTTATTACAATTAATATTACAAACTAAAGAATGAACTTGATGAGCCTTGATCTTTTTTTGTTCTTGATTTGATGTTCATTTTGACGGTTGTAAACTTTAACTTTTCTTGTTAACTTCATAAGTTATCTTCTTGAGTTTATGACTTTATTTTGTTCTTATTTTACTTTTTATCATCATAATAAACTCACTAGTAATTATATTTTTTTATAATGAAAGCACTGATTGGAATGTCCCTTAATTCATCATAAGGTCATCTTAATCAAATTTAAGGGAGAACCAACAGAAAATATGTAACATCTTGTTATCTATGTTAGGACTATAATTGTGAATTATGGAAAATTATGAGAAATTAGGAAACTGCACATCATGCACAATTAATAGTGACATACACATTTAGTTTGCACATGCACATGATTGTACATGCATTCATTAGCATTTCCGGGTAAATTGGTTTATAAATGGAAATTGTAGAATTATTTGGAATATATTAAATGTGATTTGGCTATTCTTGTATATTTTGGATATTTTATAAATTTTTGGTGAATTATTTTTTAGTCGAAAAATTATTTGGAGAGTCATATTATTATTTCGGAATTTTTGGTACATTTTAGAAAAAAAAATTAAAAAAATTTTGGGGTATTTTGATATATATATATATATATATATATATAAGGGTGACAAATAGAAGAGTGACATGTGGGAGCCTTTCATGTTGACACATGGCTCACATGCAAGGACACATGTGGTTAAATGAGTTGCTGGAGATTTTTGTTCTTTCACTGAAACAAGTACTTTACCAAACTCTTCTCTAGCTCATACCGAAACATCAACTGTTGTATTATCTTTACTATTGATTTACTCTTCCCGGCTGGAGACCCCGTTAAACCAAGCAGTTTTGATGTTTTTTTTTGTTTTTGTTTTCTTTTCGGTGTTAATCTAACCATGCATGCATGGGTTTAGAAATGAGGCTACGGTGATAAATGAATTAGGAATTGTTCAGAGTTGTAAGCTGATGAAGATGTGTTTCTGTTATGGTTTATACGATTATACATATATGGTTGGGGTTTATGCTCTGTTTTTCTTGTTG
>JANSVA010000217.1:12876382-12894719 GCA_025504915.1 Erythroxylum reticulatum
AAAAAAATATTTTACATTTTTATATTCTACATTTTATATTTCCAATATAATATACTTAAATCTCCCTTATAAAATTTTCCTACCATATTCAAAATTTCTATTATTCCATAACTATTCTTTCCTTACACTATAACTAACTAAATTAACTCGGCATTATTACTGGGCATTATTACTGCATATCGCGCAGTAATACTCTGCTAGTATTTCAAGCAATGATGAAGGGATGCGGCCGTTCTTAATGACCAAAATAGTGCATCAAGTTTCACATCATTTGCACTACATTTAAGGAATCGTTTAATTTTACTTTTTTTTGCTGTGATTTTTTATTTTTATTTTTACGTTCTTTTGTTAAAAATAAAAACATTTCTGAGATTTGAAATAAAAAGTGGAAAATAAAAACTTGTTGGTTGAGATTTTTTATTAAAATCTAAAAATAAAAACTATTTGATTTCATCGTATGTTTTTTATTTTATTTGTATCATGCAATTAGATATGAATATGTATTTTATTTATAATATATCAAATTGTATTATTAAATTAGTTCGTTCCTATTATCATGAGAAATAAAAAGGTATGATTATTTAATATCATTAAATAAAATTTCACATCAATTTTATATAATAAGAGTCTATAAAATATAAAAACTACATCAATTGATTCTAATTAAATAATAAAAGATATTCATTATGCTACAATGCTTTAAACCATAATAATATTACTTACAAAAATAAATATAAATCAATTATAATTTTCATTAATATAATTATTTCACATTTTTCAATAATTTTATCGTACTTTCGACACATATTTCAAAATTTTGTTGAAACGATATTATACTTTGATTGAGAACTTGGAATTTTATTTACATTTTTTACAATTTCATTTTATTTTCAACACGTATGTCAATAATTCATCGCTTTGTTCATTCATTATAATAAAATTATGTATAACACAATAAACAATTACAATGTATTTATGTTCCTTCATATTATAACTTGAAATGTTTGAAAGTATAGAAAATCTTAACTTTATAATACCAAAATATCTTTCAATAATATTCTTAAAGAATAATATATATAGTTAAATGATTCTGGTGGATCTTGAAATGTTTCCTTTTTTTTATAATCTTGCAAATGATATCTCTCATCTTGATATAGTGAAAGAAATTTAGACATATTAGTGTAGATTGAATCAATCAAATGGAACTTACCTAAACATACAAAGAATATAATATTAACAAAAATATATTTAAAAATATTTGTAATCATTATGTTTATTAAAATAATGTAATACTTTATAGAGGCATAAGAAATTAATTCACTGAATTTATTGTTAATTTTATCAGTTCTTTTACTCCTATATGATATTTGTTTGTTAAAACATGTGAATCAATATGTGTACATACCATTAATTGCTCCTATGCAATTTCAAGAAATAAATTGTATTACTACAATGGATGTAATAAAATAGTAATATATATGAATATACTTAAAAATATGTAAGAAATTTTAAATTATGATGAATATCAAAAGGCATATTAGTAAATGATGATGGAGTGGTCACTCTCTGTTGTAAGATGATTAACTGCATAAAAGACTTTGAAAAAATACTTTAAAATTGTTCAGGTAAAATGTTGAGAGTGGTTTATATTGACTATAGTTATTTTAATATACCTTATGGTCATCGGCAAAATTGCAAATAGTTTCTTTAAAATTTGACTTTAAGTCTTCTAAACTCTCCACCTCACTACATAAACTTAAGAAGATTATTATACTCAATTATTAAATTCTCATAAATCTTTGTAGGATTATCATTCAAAAGTTTTAATAACCAATTATGAACAAATAGAGTAGACGTTCTACGCAATGTTACGGAGGCTATTTCGTACTGAAAAATGAAACAATATTGGCCTTTTCGGTATCAGCCTTCAAAACCAGCCCATACTGCTAGTTTCTAACGATACCAGCTAATACCAGACATTATTTAAAATACTAGTCAAATATTGATCGGTACCGTAAAAGTTGATAAATACAAGGACCAAATTGTAACAAAAAAAAACCTTCCCTCTACCACATGCAGTCGCACACTCGCACCTTTCCTCTCTCTCTTCTGTTTTTCTTTCTCTCTTCCTCTGTCACTCACTGTTGTTTTTCTCAATCCTTGCCCTCACTATTGCTATCGATGCCTCTCCACTACACCTCCCCACCCAAGCCTCCTCCCTCCCCCTGCAATACACTTCTCCAGTCTCCACCTGAGCCTCCTTCCACTGCGATTCCACCTCCTACTCATCGCCTCTCCACCTCTCCCTCCTCTCCATCGGCTACTCACTGCCTCTCCCTCCTCTCCTCCACCTGTTCATGTGTCCACGGTCTACCACCATCGCTACTATCCCAAATCTAAAACCAAAATTTCCAGATCTAGTTTTTCACTTGACCCGACTCACCGAAGTTGACTTTGTGATTTTTTTGGGTATTTTTTCAATTGATTTTTTTGTACTCCTAAATTACATTTGTAATTGTGAATGTGTTGGAATTGAATTGTGAATTGGATTTGTGATTTGTGAATGGTTGGATTGGAATTGAATGTCATTTATATAGTTTTAGTTTAATTTAATTGAATGCATTATTTTGATTTATCTAGTTTGGTGATATTTAATAGTGATAATATTAAAAACAATACATTGAGAAAGTTTCTCATTTATTTGGATTTGGAGTTTCATAATACTTAAATTGATTAGTTAAGCTAATTTTTAGAGTTTAAGAAATTAAGCTAATTAACTTACGATAGTTATACTCGATTAATAATAATTATATTATCTATGTTAAAGAGTTCATGTGATAAACTACATAAATGCCTAAAATTCATAAATCCAAATGGCAAATTACCGTATTGATTACTTTGCTAATAATATATTTATAAGATAATACAATACAATATAGTAATGAACTATTTGTAATTTTTAAAAAATTTCAAGAATTATTTCATAAATTTAAAAAATTACCTGAAATGATACCCGATATTGATCGGTACAGATATAATACCATACCAGAATTCAATCTAATACTCAAATTTTCATAATATTGGTTCTACATAGTTGCTTGTGTAAATAAAAATATTTGTTCTTTTCTCTAATTAAAGAGATAATAAATAAATACCTTTATCTAAATCAGATTCGAAATCTAACAAGGAGGCCTTTTATCTACAATACTATCATTAACTAATTAACAAAAACATTTAAATATAAATGCTAAAATAAATATGAAACATCATGATAGTTAACATAAATTTAAGAAGTTCATATGAAACATTTAGTCAAAGTTCATATCAAATATTCATATAAAACATATACTTAAAATCTTCAAACTATAGAATAGTTTTTAAAATAAAATTGCTTAAACTAATAAGATTACAATAAACATAATATGAACATATAATTAAAAAGATACGATGGGATCCATCTTTCTTGCAATTAGCATCTTCATGAATATCTCCCTATAAAGTGGAGATTTATTGATTTTTCATATTGTATACTCTCAACACCCAGATCATGTACGGAATCTAAACGTTTCATCATTATATGAGACTCTAGATTAACTAATAAAGCTTCAAATCCATTCTTTAGAGTGAATGATATTGTAACTATTTTTTAACAAATAAATCGTTCTTTTTTTTCTAGCTTTTCACTAATTTTAGTCAAAACATTTTCTAAAATATTAGAGTATGTCATATTTGCCTTCTTCTTCTTAGAATATATCTTTTTCTCAAAAGGAGAACTTACAAATTGATCATTTTTTTCATTGAATGACTAAACTTCATCAATATAAATTATATGCTTCCCTTTTGTACTACCTATAGTAATTTAGTTGATAGATGTGCACGTAAATCAATTACAATAATATCTCAAAAAATGTGACACAAATCGAAAAACTCTTTCCATCTTTTGTTCTTGAATTTGTAAGTCATTTTATGCACCTACAATGATGGAAAGTGTATATATAAAAAAATTATAATATGATATATCAATAAGCAAAGATATATTTTATTTTAAATATATTTTCTAACATTCTTGTAGCATTAACTTCACTAGTGAAGGAATTGTAATTATTCTTGTATCTTTGACTAAGTTCTTGAAATTCTTTAATTTAGCCCTTAATACATTATATTTGTTTTTTAATTGAAAATCAATATACTCTTTCTTGGATTTCATTTTAGACTTGCCTTTATATTCTTCCAACTAGGAAAAAAGTAGTTGATTTTTTATTTTCCTATCACTTCTTCAATCATTAATGAGATTAAATGCACCTATATGACATCATTCCATACCATATCCTTTTCATTTATTTTCACATAATCATTACAATTGTCCATATTGCTTAAAACTTTCACCACTAAAAGTAATTACATATAAGTGACAATAAAGGAAAAGTGAAAAGAAGCTATTATATTAGGCAAGAAATTTCACTATAAACTTCATAATCTTTATTTCAGAATATGGATTACATATAAGTGACAATAAAAGAAATGCTTATTTCAGTATCTTAATAAATGCTTAACAGTCTGCTACTATTGACTTCTCTTATTTTGATGCAATCATACAAGATTGCAAATATCTTTTGTCTTTGTTGCCAGCAATGGCTATTTAGTATATTTGAAAATCAATGAACCAATCGGCTCACAGTATTGCACGTGCCGCTGGTTCTATGCCTGATTTAGAATAGGGGATATGTCTACCATCTTTTTTGTATGATGGCTTGCATTTTGATACTATTAATATAGCTTAAATGCATTATTCCCATTCAAAAAAAAGAAAAGAAAAGAAAAGAAAAATGAAAAGATGCTATTATATTAGCCAAGAAATTTCATTATAAACTTCACTATCTTTATTTCAAAATGTGGATGTATGTCAGCTTGCTATAATCTCAATTTAAGAGTAAATAAAGGCTTACAAGAAACATATGAGCAATTAATCACCTTTTGGTTTATCAACTTAGCAATGTGAACAAGTTTTGGCTGAACAAAGGGGAACATTACATAAGTAGAACAACTCCCTATCTGTAATGCAGGCAAACGAACGTGTTTTTTTTTTTTGTTTCTTTCTAGTAAATAGGCTCTGCAAAATCGTAAGTTGTTCCGGAAGGGTCTTTTTACTACTTGTTTCTTAGCTCCTCACATCAATTTTCTTAAAGAATTCGCTCAAGATGTTTCAAAAGTAATCACAAGACAATCATTGATGTCTTTCAACATAATTATAGGGAACAAATTAAAATTTTCATATAAAGCGAAAAACACAGAAGACATTACATTATGAATTGCATATCATTGCATGACCAAAATTTGAATTGGCTTAAGCATAATATAAACGAATTTACAGTCTGTGTTATCCTGCATATACATAGAAAAATTCATTTCATGTTAATAATATAAAATCATCTTCCTTTCATAATACTTCAACTTGAGGTAAAGTTGAATCTCCGCTGCCTCCACTAAAGGAAAGAGTAGTATCGGTGTCAATATCCGTACATGTAACTTAAGGATGACACAATTACAAAGAGCAGCTGTCACTATTAAAGCAAAGCGCACACACACATATATACTTAAACAGGGGTTGACACATGATTCATGCTAGTTCTTTTCTTTTCTAAATTCTAATGAGTATGAAGCCAAAGGACAAAGGAAGTACTTTTGCTTCCAAAAATATCTATCCACTTGCTACTTGCTAGTTGCTACCTTTAATAATAATGATAATGATAATTACCAAAAGCTCCCCGCCTAAACCCCTACAGCAAAACCCGCCTCCACAAGCCAGAACCCTAATTTTAATTTTACTACAATATGACCATGGGTCGTAAGAGCAACACGAGCAACATCAACAATAACTACAACAGCCAGGATTCCATGGCCTTTACTGGTACTAGGACTTGCTTCGATGACAAAGACGAGGAGCTGATCACCCAGAGCTCGAATCCCGAAGACTCCGGTAAAGCCATTGCCATCCAAGATGAATCCATGGGTGAGCCCGACGTGTCGTTAGTCGAAGGCGATGATGAAAAGACCAGCGCGGATTATTACTTCGATTCCTACTCTCACTTCGGTAAAGATTTTAAAAAATACAAGTCTCTTGCTTTTTCCCTCTTTTTCTGTTTGTTATTCACTTTTTGTTCTGTGAGATGAAATATGGAATACTGGAAACCTGTATCCTTAAGATTTTGGATCTATTTTTTTGAGAAAGTCTTTCTTCTTTCTATTTTTGTTTCCGGGGGGTGGGAAGTAAAGTTGACCTTTTGAATGCCAGGGATTAAGTCTCAGATGTTGCTATTCTGGTTTCTGTTTTCTAATGTGTGTCCGCTACAAACTTACAAGTTAAGGAATGATTAGTCTTGTTCAGTTATCAACTATGCTCGGAAAATATAGTTTATATAGTAGGTCGATTGAAAGTTTACTGCCTCCTGATTAGTGATTATATCAATCTAAACAGTGGATTGTATTATTTTGTCTGAAGTGTTTAATTCTTCGTGGTGTATGGTTATATATTGCAAACTTAGTAAGGGTTACGTTTTTGCTACTAAAAGATTTTGAGGTTTCCCATTTGGTTATTATCTTGATATATTATTCCATTGTTGATGTCAAAAAATTTGAGTTAAATCTGGATTACTTTCGGTGAATATTACTTGTAGAGCTGACCTTTTTTTTCTGACTTTTTGTCTTGTAGGAATTCATGAAGTAAGCATGTTGCTCCTGGTTTGGTTTTATCAACTCGTTGCTTGTTTGATGATGACTGATTGATTTCATTAACCCTTTTGCATTGCAGGAAATGCTTAAAGATGTAGTGAGAACTAAGACTTATCAAAATGTTATCTATCAAAATAGGTTTTTGTTTAAGGATAAAATTGTACTGGACGTTGGTGCTGGAACTGGAATTTTGTCCTTGTTTTGCGCAAAAGCTGGTGCAGCACATGTTTATGCGGTATGTATTTTGCCTCTAGTATTATTCTAAACAGTCGTTCTTATTGTTTATCCAAGCTGATGCATTACTGTTTATCCAGGTTGAGTGTGCGCATGTAGCTAACATGGCAAAAGAGATTGTTGAATCAAATGGATATTCCAATGGTAATACTATACTAGTTTGTATATTTTAGTGATTTTCCTGCCTTTATTTTCCTTTTCTGCTTCAACTTATTCTGTTCCACCACTTACCGAACTTTTGAATGTTGCAGTAATAACTGTTCTAAAGGGAAAGATTGAGGACATTGAGCTACCAGTACCTAAAGTTGATATAATCATATCAGAGTGGATGGGATATTTTCTGTTATTTGAGAATATGTTGAAGTCAGTGCTCTATGCCCGCGACAAGTGGCTAGTGAGTTGCACTTTTGCTTCACTTGTATAATTATTCCTTGCTGTTCCCTACTGTAGTTGCAGCTAGTCTGTTAGAATTGGGATGATAGATATGCAGGTTTTTGAGGCATCAAATTTTGCTTCTGGTTTCTATGATTTGTAGACATGAAGATTTTGGTTACTTGATTTTTTTATGTTTGTCTGATCCTGTGAGCTAGGTATTGGTGTCACCCCTTGAAGTAGTTTTAGCAAGAAGCAATCCTAATTACTTGATTAGACATTATAGACTTTGGGAGTACTCTTGATGACATGCTTCAGGATTATTGATATGCTTGGTTAGGACGACATTGATATTGACAAAATCCAACTAGCAGCTCGATGCTTGGGTCCAACTCATGTGCTTAGGGTTTAACTCAAGTCTTCATGTTATTCCTAGTTATTTTACCATCCAACACTGTCCTGGAAAATCAACCCATGGCATGTAACGCACACACACACAAAAGTACTGATAACAGCGACATCACAGTGAACATGTCACTATCAAGGATCCTTGTTTGTATCTGTTTATGTTTTTAATGGATGTCAAATTTAGATCTTCAGTGCTAGTGGCGCTAACCAACAATTTAACCCCATGTGAAATCAATGGGCTTACTTTTCATTCCTAATACTGTACTTGTTTCAGGTTAGAGATGGAATTATACTGCCAGATAAAGCTTCTCTTCATCTGACAGCCATTGAGGATGCAGAGTACAGAGAGGATAAGATTGAATGTTAGTCTATTCCCATTCCTGATTAGAAGTAAAATGATTGCTATATTCCAATTGTGTCCAAGATATTTAAAGTTTTCTTTCAACTTATCTATATTTATGTGGGACTTGGAAGCCAATTAATTCATGTTATTGAATACTGTTGTGTGTCTGTTGATTGTGTTTAATTTCTATACTTCTACTTATGTTCGGGTGTTTTTCCATTTGTGCAATATGCTACTACAGTTTGGAATAATGTTTATGGTTTCAAAATGGACTGCATCAAGAAGCAAGCAATAATGGAGCCTCTTGTTGACACAGTTGATCAGAATCAAATTGTTACAACCTGTCAGCTACTTAAGGTAGGCTGGGCTTATGACATGATTATATTCATCCTTACATCAGTTGCCTGTATATCTTACTTCACTATAATTTATTTGGTCACTCTTCACATTTTGACTGATACCTTGGATATCTTTTATCCCGTGCAGACGATGGACATCTCAAAAATGGTTTCTGGGGATGTGTCCTTCACTGTTCCTTTTAAGCTTGTGGCAGAACGTGACGATTTCATCCATGCTTTGGTAGCTTACTTTGATGTATCATTTACAAAGTGCCATAAATTTATGGGCTTCTCCACAGGTCACTCATCTATTCCTAGCCACATATCATTTTTGCATTAGATGTCTATTTTTGGTTTCACGTTCTGAAATGACATGGTTGAAGGAACTTCGGGATATGAATTGGCTTTTAAAATGTTTTTGTTCGTGCTTATTCCCATTCCAGAATAAACAGCTGAAGTAAATAGTTTTCTATTGTTGACTTGGTATGAATATTGTTAATGTGTCTGCTTGTTCTACATGAGAAAATTCGGGGAATTATTGAGACTGGAAGATGACCGATCTGGTACTGAGGCAATAGTTTGACTAGTCTGACATGGATGTTTTTGTAAAATTCGACTACTCTCAAGCAAGCAAGTGGAAGTCAAGCTTGTATGAATCACTTGAAAATGATTTATTAGAATGATTCTACTTGGATTGAACTATGCCAATAAGAACATTGTTTTGATCCTGATCGGCCCAGCAACAGGCGATTCAAGTTGCCAGTAATAACATAGTGAATTGGAACGTTATTCTGATGAAGTTCATGCATAATGCAGGGCCAAGATCACGGGCTACACACTGGAAGCAAACGGTTTTGTACCTGGAAGATGTGCTGACCATATGTGAAGGGGAGGCAGTGACTGGCAACTTAACTGTAGCACCAAACAAGAAGAACCCTCGTGATGTAGATATAATGCTCAAATATTCGTTGACTGGTCGTCGATGTGTAGTCTCGAGAACTCAACATTACAAGATGAGATGACATGAAACCCACGTTCCTCCTAATTGCAAGTATTGGTGGTGGAGATGGATGCAAAACCATCTTCCTATGGCCACTTCATGTTACAGCGAAGGATTTGCTTCCTTATTCTGATAAAAACAAGTTGTCTGTAAGTTAAATTTATTATTGACAGTCAATTGAGAAAAATGAGTGGAAGTTTTATGTTGAAAATTCTGATATTCGATTTCTAATGTTGCTCTTTTGTTAAATACATAGCTCATGGTTTCCAAGTAAACATGTAACGATGAGGTTTCTTGTCTGGTTAGATCATTTGAGCTTAACAAAGTTACCAGAGCATGTAGACTAGTAAAATATTTAAGACTCACTAATACGTCCATTGCATTTAACCATATTGCAACATACCGTTTGAAAAAGACATTTAAGTAAATCTTATAATGTCTATTGGTTTGGATTGGTGTAGTGGTGAAGTTGTGGAGAACAAATTTCTCATTAAAGTGGTCCGTTGATGGTTAGTCAATTCGTGTTAAGAAAAAGAAATGAACTTGACGTCATCTTAAGCTTTGTGGGAGTTCCCTCGTCAGAGTGCAGTGCTCTTCTATAATAATGGCATTTGTAAAGAAAAGCATTCGTATAGTGTGGAAAGAGTCTATTAGACCGTTCCGAATCCGAGAAGGCATTGCTTAGAAAAGACGGTAGCTGTTTCGAATCTACGGTCTTCTAAGTTAAAATTATAAAAGCTTCTCCTTGTATGCTTTAGCCATGCTTTTTCAAACTCTCGCTGGTTCCTAAAGATTCCCATTGTGACCTTTTCCTTCTGTTTTTCTCTAGATATAAAATTACCCAAAGTGAGGAGATCTTCATCAGCATCATCATTACCACCAATTTTGTTCCTCATCAAATCTTCCCTTTCCTTATATACATTTTCATGTTAGGTGCCCCTGGCATGCCCTACAACCAAAGTGAAGCGTATCTTACATGGACCACGACACGCAAGTAAATGCATACACATTTTGAGCATGAAAAGAAATTAATCCTTCATGCATCTCAATTTCTTCTCCGTTTCAGCCTTTTTGGACGGTCTGGGGACGAGTGGCTTCCCAGGAATCCTATCCCGAGATGAAATAATTCTGGTTAGGGGCCAACTAATCTCTATCTTCTAATTCTCAAATGACACACTGAAAGAGTGATGAATGGATAAGCATCATAAGCACTCCTGTTACGTAATAAGCAGTTCCAACTTCAATATCAATTTTTATGTATTGCTAGTTGGGCTCATATAATTTAAAATTAAAGCGTTGCTACTTCCATCAATTATTTTTTCTAGTCTCACTAAAGTGGGCGATTAAGAAACATAATATCACACTTCACCTGCACAATTATAATATAACTTAAATATTAAATCAGTTCCCAAAATGTAACCCTGAATACAATTATAAATAAAATTTCAGATTTTTTTAATTTCCCTAAATTTGTAAATCTCAAAATTTTATAAATAATTTAAAGATAAATTTGTACCAAATTTTAACTTAAAAATTAATATTTAATCATGACTAAAAAATTGTCATTTTGCAACCAAAATTTTGTCCCAATTCATATACATATCATGTTTTTTATTTTAAAAGCGGCGGTATTACAAAAGCTTCTAAACATCACACTTATATTGAAGTCATGTCTACTCTTTTGTACGACAATTTTATTTATGTCTGTTTAGGTAAAATTTTGCCTTCCCATGTGATACTTGAACAACAAAACCTTATTCTTGAATTTTTCCAACCCTGGAAGTATTGAACTCCCCTTAAGTAAGAATATTACAAAAGTATTAAATAATCATAGAAAATAATAAATATACAAGAGCTACGATAAAAATTGACATTTATTACTTCCCCATTAAATGTACAAAAGAATGTTTTTTCTCATGTGTTTCCTTCCCCTCTATCTTTGGTCTCTCAAGAGCAAGGTGCAAATGAGCTATTTACAAGCATCTTTGACTTTACAATTTAAAATCCTAATTGAGTTGAAAATCACCTCTATCTTTATCAAATTACTTGACAGTGACCAATTAGATGTTGAATTTACCTACATCCCAACTGACAAAATAAAAGATTATATTTAATTTGATCCTCCACATCGATATGATGTATATCTATTGTGATCCTTAAAATAAGACGTAAGTTTTTTTTTTTGGAGAAGTAAAGTATTTTCTTTATATATTCATATGATAATGAATAAAAAAATTCTACATTATTTATAATTGAATATATTATGACATTAATCATATAAAAAGTATAAATAATGGAATACATTTGGCTCATTTCGATGAAAAAATATTCATTTGAATTTTAATTGATTGATTATATTTGAATACTTAAAAATAATAACAAATTATAGAAGATAATTATTATTGTAATAAGAACTAATAATGTTTGATAATTACATCTTCAAATCCTAATTTTAGAAGCCATTGAAAATGATAATGGTTCATATTAAAAATGTCAGAGAAAAATTAATTATAAATAATAATAATAATAATGATAATGATAATAATAATGATAATTTAATTTAATAATTAATTAAAATCCTTATTAAAGCCTAAATATTGTTGTAATTATAATTTGTAATATTTATTTATCATATATTTAAAACATTATTAATAATTAATTAAAATCCTTATGAAAACCTAAAAATAAACCTAATTTTTCCTACTATAGTCATTTATAAAAATAATTAAACATCTTTTACCCCATTTGAAGTTGGAGTAATTAGGTCATAAATGTCAAAGTGAACCAAGTCAAGCACATTCCTTGCTCTCTACGAGTCAGAAAACTTAGGTTTATTTTTTATAGGAGAAATTTGAGGCTTTTAAAGTATTCAAAATTTTCATAGCGTAAGTCGAAAAAGAGACAGGAAGATCCATCAAAACTCTATGAATAGATCGTAGAGGAGAATTTTGTTCAAAGGAATTTAAGACATTTTGCACAAACCAGGGTATATGAAGATAACTTGCAGCTGCATATACACCGCAATAAAATTGTGTATTGAAATGAAAGAATTGTACCATTCTCAATATGGTGAGAAGCCTACTGATAAAAGAAAGCAATCCAACAAAATTTTGGCCGAAGGCAGAAAACTGAAGCATTCATGTCTTAAATCGAAGTCCCACCTTTGCAGTTAAAAACAAGACACCGAAGGAAGCATGGAGTGGTCGTAAACAAGTCGTAGATCATCTTAGAATTTTGATTGTGTTGTCTACGCACACATCCCTGATGAAGGAAGGAAAAATTGGATGATAAGGATGAAAATGTGTCTTCCTGGGTGTAAGTGAAGCATCCAAAGCTTACAAATTGTTCAACCCACCCACCAAGAAGATCATTGTTAGTACAAACGTCATCTTTGATGAGAATGCTAAGTGGGAATGAACCAAAGAGGGTATAAAACAACATCAAATTCCTGCTGTTTTTAATGGAGTTAAAGATAATGTTGAAACTTCAGCTCCAGAGCCACCTTCAGGTGTAATCAATTAGATTGACCATTAATTACAATCCTCAAGTGAAATTTAGCTCATAAATGACTTAGTCATTCGTGAACCACGATTGAGTAAACAATCAGCTTAGGTGACAAATTATGTAAGTGAAGAGGAATTATCTGATGATGGCCAAATAGCTAACCTTTTTTTTTTGTAGATTGTGATTTTCTCTTATTTCATGATGCTATTAAAGAACCAAAATGGCAAAAAGCCATGTATGAAGAGATTAAATCAATTGAAAAGAACTACACTTGGGAGCTAATAAATCTTTCAAAGGGGCAAAAATCCATTGGCGTGAAATGGGTTTATAAAACAAAGGTAAAAAAGAATGGTGAAGTTGATAAGTACAAAGCCCAACTTGTCGCAAAAGGATACAAGCAGGAGTTTGGCATAGATTACAAGGATTTTTTTTGCTCCAGATGCAAGGTTAGATATTGTTGGTGTCATTCTTTTAATAGCTACTTAGAATTTGTGGAAAGTTTATCATTTACACTTAAATTCAACAATTCTACATGGAGAATTACAAGAAGAATTGTACATTGATCAGCCTCCTAGATATGTGAAGCTAGGTATCTAATTTAAAAGGCATTATACGGGCTAAAACAAGCACCAAGAGCTTGGTATAGCTGTATTGATGCTTATTTTACTAAAGAAGGCTTTCAAAAATGTCCTTATGAACACACTCTTTATGCAAAAATTGAAAGTAATGGCAAATTACTTGTAATATGTCTTTATGTTAATGATTTGATTTGTACTAGAAATGATTTCACGATGATTGAAAGCTTTAAGAAAAATATGATGACTGAATTTGAAATGACAGATTTGGGATTAATGAACTATTTTCTTGGAATTGAAGTTGGACAATCATCTGCTGGTATATTCATTTCACAAAATACATTGAGGTTTTGAACAAATTTAGTATGAAGGATTGCAATCTAACCTACACTCCAACAGATTTGGGATTAAACTATGTTTGAAAGACTCAGAAAAATGCTTGGAGTTTGTTCTTCAAAGGAAGTTATACCTATTGATTGATAACCGTGTAGATGTTATTGTTGTCAAATTGATTTCTATAGAATTCAGTTTAAGGGAGGGTGTTAAGTTGTGGTCCTATAAAATAGGTGCAGTTCTCTATTTCTTAGGAATTTGTTATTTTCTTGTTATTGTAATTGCTTATATAAGGTTGTTATGCGATGAATAAAAGGTGAAGTTCATGTTCTCTTCCTCTCTTGTTATTTAATTTTAATGAAAGTATTTTCAAAAACTATCGGTTAACATATAAGCCTAGTGAGCTACTTTACCTAATGCTAATTGGTTTTAGGATGAAACCTCACCTGGGCTTATGTGTAGTCTAACTTTTCTCCTCGTATAAACCCGTAAGTTCATTGCAAATTTAACATGGTATCAGAGTCAATGAAGATTTTGGCCTACTGTTTGGCCCAGAAGGGGGCCCATCATTTAAGCAACTAGAGAAGGATTTGAAGTTTGCATAAAGCAAGTGATCCTGTAGTATTATTTTTCCCAAGAGGGGGCCTATTTGACCTCAATCAAAAGTTCATCCTTGATGAGGATTGTTTATCTAACTCTCTAGATTGCCTAAGTAAAAAGGGACCCACATATGAGAGAGAGTGTTGAGAATATCCACATGTGAATGTCCCATAGGAGAAAGAAAACTAACATATAAGCCTAGTGAGTTGCTCCACCTATTGTCATTTGGTTTTAGGATAGAACCTCACTTGAGCTTGTGTGTGGTCTAACTTTCCTTTTCATGTAGGACCATAGGCCCATTTTAGATTTAACAGAATGAAGGTAGTAATAGTAATAGTAATCAGAACCTTTGGAAATACATCTGGCTTGTTTCCTTTATTTGATTCTTCTTGAGCTTTTAATAATGTATTTCAATAAGTTAATCTCTTCATTAGTTACATTCTTAACATCAAGAATGCCTCTGCAACTAATAAACTTAAGCAAACATGAGAGGAACAGGAACTCAAATAAAAGTCTAGCAGGCATTATGAAGAACACATAATTAAGAGTTCATGATAGAGAAAATAACTAAAATGTTAGATTCCATTTAAGTGGAAAATGTAAGTACAAATTGTTGGGTCTCATACATCTTTTCATCATTCTACTTATCATTAAATATTTCTAAATCTAAAATTATAATTTGTGGTCCCCAAGACAAATTAGGTTTTTCCTAATTTAGGATGTATGTTAGTTATATTTTTTTATACAAAGGAAAAGAAAAGAAAACAAAAATGTAAAGAGAAAAGGGAACTAGCCCCTTTCAAAAGTGACGCCTACATCATAACCAAGAACAACAGCATCAACAAAAGTACGAGGAGTAATCCAAAATTGAAATGGTTCCCGTCTATGGCTTCCTTGTTTAGCAAGAAGATCTGCCACACTATTCCCTTTCCTGGAGAATATGCTCACATCTTATAGACCAATCCCAACTGAGAATAGCTTTGATATCTCCAATTAAGTTACCATGAGGATGAAAAATCCAGTCCATACTTTCCAAACACCGGAGAGCTTCTAATGAATATGAAAATAAACAAATATCTCTACAATTTTGATTCTAAGCAACAAGTAAATTAGTATGAATAGCTAATAATTCTACACCCATATTCGAATCACGACCAACAAATTAAGAAAAACCTCCCAACCAACGACCATGGCAGTCTCTAATTACACCACCACTGCCTGCATCTCTCGGATTACCTAGAACACTACCATTGACATTCAAAGCAACAGAATCACCTCTTGGAGGCTTCTAGGTAACCAGACGAGTGCTTTGGTGCACACTAACCTGGTCTAAACCACGTCTAAACCAAGACAAGAATTCCACTTGTTAATCGTATTATGAACAAAGTACTCTTGTTCAAACTGACTAATCGCAACATTTTCAATGACTTCTCTATTACAAAGACAACAAATTGACTACATAATCGCAAGAAAACTGATATCCAAATGCCAACCATTCATGAACATTGAACCATCTTGACAGTGAATCTTAAACCAAGAAGAAAATTTGAATTGCTTACCAAAGTATTTGAAAATAAACCAGCATGCCTTTACCAAATTCCATTCACCTTCAAACAATCCCAAAAGAGGTGTGAAATTGTCTTAGCACTAGAACCAAATTGGTTGCACAAGTTCGAAGCTTCAATACCTCTCTTTAACCGAAGCTCTTGAGTGTGAACTTTGCCATGCTATATGAGCCACCTAAGAATATACACTTTTTCCGGCTCTCAAATCTTCCAGATCTAACTCCAATTATCGTCACTCTCAAAATCCACCGTCGTCAACCAATGAAAACCACTCTTGACACAATAACGACCATTAGTAGAGCTTCCCTAAATGATCTCATCAGAAACCCATGATCCAATCGGAGGACGAATGCGAGGAAACTCGTCTCTGACTTCTATCGGGCTAATACTACGAAGTTTATGGAATTTCCAGTTACCCGTATCGTCCAATATGTCGCTAACCATCATATCCCAGTCAGTTTCATCTACAGATTGAACACAATCAATCAACATTCTGTTCCTCAATCAAAGATCATGCCAAAGATAAACCGATCGACCGTCTGCTATTTTGTAATGAAAACCCTTAATAATCTCATTCCTTGCCTTCAGTAGGTCATGCCAAATTGGAGAGTAATTGGGCCTGTTGGCCCAATCCAAAACATTCAAAATTTTGACATGCTTTCCATAAACAAGTCTGACCTAATTTTTCCTTTAGTTCTCATGAGCATTCCAAACAAGCTTACCCAGAAAAGCAACATTCATAGGCCGACATTGACGAACACCCAAACCACCAACAACTTTTGGTTTAGCAACTGTGTCCTAAGAAATTAAATGCACACCTCTTTTATCCTCAAATGAGCCTCAAATAAAATCCCGCACAATCCGATCAATTGCATTACACATTCTGTTAGGAAACCAATTTACTTGCATTAAATAACTCGGCATTGCATTTAGCATGGCTTTAGCAAGAGTAACTCGACCAGTCATATCAAGAAGGCTAGCTTTCCAACTGGACAATTTTTGATTCATACGATTAACCAAATGATTAAAACTTTCAGCAGTCCTCCTGCCATCTCTCAGGTCAAAACCTAAATATCTACCAAGATTTTCAGTCGATTTAATTCTAAGAATCTCCTTTATTATTTCTCGTTGAGAGCTAGAAACTCCACTCGAAACTATGAACTTTGATTTGTTCACATTAATTTTCAAGCCCGAAGTCACATTGAATTCCTCAAGAACAGAGTTGAGAACTTGAGCTTGATTAGTAATAGCTTGAGCACTTAAAATGACATCATCGATAAAAAACAAATGAGATAATTTTGGATCACCATGAGAGTACGACATAGGGGCCCATCTACTACTTGCCACCGAAGAAGTGATCATTGGACCAAGTTTCTCCATACACAGAACAAAAAGATAAGGTGAAAGAGGATACCTTTCTTAGGATGAAAGGTAGGAAGACGTTCACCATTCAACCACACAGCGAGAGAAGATTTTGAACACAACTGATGATAAGAGAAATAATGACAGTTGGAAAACTGAAATTAGTCAGCACACCTTCAAGGAAATCCCAGTTAATACGGTCATAAGTATTTTCAAGATCGATTTTAACCATCATTGAGTCCTTTCTGCTCTTTGAATGCTTCATCGAATAAATCATTTCCCTAGCCATTAGAATATTATCAAGTGTACTTCGACTCGGGATGAAGCTACTTTGAAAAGGATGCACAATATCATTAAGAGAAGGACGCAATGTATTCACAATGATCTTCATTATCAGTTTATAGTTGACATTGCATAAACTTATCGGTCTAAATTTTGTAATAAAATCCAGAGAGGTTTCCTTCGATAGTAAAGCAATTAATGTCTCAACAATCCGATCATCAATGTCACCAATTTCGAAAGCTTGATGAACCATAGTAGTCATCGACTGGCCTACCACATTCCAAAACGCTTTGAAAAAAACTGGTTGAAAACTATCAGGACTCGGAGCTTTATGATTACCCATGGAAGAGAGGGCACTCCAAACTTTGTCACTATTTACTGGCCTACTCAAGCTATTAACAACAGCCTGTTCAAATTTTAAATGATTCAAACTAACACCGCTATCCCCACTGCCTTTTGAACTTGCAAACAAATCTTGAAAATAATGTAACACCTTCTGTTTAACCAAAACAATATCGTCACACCACTCCGCAGTTGCAATTAATTTTAATTTCTCAATTTTATTATGCTTCTGACCCAACACTGCGGAAGCGTGAAAAATCTAGTATTGCGATCTGTTAGTTTATGCCCTTGCAGCCAATTTATTTTGGTTGTAAATATTTGTATGACATTATCATTTATTAATTAAAGGC
>JANSVA010000217.1:12911421-12922868 GCA_025504915.1 Erythroxylum reticulatum
GTTTTTTATTTTTAATATTAGATATTAAATTTTGCTATTTATTTTTTTCCTCTATCACAGATATAATACCATTTATAAATCTTTGTGATATATTGTGAAGTTATTGGAGTTTGGTTGTGCTTGCATACATCTTCCAGTTCCATACAGGTGTTTTTGTTCTTTTTCTAGTCCAACTGTGTTATAATTGATTTATATTATGTTGCCTAAAAAGCATTTTTCTGGAAGTGAAAAAAGAAAAGAAAACAAGTAGCACAGTTGATAGAATCCCAAAAAGGAGCAATTAATAATTTATTAAAAGAGTAGGCTCCTCTAGTGAGAGTCCCAAGGAATTAGGTGAAGGTAGTTTTGAACAACATAAAGAAAACTTAAGTAATGAGATTCATATTCATGAGGATATTAGAAATCTGAGTGAGCATGATCATATACCAAATGCATCCACTTTAGAAAATTTAAAAGTAGATGAGCAAGTAAGGCCTATATTGGACATTTATGATCCTAGAAATTGGGATAATCTTGATAATAAAGCAATGGATATTTTAGTTGAAAAAGGGTCTATAAGAGAACGGAATCTTATGTTTCCTTTAGATAATACCTCTCGTCATTTTTCATATTCTTATTATTATAGAAATTTGAGTAATAGAGAGATTAGCGATAGAAAATGGTGGGTTTATTCTAAACATATAGATAAAGTTTATTGTTTTTGTTGTAAATTGTTCAAATCTATTAACAAACAAAGTGGATTAGCAAATGACGGATTTAGAGATTGGAAACATCTTAGTGAGAGACTCAAAGAACATGATAATTGCATTAAGCATATGACTAATATAAGAACCGGGAATGAATTAAGAGTAAGATTGAGCAAAAATCAAACAGTTGATAAAGATTTGCAACAAGAAATTACAAAGGAGAAGAACGTTGAAGACAAGTTTTGATAAGAATAGTTTCTGTTATGAAATATCTTGCTAAATATAATTTAGCTTTTTGAGGATCTAATGAGAAACTTTACCAAGATGGTAATGGTAATTTTTTAGGATTGATTGAGATGATTGTTGGATTTGATGTGATAATACATGATCATGTTAGATGTATTCAAAATCATGAAATTCATCATCATTATCTTGGTCATAAAATTCAAAATGAGTTGATTTCTCTGTTGGTCCATAATGTCAGAAGTTCTATCATAGGGATCATTAAATAGGTGAAATACTTTTCTATTATTCTTGATTGTATCCCCAGATTTGAGTCATCAAGAACAAATGAGTTTGTTAGTATTATGTGTGAATATGTCAAATAAAAAAATAAAAATAGAGGAGTACTTTTTAGAGTTCTTAAAGGTAGATGGCACATCTGGATTGGGACTTTTTAATAAATTATTGAATGCATTTAATTCTCTTAATCTTAATGTTTATATGTAAGGGGCTAAGGTTATGAAAATGGTTCTAATATGAAGGGAAAACACCAGAGGATTCAAAAGCGATTACTTAAAATAAATCCAATAGCATTATATATGTCATGTGCTTGTCATAATCTTAATCTTACTCTTAGAGATATGGCACATTCTTGTGTTAAAGTTGTTTCATTTTTTAGAGCTGTGCAACGTATATATGCATTATTTTCAAGTTCTTCTAAAAGGTGGAAGGTTTTGCTTGATAATATTTTAGGCATAACTATGAAATCATTATCCAACACTCATTGGGAAAATCGAATAAAAAGTGTTAAAGGTATTAGATTTCAAGCTCTTCAAATAAGATTGGTTTTCATAGAATTGTCTAGATCTTGTGCTGATGCCAAGTCAAAGAATGAAGCAAAAAGCTTGGTTAGTGTACTTGAGAGTTTTGAGTTTTTACTTGGTATGGTTATTTGGTATGATATTTTATTCGCTATTAACATGGTGAGTAACAAGTTGCAATCTAAATCTATGTGTATTAATGCTACCATAAAGCAATTAGAAAGTGTGATGGTATTTTTTGATAAATATAGAGATGAAGGGTTTAGCTCTAGTATGAATATTGTCAAAAGTCTTGCGCTTGATATAAATATAGACCCTACATTTCCAACTAAACGTTGTATTATTTGGGAAAAGACAATTTGATGAAATTAACTATACTGGAGAAATACAATCAACTGAGGATTCTTTCAGAGTTAATTACTTTCTAGTTGTTGTAGATATGGCAATTACTTCGTTAAAGAATAGATTTGAATAATTAACGACATTTGATAATATTTTTAGATTCTTATCTGATTCAAAGAAGTTGAGGTCATTGGATGATAACGAATTAAGAGAATGTTGCACTAATTTTACGATGACTTTTTTTCATGATAATGTGTCAGATGTGGATTTAAATAATCTTTTTTCTGAATTAAAAGTATTGCAAATGACTTTGCCAAATGAGTTAATATCATCAATCGAAATTTTAGAATTTGTTAAAGTTGTAGATTGTTATCCAAATATTTCAATTGCTTATCGAATTTTATTAACTATACTTGTGCCTGTAACATCAGTTGAGAGAAGTTTTTCAAAGATAAAATTATTGAAAACCTATTTGAGGTCATCAATGTCACAAGAAAGGTTGAATGGTTTAGCTATGTTATATATTAAGAAGGATATGTTGGATAATATTGATCTTGATAATATTATTAATAATTTTGCATCTAGAAATGCACGGAGAAATTTTTTTTCATAAATCATGATCTTCTGTGTATTTGTTAGTGTAATTTTCTTAGTATTTTGCAATCTAATATTGTTGTTTGATTGCTACTATTGCTATTCTGTTATTACTGTTACTATTTTTAGTTATTTTAATATTAATGATATTTATAAGATATTATTAGCTGATGTTATGATCATTTAATATTTGGTTGAGTATGTAAACTTATAAATTGAGTCATTTATGTTTCATACAAATATGTAAACTTAAGTATATTGTCGATTTATTGAGTCATTTTTTTATTTCGCTCAGGGCCTATAAAACGATAGGAACAGCCCTGACTCCTAGTTTAACTTCATTGGCATTGAATAGTTATAGGAGAATTAAATTGGGTTAGCTTGGTTATACTATATTAAGGTTATTAGTTTTAAATAAAATTTATTATATATAATTTAAAAAGATAATTAATTAAAAATATTAAAAATATACCATATTAAACATTTAACAGATGAAAATATAATATCTTCATTTTTTATATTAGAATTGAACATAATTTTTATATAACTATTATAAATTAAAAATATCTTCACCTCTATGTCACAAAATTAGAAAGTGTTCACTTTTTATTTAAACATCCATGGAAAAGGCTTTTCATTTGGCAAAAATAGAAGCCACAGGGAACGTAGGTTTAATAATTTAGTTAAAATAGATGTATGTATTTGTCGTAGAATTCAGAAATGCTACTTACGGATAGCCGGAGCCTGGAATCGGAGGATGTAGTGTCAGAAAGAGTGGTATGTTCTTTTTAAGTATTCTAAATCATCCTATTGTTTTTACTCTATTTTTATCTTATTTTATTTTATGAGTATTTATTTATTTATTTATTTGTTATGAGTACTACTTATCCGAAAGATGAATTCATAGGTAAAAATAGAATAGGTTACCTATTCTAAGTCATGTATTTAACAGACAACACAATCTACTTTTTGGAATAGGGAACTCCTCGGCCACAATACAATACATATATGCAATATGAAAGGAAGGATACGTGTTACAATATCTGATTTTGTTGATTGCTTGTAGCTGCAGGCCCAATTTTTCAACGAGAGGTTATTTGCCTGGCGTGAGTTACAATTGCACAGAGCGAAGCTGAAGCAACGATGTCGTGTTATGTCAGCTCCAGTTATTTTACATCACGTGCCCACTCCTGAAACCCTAAACCTAGGGCGACACAACATTAGGGTTTTAGAGTTGCAGAGTCTTTTTGATAAACCATTATCTGATTAGATAGTTCTAGCATACATCAATTCCTTCTATTATCAATATGGGCGTGTTTGATATCCAACAAAAAACCAATCTTTTGATAGGAAGAAACTACGAACTCGCTCTGAACCAAGCATTGCATAATGTAATGGCTGAAATCCACGAAGGAACTCCGAATTTGTCCCAATTTATCCATGTGTTCTTCGAATTAATGCAGGCAAAGGTCGACCCACCTCTCGAAACGATCTGGGTATACTGTGCTTTATCCTTTACTACCCACAAAATCACTGCCGATAATCTTGTAGACCGTATTTCGATTTCAAAGCAATTGTTTCAGCTCGTAAGTGGATGTGCAGGTGCCTTTGGTGGCTCCAAAAGCATAGCATTGCTAGCTCCCGTTGTGTTTGAAATGTATAAATTGATCGTTGATTTACTAAGGGAAGATTTGGGTTCCAAGAGAGTCAAGAAGGTGATTAAGCAGGTTAAATCCTTGATCGGAGTGATTCTTGGATATATAACAGTGTGTTGTAAGGAATTGAACCAGCAAAGAGACTCAAATTTAATTGCTTCTTTCGCGGATTTGGTTGGTTTGTGGATGCATGGGAACGAGAAAGAGAACTCATTTTTACCTCTTGCGGGTAGTGAGGCATATAGAGACATTGATTTGGGAAATCGTAGCGTAAATTACTTGTGTGGAATCGTTATTGCAGAGGTCTTATTGTTGAAGTTGTGCTTGCTTTTACGGGTTGAGAATCAAGGAGTAGAGTTGGAGAAGGAACTGAGGAGTTGCTTAGTTGGTTCAGTAACTGCCTTTCAGAACATTTACTTTTATGGTATGTGTTGCTTTTATCTTGACTTGTTTCCAGTAATGTCAGCAATTAACCGTGTACATGATCTATTTCGAATTAAGTTGCTTTTAACCGTGTAAAAAATAATTTCGAAGTTGTGGTTTAGCGAATGTATATGTTTTCCCCGGTAATGTGGTAGATGAATCAATTGTCACTCCTTTTGTTTTTTCTGCTGGTTGTGGTCTTTTCCATATCATGTTTGAGATGCTTACATATGCTACGCAGATACACTTCTGAGGATGCTGCTGCAAGGAAACTTACCTGTGACTTCCATACTGGTTTGTTATTGTTTCTTTAACGCCTAATTCATTTCCATTTCCTTATCCGAATCACCAACTTATTAAATCATGTCCTTTGGTGTTTCCTTTTGATCATTGTCAATGACAACTACTGCATTTGAATGGTTAGATTGTTAGGGACCTAATCGCATACTATATGTAAGTGCCACATATATGTGCCTAATAATGCTTCGCTTATGTTATCGCTTGGAGCAATGAAAATGAGTATTTCCATGTTGCCTCCTATCTTAAAGCACTTCGTGGGAAAATGTGTATGCAGGGTTCGGGAGATGAAGTTTTGTTAAAGACAATTATGTATGATGCCTTACTATTGGCGGAATACTCCTTTCTTAGTCCAAATAGAGCTACAACAGACCTACCAGCAGGATATGTAAGAAGTCTGGCCTTGAAAAGATTGATTACTACACATGAAGCCATAGAATTTTTCAGGTAGTAATCATCACCAAATTTTAAATGCATAGGAGATGCTGTCTTATCTCACCATCTATAATGCTACAGGAATGCTGGAGATCAAAAGCGAGCTAGAGCTTATACAAGTTCCTTCTCCATTTCCCAGTTACCTTCAGAAATAATTAAGTTGGTCACTGACCAGATTGGAACAGAGGAAGCAGCACGTAAATTAAACCGATCATCGCCTAAAGCTCTTATAAGTAAGCAGCTATTGTATTTTCTCATCCAAATTATCTCTCTTCCGGTTCAAAACTAAAACTTCATCTGAATCTATTAAGTTCGTCTAAACGATCTCCCCAGTAATAGTTGTATATTATTTTCCAGGGGGATTACTGGTTCTTGAGGGTCAAGGTGTAAGAATTTTTGATGACAGCATTTCCAAGTATCGTGCCAAATTGGCGCTCAATGATTACAAAGTTGACCATGAGCAACCATCGTTTAGATCAGAATCGAAGGAGGGAGATGCTGATACTCTCTTTTACATTGATAACAAGGGAGAAGAGGAAGAAAATAAAGTGACAAATGAATCCATGAGTGCTGCATTTGTCGCTGCTGCCAGCACAATCAGGATGACAAAAATTAGAAAAAGAGAACGGAAAGGATATCATACCGAAAGGAAAAGGACCAAGTTTTTTAATCATGAGCTTGCTGATGAGTCTGATCCTGATCGAGAGAGATCCTCATCTATTGATGAAGGTAGTTCATCTAGAGAGAGTGAAGTTGAGAATCCAATCTCCGATGAAGATGGGTGAAAAGGCAGTGCTGTTTCTGAAGAGATAATATGACAATCTTTAACTCTTACTGGTTTCAGCTTGGAGCATTGTTCAAAATTTTGCGTGCCAGAGTTTCTGTATAATTGATACGCATATGTTGAGTGTGGTTATGCCTCTCTCCTGATTTATTTGGTGCAAGATTAGTATATATTTTCTTTTGTGATCTGTTCATATCGCATTTTCTAAAATTCTTGTCCAAAAACAAATTGAATTAGCAGCAAATATTGAGCTGGCACTGTACAGGTATATCAAGCGGCTTTATTGCATAGCTTTCACCTTGATCCAGCGATTGCTGTTATTTCTCTAGCGTCCAAAGAAAATCCTATAATAAGCCTCATCTGATTATCAGCTGTATTAACCTAGGCCTAGTTTTTTCTATCTCTGCTGCAATCGCCCACTGCACCAAAGCTGAAGCATTTTGCGATCCAGGTCCTCAACTAAAAAAGAATGAAAGGAGCTGCGAATAATCAATATGTGAACAAGGTCTCATCAAAAAACATTGTCTATGTTAGGAGTATACAAATAGTCAACCAATTAAAGAAAAGATGTCATTAAACCGATTAAGTTTGCTCACCACACAAAGCATTGCTCGCTTGATCCTCAAGTTGTAAGACGTACAAGCAGGCCACTTAACAACTGAAGAATGTTGGGAAGCAGGTATACTTTGATTGAAAGTCATTCTGATTTCCGTAGGTACACACTCGTACTTATTATCTCTGGTAGAAGTTAACTGAAGTTTTACCATGTGGGCTTTAGAACATGATCCAAAGCACAGCCCTAGTAAATATCAACAGTAATGCTTCAACTTCACTTCAGATGATAAGAACTCTGCGTTTGGATCTGTATCACCAATAGTCTTGACAAGAGCAAGTGCCCCCAGTAAAATTGTGGAAACGTTTAATATCACGGACAATTATTTCCCGATTTGTGATGCATGAGATGTGCTTCATGAAATCATGGCAATCTTCACAAATTCTTATGTTTTTGAAAATTCGGACTGGCTTAATTGGATTAGCACTTACAAGGGCGAAAGCAAGAGCCAATCTCTCACTGTGATGATAAAGTTCCGGCCTTTTTCCTTTGTGGATAACATTCTGATGGATAATTTCTGTTTGTTGTTTATAGCCTGCCGAGGAAAGTTTTTGCTCCAACTCTTTCAGTTTGGTATGGATTTCCAATATTTTGGGATGCGAATCATCCTGAGATAGGAAGACATGGAACTGACCATCGACCTCCACCCAACTACATCCAGGTTCTTTCTTAATGCCTTGTGCGGACATCAATGCTCTGATGTGTTTGACATCGTCCCACCTACCTTTGGATGCAAAAATATTTGATAGCAATATGTAACTGGACTCTAGCTTGGGCTCAAGATCAAAGAGTTTCCTAGCAGCTTTCTCACCTAAGTCAACATGGCCGTACAGTTTACAAGACCCAAGAACAGTCTCCCATATCAAGGAATACGGCGCTAGCTTCATTTCCTCAATGAAGAGCTCAACCTCACTGAATCTGCCTGCTCGACCAAGCATATCGACCATGCAAGCACAATGCGCCAGTGAAGGGGTTATACCATATGCTTTGTTCATCAAATCAAAAAGGTTTTTGCCCTCTTCAATCCAACCCATGTAGCTACAAGCAGAAAGAATAGCTGTGCAAGTCACCTCATCAGGGAGAATGCCTTCATCTAACATCATATGAAAGGCTTCAAGAGCCTTTTCTCCTTTTCCATGTTGCGAGTAACCAGATATGATCATGTTCCATGAGACTGTATCTCGTGAAACCAAGTCCTTAAAGATCACTTCAGCATCCTCAATGCACCCACATTTTCCATACATATCCACAAGGGAACCAGAAACAAAAACATTTGAGAAGTACCCGATCTTTATTGCCATGCAATGGAGCTGTCGTCCATTTTCTAGGGTTGCCATATGGGAGCATGCCCTTAAGCTGCTGGCAAGAGTGAACTCGTTGGGCCTTAAACCCTGTCCATGCATCTTTCCTATATACTTAACAGCAACTTCTGCTTGATCCGTTTGCGCATAACCAGAAATCATTACTGTCCAGGTGAAGATATCCCGCTTAATCATGTTGTTGAAAATTACATTTGCTTCTTCCAAGCATCTGCCTTTGGCATACATGTCAATAAGAGCTGTTCCAACAAAATCACCAGCATCAATACTTCTTTTTATGATCTGAGCATGTACTTGCTTTCCAAAGTTAAGATCCAAAAGGCTTGTGCAAGACCTTAAAATACTGACAAAGGTGTACAAGTTTGGCTTGAAACCTCGCGAAAGCATCTGGCAGAAGACTTTTGGCCCTTGATCTGAAGTTTCAGCGTTGTAGAATCCAGATAAAAGGGAATTCCATGATACTATATCTCGATCAGTCATCAAATCAAATACCCGTGTACCATCTTGCACATATCCAGTTTTCATGTACATCATTATCAACGCATTGCCAACTGAATTATCAGACTCAAACCCACATTTGTAGATACAAGCATGGATGCTGGGACCAAAATGCAGGTCGGACATATCTGTAGCAGCACTGACTAGACTGGAAAGGGCGAACTTGTTAGGTCTAACTCCTGCACGTCTCATTTGATTGAACATCTCAGCCACTTTTTGGCTATGCCCTTGCTGATGAAGGCCTGCAATCACCGCACCCCAAGCTACTATGTCCGGATCTTTTATTGTGTTGAATACTTTCAATGCAGCACAGGTCATACCACATTTTAAGTACATGTCAACAAGGCTACAACTTAGAAATTCTTCTGACCCGTATCCACTCCTAATAGCCATAGAATGCAAACTGGTGCCATGCCTCAAATTCCCGGTGTTTGCACAGCCCTTTAAGGCAGTGGACAAAGTGAATTCAGTGAAATTCATTTCACACTCTATCATCCGATATAACAACTTCAAAACCTCTTCCCCATCACCTTTTTGAGCATAACCATGAAGCAAAGCATTCCATGAGACGCTATTCTTCTCAGGCAAGTAAGAAAATAACTTGTCAGCAAGTTCCACCTCCCCACATTTGGCATAAAGGTCAACAAGTGCAGATCCGACAAACAAATCCAATGACAATCCAAGTTTTATTGCTTTCATATGAATCTGCTTTCCAAATTCTAGGTCCAACAGCATAGAACATGCTTTTAGCACAGTCGCCAGCGTAAATTCATTTGGTCTTACATTTTCCTTTATCATTTCGTAGTAAAGACCAAGACTGTCGCTTCCATATCCTTGCCTCAAAACTCCAGCAATTAGCGCAGTCCAAGACATTACGTCTCTTACGTGCATTTTATCGAGCATTTTACGAGCAAAGGAAAGGTTTCCACATTTCGCATAAAAATTAATCAAAGAAACCACTAGATGCGAATCCGGCTCTATCCCACTTTTAATCAAGTTCCCATGAATCGCCTTCCCCTCCATTAGGGACCCTTTTGAGGCACACTCACGAAGCATCCAAGAATATCGCTTAAGTAAATCTTTGCTATCATTAGTTTCAGCTTTATCACCCAACGCCAAATACTTAGGCCAGGTAACACCGGGAAATTTTCTGGGTGTCTTATAAGGATCCTCAATAACCTTAGTAGATGGACCTCCGATACCGGTCACCGCAAAATTGTTCACAGGTTTGGATTCCAAAGCTGTGGGAGTATCGCGAGCAGAGAGTTTTACTCTACATGAAAATAACGAGGAGTTAGACCTGTTAGGGGCCTTATGGTGTTTGGAGCAAGTAAATAAATGCAAGCATCGAAAGTTCGATATTGGAGCAGTAACAAAATCGCTATCCATGAACTTGGGCACAGACAATCGTGCTATGCATCGAAGGAGAAAGGAAATGCAGTCCACTCGTCCTCGCGGGCTATTGAATGCAAGTAAAGAGAAGCTCTTTCAGAAACAAAAATCAAATTTCAGCGAAATTTTATGTTGTGTAAATTTTTTAAAACAGCGTTAAGCTATTATTCATTTCCAATCTAAGATCTAGTTACTTCTTCGATTAAGTTAAGACTTCAAATTTTCCAAACAACTAATGCTACGGATAGAATGGTTAACTTCATTACAAATTTAAGATGCTCAAGCACTGCCATGTGGAGATGTGTCCAATTCCATCTTTTTCGGGTTAGTTAAGATGTTTTTGTCTTAGAATGTCAATTTACATAAAATGTCACGTTTAATTTATGATAGATAGAAGTGGACGAGCTCGTTTGCATATTCGTAGGAAGAGAAATTCGACACTGCATGTCCGTCGATATTTCCTTGTTTGGAGGCAAATCAAATAATTATGATTTATGTAAATGATAACTCAAAATTTATCTGAAACACGTGACTTAGACATGCATGGCGATCAACTCCTTGCACTCAAAAGGTAGAATCGACTAACCCAAGCGCCTACCCTTGCTTTTCATTATTGACTTTGGTAGTTGTTCATTGTTAATTTTGGTGACTCAATTTTTATCCCATATTGGGAAGAAATGAGAATGGGAGGAGTTTGTTAAGTTATAAAAGAACTCCTCCCCTTCCCATATCAAATCATCCCAAATAAATTTGATAAATACTCAAAATTTGTATACATATCAAATTTAGTATTCTCTTCTTAATAAGAGTATTCTCTTCTTAATAAGAGTAGGCTGCCTTAAGTGGTGCTAGGAGAAGTAGGTAAAATTGGCCGAACCCCGTTATCAATTTCGGATGTGTTATTTCCTTATCTCTTTTATTTATTTCACATTTATAGTATTCAATATTATTTGTCGGGTATATTTATAGTATTGTGTTCAATTTATTTGAGTGTATTTACTGTTCGTATGTGTACACGGGATAGGTTGTGATAAATACACCGTGCACGTAATTTCTGTCTAAGAGGTCGGGTTTTAAGTGGGACCGTTTGTGACCCCTCTGCCCTTTTCTGGGATTTTACGTAAAATGATAATACTGTCTTAGGAGTCCATTTGGTGGTCTTTCCCGGGTATTATTGAATCAGTTCACTTCACTAATTGTTTACCTTATTGCAAAAATTACCCGATTTACCCAACAAGTGGTATCAGAGCTCAAGGTTCATCCTTTAGTTTGTTTGTAATATTTGTAAAATTGAATACTATTATTTGAGTCTATAATGACGTCTGTAAATTCACCAACAACTAGGGACATAACAAATATGACACAA
>JANSVA010000217.1:12931308-12945328 GCA_025504915.1 Erythroxylum reticulatum
GTTTTAAGTGGGACCGTTTGTGACCCCTCCGCCCTTTCCTGAGATTTTACGTGGAATGGTAATACTGTCTTAGGAGTCTATTTGGCGGTCTTTCCTGGGTATTACCGAATCGGTTCACTTCACTAGTTGTTTACCTTGTTGAAAAACTTACCCGATTTACCCAACAACCCCGACCCGACGAAGTTGTGGGGGAGTAAATCACGATTTGATCTCACTTAGCTTATTAGAAAGGCGACCCAATGCTCAGTGCACACAAATTGGATGAACTCTCACACTGTCGCTGCCGAGACTCGAACCTGAAGTTTTGCACTCAACTTCCTTTCTGATAACCAATTGAGCTATCCGTGCGGGCTCATGGCAATTAACTCCTAATACTATATTAAATGTTGTTCATGGTGATCAACTCCTAATCCTATATTAAATGTTGTTTATTACGAAGATTCAATTAAATGTTATTTATGTTTTCGAATTAGTTAAACTTGGATTTAATGTAAAATTCCATAATGATGGAATGAATTTCTCGGGAAGGTATATGTTGTTCCACTTTGCTATTCTAATACTTTTCCAACTTATCTATTCCACATATTTATATAGGTCCCACATAAATGTGTGGATAAGATGACTTGAAATAGAATTAGAATAGAAAAAGTAAAACACATGATTTGATTATGAATTTCTCTTGAAACCATTTTTATAGTCATGAATTTATGTTGGATGGTTTGATTGTATAAGACAGTATTTGTCATAGTAGTAATATAAGTTATTTATTATTTGCATCATCTAGTAAATTCAATCATGATGCAACTTTAAGGATGCTAGACTAGGTCAAATTGATCAAAATCAGATGAAACAATTAGCTAAAAAAGTCCTTTTAGATAATTTAAATTAAGAAGATCTACATATTTATGTATCCACGTCCACTCACATACTTAATCTTCTGCCTTTAAAATTAGTTACAAACATTCTATATGAGTTATGGACAAATACAAAACCTAATAAAGCAAGTATAAAATTGTAAGGATATGTTTCCTACATTTATGATCTTTCTCACAATTAAGAGAAACTAGGTTATGATGAAAGAAAATATCTTTATTAGATATTTCGAACACTTTAAAAGGTATGAGTTTATAGGTAAATAAGCTAACAAATGGTAATTGAATTTGAATCACAAGATGTTGCATTCTTGGAAAGTAAATTTCTAAAAAGGATGAAATAGGAAAAGACATTTTCGTATGAGACTTATAATAAAAGTGATTATGTCACTTGGAATTAGGAAGATAGATTCCATCGAAGTGGGATCAATATAAAAAATGAAGAATTAACTCAAGTTTAATTTACATTATAATCTAATGAGAGTTTATCTATTGTCTCTAATTTAAGCAAGAGTAATCAAGGCATTGATAAATATGTATCTCATGAACCTAGATTATGTAGAAATAATCATAGAATTATTCCCTAACATTTTTTTGAGACAAAATGGAAAGTTCATATGATTATCCAACAATAAGAGGGTGACCACGGAATGAAATTGAGTCCCTTACTTATCCTACTCAAGAATAATTAATTAAAGTGATAAATGAGGAAATCACTCAAATAAACTATGGGACTTAGTTGGTCACCTAATAGGTGAAAAGCTATTGGAAATAAATTAGGCGTCAAAATAACGAAAGGCTAATTGTCGTATTGAAAGATCCAAGGCACTCTTTATGGCTAAAAGAAATACACAACATAATGAAATTGACTACGAAGAGATACTTTCACTAGTTATGAAGTTTACTTTGATATGATTAATCATGCATGTAGCAACTAACATAGATATTGAATCAAACATATGTAAAAACTGCTTTTGTTAACGAAAAAAAAATAGAAGAGATCTATATGAAATAACCACTATATTTCAATAAGATAGAGTAAGATTAAAGTGTATTGATTATTGAAATCAAGTTATGGTCTGAAATAATCCTCAAAATAGTAATACATTTTGTTCTTATAATGTAATTAATTCATTTAAATTTCACATAATTGGTGCATACCACTATGTAAACATTAAAGTTCCAAAGATTTTCAATGTTATCTTTATATGTGGATGCTATCTTTATATTTATATCGACTTTGAGTTTTTCAAGCAAATGAAAAATGGTTATCATTTGAATTTGAAATGAAAGACATAGGTTCTTAAAGTAAATATTTTAAAATTTTGTTTAAAATCAATTTCACAAGCAACAAGTATTCAAAAATTTCTTGAATATTCTATATGCAAATTGTAAGCCAATTGATAATCATATTGTTAAAGGTAAATAATTCAACTAAAGATTTTATCCAACAACGCCACAAGAAAAAGAAAAATGAAGAAATTCCTAATTTAAGTGCAATTAGAAGCCTCATGGGTATAATGATGTGCACAATTAGCATATATTGGTTATAATGTCAGAATGGTGAGTAGATATAAGTTAAATTCAAATTAGATATGTTAGAAAATAGGGAAGAGAATAATGAGGCATTCAAAAGGTATTATTGATTTCGTATTGAATTATCAAGGTAATAACCTACATATACTAAATTATATGGATGTAGAATAGGGAAGAGATTTAGAGGAGATAGAATTTACTTTCTAATTTAGAATTACCCTTTCAATATATCCTTCAATATATCTTAAAATATAAAGATCATCAATAAAATTGTGCATCATATTATTGAATTAAAACAAAGGTTAAATCACATTAGGTTATTTTACATTCTCTTTATTTCTTATGATTCCCAACAATATTAGATAAATAGTTAGGTCTTATTTGGTAAACCATAATAAAGAGATAAGAATGAAATTGCAACCATTAATCCCTAATTTTTAGTTGTTTGGTTACTAGTCATAAATAAACCAAGGAAAGAATTCGAAGCAATTTTGGACTTTTACTCTTAAGGGAGGTGTGAGTATAAGCTGAAATTAAATATCAAGAATAAAAAATAAGAGACATTTTAAAAATATTATGAAGTTAATATCAAAATATTATTAAGATATTGTCAAAATATTGATTATTATCAAAATTACATATTAAGATCTTTTATATTAATTTTGTTAATAGTTATTTTATTTTATTTTATTGATATTTTTATTCTTATCATAAAAATAATTATAAATTTATAAATTTATAAATAACTGAATTTTTTGATTAATTATTTATAAAATATAAAATATTTTAATTAATTATTTTCAAAATAAATCATATAATAACTAAATATGAGTAAAAAATTTTCTTATTGTCATTTTTAATATTTAATACCAAATATTAGATAATTATTAACTTTGGTTAATACTACATTAAACATGTATAATTAGTAATTTCATTTCTATTCTAATTCTCACTTTCTATTCCCATTCTTTTTTTTATTTTAATTCCCTCGTTACTTATTACCAAAGTAGAACTTAAAGTTATATGTTACTAGATATTAGTTTAAAACTTGTATGGGAAAATGAACAAAGTTGAAACAAGGAGCTAAATTGAAGTACAAATTATATGCCAATTCCTATTCTTGACACTCTTTCCCTAGCGGTTGCATCCGTTTCATCATTGAGATATCCAACCTTACCCCTCAACGTAGTTATCGTATTATATGTAACTTTATTTTTATATTTTTATAAAAAGATTATTTTTGTGAGTTGAATTTGTAACCTTTATCTTTATAAAAAGAGCAATTTTACAGAAGTTAAATAACAAATGGTAAGGGTTGTAAACTTTTGAAACTTGATTCTTAGAAAGCTAACTTTAAGACAACTTAAGCCACATGTTGCTCTAGCCATACAAATTGAAATTCCAAGATTATAGTAAGTGCTACCTAATTATCCAAGATTTTGGCAAAAGTTTTTTTTTTAATCTTTTATTTGCAATACACGTGTTTAGTCAATTTACTCAACACCCTTAATAAAGGGCGGTGAAATATTTCAATAAAAAAATCAACAGATAAAATATTTTATTAAATAATTATGAAATTGAGTAAACTTCAAATTTTTTTTTAATATTTTGCATTTAACTAAAGATCTGCTTTTTTCTTATAATTAGACAATGTGAAGTGTGAGTATTATTTGGAGGGACATGTGAATAGATAGTTGAAAGTTGGAAACTGCATTTAATACCCAACCCCTTTGATTATGCATGTTGAATCTTTCCAAATCTGAAAACTTGAAGAAGTGTAGAAACATGACTGCAATCCCCGGAACCTGGGCATTAATTAATAAATCATACAATCTTTACTCCACCACACTTGCTTTTCTATTTACAGATGGTCACAAGAAAAAGCGGTATTTGCCGAAAAGGGCCTAAGACTTGGAGAAGCACAACATATTATTATTCTTAAAAAACAACGGATTGCAATACACCTAATACATCCAGCTATTCCTATTCTTAGACTATTGTAAAACTAATTATGTAATCAACAATATTAGATTAGACTAGTAATTGACTTACTTTTGGTAAATTTTAAATTAACCAGTTCATTTAAGTAGTGATTAATTTATAAGTAAAATTTGTTTATAATTTAATTCAAAATTGAAATTACTGTATCGAATTACTTAAACAACACATTATGTGTCTTTTAGTTCATATATAATTATTTTGTAATTAGAAATAGGGATTCCAACATAATTTTAAAAAAAACCATTTTAGTTGCCAAGTCAAACACCTAAAAAAGGAATGAGTTTAACGTTGTAAAAGAAAATTACATGAATGGTTAAAGTCAATTTTATGTTTACAAGTAATAGATCGCATGGACTGGTTTGATCTAAAAAGCATGATTGGCATGGACGTATGATGAAACCAGATGGAGTCAAATGAAAGGCAAGCAACTACTATTTTTATTGCTTAATTCTTATAAACATACATAAGAGATGATTTGTCAATGTCATTACCTCCCAAGAAGGTGGGCATCCAATGAAAGGGCGTACACATCAGTCTCAAACATTAACCGGATAACATCAGTCAAGGAGCCACATGTCATGTTAAAATAAAATAAAAATCCCTCCAACTACATCTCTCCCCCTTTTCGGGTAAAACATCACTTTCTAGAAAAAGGATAATGACGAAAGAATTTAAAGCAAAAACGGAAAAAAAAAAGGGTTTTGAGAGGAGGCCAGCTCAGCTTTTGACGGGCGGTGACAAAAGGGTGTCTCAATCTCGCAAGGATTGGTTGGTACGGAAATTCACCAAGAGCGTCGGTGGGAGGTAAATAAAGAAAATGAAAAAATTGTCCAAATATGCAGTTGAGTTAATGAAAGAGGTGGCTTTGTGTATAAGCCATAATAGAGACCCAGACAAAGGACAGGGGCTAAATTTGTGGAAGTCGGATAAATAGGTAAGAGAAGAGTGTGTTAGAGAACCACATAGAGAGAGAGAGAGAGAGAGAGGGAGAGGGAGAGAGGGAGTTCTCGTCGGAGAGACAACGGAGAGGAGAGTACAGGCTGGCTGGGCTTCTCTGAGAAAGGGGGTGACAGAGACATCGAGGGAGCCGCGGCCATGGCAGAGTCGAACGATTCTGTTTCCGTTGACATGGAGAAGATCTATCTCGGTGGAAAGGTTCGGTTTTTATTTCTGGGTTTGTTTCTTACCGTCAATGCACGTATGCATTTGTTTGATTCTTTTGCTCTTACTCAATTCTTAAGTGGTTTGTTCGTTGTTTCCTTGATGTTTAACGGATTTCAAGTTTCCAACTTTATTCCGTTAATGAGAATATTTGTTCTGCTTTTTTTTTATAATTCTCTTTCAAGTTCTTCGTTCAAAAGGTTTTGAAGCTGCTACTTTTCTTTTTGACTTTCCCTCTCGATGATGCGCGATTTGGGGTAGCATTTCATAGGAAGGTACTCTTTGATCTTCAATTTCTCCCTTCTGATTTAGTGTGTTCTTATGAATGCAATAATCATTCGGTAGGAATGTTTTCTTCGCGAAAATTTAGACTGGGTTTTTGATCATCTTGGTACCTGAGATTTCAACTTTTGGGTAATTATTATTTCTTCCTTAAAATAAACATCTTCACTTTGTTCAATGGTTCTTCTCGAAAATGCCATCTTTTAATCTTGTATGTTAATATGAGGAATCATGAATGTAAGAGGGCTAAATTGTTGAGGTTTAGATTCATCTGCTTAGACCTTTTCTTTCCTTTTTTTTGGATTGATTTTAAATTTGACATCGGATATCGCATCCTGTTTTTTGTTTTCTTTTGCAGTTGTTATTTATGTCTAAATCTGTTCGATTCTTTGAATTTTTAGTGTCTTCATCATCTTCTTTTTGTTCCTCTGTCTTTCTTTTTAACTGGGGTTGGGGGTTGAGCGACATTCTTGTATAATGTTTTTCCATACGGCCAAAATTACTTGATTTTTGAGGTATAATATTTTATTTAACGTCAATTGCTGCCAACAGAAGAAACCTTACCCGTACTTTTCCTTGTCTTACTTCGTTTTTTAAAATAAAAAAATTTATATTAAGAGATTGAGATGTGTAGCTGTTTTATCCCCTGGGTTTTAATTTGTTTGTTATGTTTGTCGTTAACTAAATAAGATTCCATTCTCTCTCTGCCTTTGAACTGTCAATACCTTTTTATGAGTACAATGATTGGAATCAGGAAGCTACTTGTTTTGTCTTCCTATCTCTGGAGTAGTACAAACATGTTTTGCAAGATAGTTTGGCATACCCAAAAGTGAATACGTGCACATGGAGAAGCCTTTCTTGGGAATAAATTAATCTGAACAAAGCTAAAGCTTCTTTGTTGAATGTGGGTAGAAGAAAAAGACGATTGTTATTACTTTGATCAGGCCTTTCCTAGCTTGAGAATAATATTATTCTTGGTGAAAATTACCACAGTTTTTGTTTTGTTTTTATGTTTATAGGAAAAGCTGCCTCTATTTTTTCTTTTACTTGTGTCTTACTCCTATTCTCTGTTTGTAAAATTCTCAGGAACACCATGTAAGGACTGGCCGTGGTTCTGTGTCTGTTATAGTCTATGGGGACCAAGACAAGCCAGCAATGATTACCTATCCTGATTTGGCTTTAAACCGTAAGTTTGTGAGATAAAATTAATTCCTAGTCTGTACATTTACTTATCTACTTAGAAACCTTACTATTCAAACGCATGCAAATGCATATTTCAATTTTATTTTTTGTCAACTAGTTCCGCTTCCATGCATAATCGTGGTGGATTTATAATCTCCAATTTGACACACAATTACACTTTATATATTTTTCCATTCTTTTCTGTGATACATTCTTCCTTTGAATCTGACAAGTTTGCACTCCTTCTCATTTTTAATGTTTGCTCAGATATGTCTTGTTTTCAAGGACTGTTCTTTTGCCCCGATGCAGCTTCTCTGTTGCTACACAACTTCTGCATTTACCACATTAGTCCTCCTGGGCATGAGGTCGGTAAATTACAATTTGAGTGCCAATGCATGGGTTCAATTTGCATGTGGTGTTCATTTTCTTAACCACATTTGCATCTCATGAGACAAATGTTCACATAGTTTTGCGCTTTTGTAAGAGTTCTTGCAGTTAGGAGCTGCTTCACTTTGTCACCATGATCCTCAGCCTTCTGTTGATGATTTAGCAGACCAGATTATCGAAGTTCTCAATTATTTCAGGTTAGTTTAGTTGCAGATCTACATTTCACAGTTTGTTTGACAATAATGTTGTGGAAAGTTACTGTCCTTGTCCTTGTGCCCCTTACTTCGAAGTACATGGAAGAGGTCTTGTATACTGAATGGTGTTTTCTAATATTCTGTTGGATTTGCTGACTTCTTATGGAATGAAAATTTCTCTCAGACTTGGCACAGTTATGTGCATGGGAGTGACAGCTGGTGCCTACATCCTCACATTATTTGCCGTAAGTCTCTTTAAGAATTGTTTTTAACTATTTTTTTCTGGAGAAAATCCAACTTAGCTCCACCATCTCGTGTATCTCATTGCAGATGAAATATAGAGATCGCGTTCTTGGTTTGATTCTTATATCACCTTTGTGCAAAGCGCCATCATGGACTGAATGGTTTTATAACAAGGTTCATTTTTGTGCTTCTTTTCTCTTTATCATTTAAAAAAAGGGTAAGAATAGATGCAGTTTTGGTGTCGTGGTCCATAACAATGATTGTTTGCATCATGCAGGTTATGTCAAATTTGTTACATTATTATGGCATGTGTGGCTTGCTTAAGGAATTTTTACTACAGAGGTACTTCAGCAAGGTATTGTAATGCCTCATTCCTGGACTATTCCAACTAATGTTAGCCTTTAGCCATATTGTAGTGATACTTTGGATTACTTTAAGTGGAGAGTTGAAGTATCTGTTGCAACAGGAAGTTCGTGGTAGTGCAGAAGTTCCCGAATCAGATATAGTTCAAGCATGCAGAAGGGTTAGTAGTTGATGTTTTCGGTCTCACTTTTAGTTGTAATAGTGATGCACTCAAGTCCAATTTGCTTTTTTGTACTTTATGCTGTGAATTTAAATGGGTGCGATGCTGATTTTAGTAACTGTTTATTTCTGCAGTTACTTGATGAGAGGCAGAGTGTAAATGTCTTACGATTTCTTCAAGCACTTAATAAGTAAGAACTTCTGCCAGCCACTTCAACATTCACGTGTTTACTATTGTGAATAACACCTGTTGTCATACTTCAGTCCCAAATCTTGGCAGGTTTGTAAGCTTTGTTGTGCCATTGTGCAGGAGGCCTGACATTACTAGTGGATTGAAGAGTTTACGATGCCGCACTCTTGTGTTTGTTGGAGATAACTCTCCCTTTCATTCCGAGGCCCTCCAAATGATCTCAAAGTTGGACAGAAGGTATAGTGCGCTGGTTGAGGTGAGTACTAAAGAGTTCCCAGGATTTAGATTTTTTCAAATGTCAATGACGCAAGTATCCAGCTCTCGTTGCTAATAGTTCAGTGGTGAGGGTTTGAATATTTTTGCACCTCAATATTGAAAGTATGCATATGCTGTGATGCTTTTGCAGGTCCAGTCTTGTGGATCAATGGTAACAGAAGAACAGCCGCATGCAATGTTGATACCTATGGAATATTTCTTCATGGGGTATGGATTGTATAGGCCATGCCAACTCAGTGACAGTCCGAGGAGCCCTCTCAGCCCATCTTGCATCTCACCGGAGCTTCTCTCTCCTGAAAGCATGGGTTTGAAGCTTAAACCAATAAAAACCCGCATTTCGCTTGAAGTTTAATTGGATGGTGCGTAGAGAATGGATTTGGCGATTCAAAAAGGAAAAAAAAATAAAATTCTTGAATTCTTTTTCAAATTTTTTATTACTTTTTGGGTATGGAAAAAAAGAAGAAGGGTAGAAGCAGTTGGAAGTGCTGTAGATAAAAGAGAAGAAATGAAGATGAAATAGGAGTGTGAGCTGCATTTATTCTTTTGTAGCCATTCATAAGGAAGTCATGAGCTGTCTGTAAATTCCATGGACTTCAAAAATTTGTTCACAGTGACCGCCATTATCGGACACGAACTTATTAAATTTATCACAGCAAAAATGCTCGCAAGTCTCTTTCCATGATCCTCAATTTGGTTTCTTTTCCTTCCCTATATGTTCGGCTAGTTCTATCGATTGTCACTGAGCTCGATCTTTGCTTTGCTGTACAACATCTTTCTACATTAGGTAGCCGTTCCGATTAGTTGTTGTGCCAGTCTACAGAATCGCAGTGTAACCCTTTTTTCTATTTTTTTTAAATAAAAATTTTGGAACGTTTAATTATTAGAACCCAAATTCCATTGGTATACCCTTATCCATGTATTTTAATATCATAATATATGTCACTAAGGAAAAAGAATTTGACTTCTCAAAATCTTATCTTGTCCTTTTCGTATACCAATAATAATCTCTCCCAGGAACTTGAGAAAGCTGTTGCATTTACTGTTTCTGGACATTGCTAGGATGGGGTGATGGAAGGAACTTCATGCTCAAGGTAAAACAGTCGATGACTTTACAAACTATTTGAACCGAAATCCATCGAGTCCACAAATTATTGCAGCGATAAAAATCCGTCTGTTTCCTTGGGTGGTATACTTACATGCTTCGTTCTTACACAATTTCTGTAGAGGTTGCGGATTAAAGGCCGTTGTCACAATGCTTTTGTTTCAGATTTGACTTGAGGATCATTAATGGAGCGAGTCAGTTTTTCATTGAGAGGATGTTGAAACATCATGGATCGTTGGGATGTTTCTTGCAGATCAGCACCAGTCTCACCCTTATAGATGAAGGAAAGCTTAGGCTATTCCCCCATCAACATTCAAGTGCACCACGACATTGTTACAGTTTATCGTCCTCAATATGTGCAAGGCATGTATAATCAATCATCTTACGCTAGCTTCTGAATGGTAACTATATTCTTTAATGTAGTTGATTGGTCGTTGGGTAGTTGAAGCTTCACTTGCCTAACAAACTTTTTGTAGTTGATTTGTCCACTACAGTTGATTTCTGTTACATACAATATTTACCTTTTGTTTAGAATTGATGTGGTAGATTCTTAGTTTTATTAGCAGCATACTGTTTCACTGTTGGCAAATTTGTCGCAGTTCCTCCAGTTCGCCTGTTGTTGAACTCACCGCAACTTCGCTCTTCCATTTAGTAGAATCTTGTGTTAACAATACCTATTTGAACAGTGGTTTACTTAGGAAGCAGCACATAAAGAGAACTCGAGTACCAGAAAAGGGAAATACTTGCAGGAAGATATCATGTCATGTTATGAATCCTATAGGCTTGTGTATGAAAAATATTCTAGAATATATATTTGTGTCTGTCGATTAGGCACAAGGTGGGGGCAAACTTTACTGTACCGATGTTAAATGTTGGATCTTTTCTTAATGCACCCCTGAAAGAATAATTTGAAAGAGGCAGGTGGCAGCAGAAGCCACGATCTGATTGAAGGGCTAGTACTAGCAATAGCTGCGTATCCAATTGGAATCTGAATATAGGTGGCACTGGCGATCCAAGAAGGGTCTTCCTCTTAGGTCAAGATCGGAGCCTCGTCAACTGCGAACCAGATCGTGAGCTTTGCTCTAACTTTTGTCCAGGACATACAAAGATTACAACTAAACGAAACACTTCAATGGTTCTTTGTCGTCCTCGGAGACCCAACAGCCATTTTCTAACTCGTCCTTCCTTGTCAACAATTAATTAAAGATAACTGATTGGAGCCTTAAGAGCTAACTCCTTTTTTAATTCCCTCTCTGTGGCTGCGTGAGGTTTATAGTAATAGCCTAGAAGATAAAGAGAGGTGTATATTCTTGGATGGGATAACAGAGGGCGTGCCTTTGTTTGCCACGGAGTTGGTTGATGGGGGTGTCGCTGGAGGCTCTGCAAAGACCGTGATTACTCAACCTGAGCGCGTCAGGATTTTGTTCAAGGTAGATTCTACTTTGATTTGCGAATCTGGATTGTGTGTACTATGGTGATTCATGATGGTCCTCCGTGTTGTTCTTGATTTTTTGGAAAGTGGTTCGGTTTCATTTTTGTGATGGTTGTTAAGAAACAATATATGATATAGGCATTTAAAGTTTAGAATACAAAAGCTTTGATAAGAATTTTCCGTTGAGAGTTATTGGAAATAGCTGCTACTTCCTTCGAAAAAGCAACCATTAAAAAATGCATTATCGACTCAACTGTTTTTTGCTTTTAATTTTTTAGTTTACTTTATTTTAATAATTTTGATTGTTAACATTTAATTAATTTATTAATTAATCGAGTAGGACCAAATAATTCACTAGAGATATTTGCTGAATTATACATCATAGTTCCAGCCAGCTTGCTAGTTTTCACTGCTTGTTCAGAACTGATCAGTTTCGTAAATTAATCAATTTTTATAAATCAAAATGAATAAAAGTATCATTTTCAATTAAACTTTTAATTATTCGATGAATAAATATATTTTTCTTCGGTCATATTTTTAAAATTTTTAATTTTATTTATTTCTTAACAATTTTACAAAATTTTTAAATTTTAAACTTTTTATTTAACAGTTTAATTTGTAGTTTAAAAAATTGTAAAAAAGCGCAAGCATCAGTTCTAGGGAATTTGTTTCGTATCAGTGATTCTCTATGGTATTAGTATTATACTTTTAAAAAAAACCCTGAAATATCATACTAACCGATTTGACAGAAAATTACAAGGTGAAAAGAATTAATTTAGTTTTTCGCTTTCAGACAAACAAAGCTAAATTCAAGATTCTCGGGTTATTTGGCTCTTTCAGTAAAATAGCAAAGACAGCAGGAATCATCGATTTCTACAAGTGGATCCAGTAGTCAATGCCTATGACATGCAAAGTTTTCTTCTTCATTTGTCAGTACTATATTAATATCATTCATGTTTGTTTGCACCTAGTATTGTTGGAATTGTTCTGTACGCAGCCTTACATTACATGGCGTATGAACAATATCAAAGGTGGATCATCCTTGCTCTTCCTGACACCGAGAGGGGTTTAGTACTCGATCTTGTAACTAGTTCATTCACTGGAGGGACCGTTGACAGCTGTGCTTTTCACTTATCCCCTTGATTTAGGGCAAACTAAACGAGCAGTTGTAAAAATCTTTCCTTTTAGTCATACTCTCTCTTTCACCCAAAGATACGTATGTGTCACATTTACTTTATAAGCATCTATCTATAAATGAGTTATATCAAACTTACTGAGGAGGTATCGACAATAGTGTTAGATAGCATTGTGCATCGTTGTGCTTGGCTTCTCTGGCTGAAAATTCCAAAATCGAAATGTGTTTGTCATTTTAACAGTTCTTTCCATGAAGCAACATGCATCTTTAAGTTTCACTTAGCTACACTTCTTGTGATGATGCAGGTTATGGGTTCAGCCAATATGAATATCAGTGGTTTAGCTAATAATGAACTAGTTTATAGAGGAAGTGTTGACTATTTCTCCAAGACCTTCAAAAACTCTATGCTGTTTTAAAGTACAACTAGTGATATCATATGACATAACCACTCACACATACACACGTGTGCGCAAGAGAGGGAGAGAAGAGAATAGGAGAATTAATTATATCCCAAAATACAATAGAACTCAATCGGTTTCACTCCATTTATAGGAAACAAAAACAATAAAATACTAAAGTTTTACTCATATAAACAAATATTCTATTGGAAAAAAATTTGGTCAAATCATACGAAATGCTTAAGGAAGAAGAAAGCCTCTCTCCACTTGCTTCAAACACATGATTTCGGCTATAAGTTATTATCTCTCTCCGCTTCCTTCATCATGATTTTGGCTACCATTTAATGAAGTTGCATGTATTTGTCTACTTTCCATGCACAACTACCTTAATTTATTTATCGACACTGCCTCCTTTAAATCAAGCTGGTAAAAATTTATCATCTCCAACAATTTCTTAAGTTTATGAAACAACTCAAACTTTAATGGTTTAATAAAAATATTTGTATCTTGTGTTTTTAGTGTGACAATAATTAATTACTACTTCCTTTTTAATTATTAGCTCGCGAATTTTGTGAAACCGAATGTCTATGTCCTTGGATCGCCCATGAAAAATTGGATTTTCGCACAGTACTATTACGGACTTATTATCACATAATAATTCTATTTGAGCATCTTATTTTTGATATAGTACTTCAAGCATTCTTCTTAGTCATATTGCTTGTGTAGCATAACTAGTTGCTTTAATGTATTCTGTTTCAGCAGTAGATAACACAACCATTGGTTGTTTCTTTGAAGACCATGATATTGCGCCAATGTTAAGATGAAAAAGATACCATGATGTGCTTTTTCTCGTTTCTCTATGTCCACCCCTAATCGTTATCTGTTTATCTTATAAGATTCACATAATTGATATCTGCATTAAAATTCTTTCATTCAAAGTGATATATCAAAAAATTATCTTTGCTCTTCTAGTAAGTTAAATTTATAGGTCTCCTTTTGTCTTTTTTATTTGTTTCAATTCCTTTTCAACTAGGGTGGGAAATGATTTTACCATAGCTTCCTTAAATTCTTCAATCATCTTTGAGTTATTTTTAGTAAAAATTAGAT
>JANSVA010000217.1:12962509-12972618 GCA_025504915.1 Erythroxylum reticulatum
ACACAATACATATAATAACACACTCATTTAAGTTCATTTAATATTTCTAAATTCCACTCAAAGATCGGGGTCCAACAGTAGGACATAAGCCAACATGTTAAACCTTATTATTCATGTTATAGTAACTATTATATGATGCGTCCTCTATATTTAGGAACCCTATATTCTTCCTCTATCATTTGATTCCTTTGCCATTTTGTCGATGCAATTGTAATATCCACTCTTTTAATTTTGGCACACTTTTTTCATGCTTGAGCTTTAATTCATGCATTTGATTTTTTAACCAACTCAACTAAAATTTGCGGGTGCTAACACTAATTTGTTAGTATGAATTTCTTAGCTTTCCCTAATTATAATTAGAATTAGACAATTTAAGAGAATTCAAATAGAATAAAACCATAGAAAAATCAAATCATTATCATTTAGTTATAAACAAATTCGTTATAATCATTATAAGCAAGGATTAACTAACAGTTGATGTATTCATTAAACATGTTTCATTTATGTTACTCTTTTGTTCACTAAAACATCACATTGCTTCTTGCATTATTAAAAAGATTAAACTACATTATCATTATATTGGTGTTTCTTATAATTATTAAAGTCAATATTGTATAAAAAATTTTATATATAAATAAATAATTTAAGAGCAATTTAAATAAGTTTTAGAGAGTAAGAAAGTCACCAAAATATTTCCTTATTGAAACAATGTCAACTTTTCTCAAGGTGCAATGTCATTCCTCTAACTCATCTTTCAACTTTCATTCTCTCTATTTTAACCAACCATTTATATTGTACCAATAAGCTATAACACACTTGAAATTTATACGAGAAGAAGACATGGAAATATTAAATTATTCACATATTATCTGCAATGTATTCAATAGCTCATCTAAAATTCACTTGAGAAAAGATAAGAAAATTTAAAAGATTCACATATTACAGGTAATGTATTCAATAACATGCACGAAATTTGTGTGAGAAAAAGATATGGAAATCTCAAGAGATTCATGTATTACCTGCAATGCATTCATTTTGTAAATTGAGCATATCAATCATGAATTGTCAAATCAAGGCTATGATTATCTCGAAAAGATACGAGACATTATCACAATAGATATATAATAATATAGCTTTTGTACATAAAAAATTCATAATATGTAACCACTAAAGGAATAATAAGGCAAGTCCCACTATATTGCAAGCTACGTCTTTCTTTTCAATAATTAAAAAAGTAAACTATTTTTATTTTTATAAATATTTTGTGGTTATTTTTAGTTGGGATTGTTAGCTTATGACCTACAACTAATCAGTTGGTTATAATTTAGTGACAATTATTTAAAGGCATTCTTTATCTTATACATACTTAGATGTTTATGATAAAGTTCATAGGTTAATTATACATTTTTAATGAAATTATGATGAGATTATAATTATGAGATTCATACTGCATTTATGTATTATTCCTAAATTATTCCTAGTCATTGTTTTATTAAGACTAGACACTGATAGAATATAAAAAGACTAGCACACATTATTTTTTTTATGAAAGAAGCAATTTATCTTATAGGCTAAAGTATAGATCTATTTAAAGAAATATGTAGGTACTTATTAGAAAACAATCACACGAGAAATCTATTGGAACATTAATTGTAAGTCAATGAAAATTCTCATTGTAATGATTGTATAAGTGATCATTTGACTCGAGATCTCTAAAGTTATCTTGTATAGAGATATCTAGATTTTAATACTACTTATATAACCTATTTTAGTCAAGGGTAGCTCAATTAGTAGTCGTTGGATATAGTACGAACTAAATGGAAGTGTTTGAGTGATGAATATAAGATTCATCACCCTAAAATAATTAGGGAGAATGTTTCATTGTTCTCAATTAGAATTAGTTCAAAAAATCCTTAATCAAGGTGGAATGACACTTTGTAAAGTAGTTTACAAATGTTATTAATTGAATAAATTGTTAATGGTGGAGAACTAACATGATTGAGTTCAAAGTAGAGTAGGTAATAATTTCATACTCTATGTCTAATAAGAACATTGTATGATAAAATGAATGAATTATATGAAAAAATCATACATGAAAAGTTAGTCAAAACTACTTTGGCATTCTTAAATATTTGAGCGGTCGTAATGTATTACTATAGGCTAATGTATTACTAGAGGCTAATCTTGATCTACAAATATAAATTTTTTATTAGAAAATTAAAGATGAATTGAAGGATTTTAATTTATCTAATCTTAAATATAATTTAGGGTTATAATTTACGTCCATTATGAACATATTTGATAATCTAATGGGTCACTTACAAAGAATAATTTAAAGAGAAAAAAATATTTAATCAAGTTAGATTTGATTGTAAAGTTTAAGAAACTTTAAGATTAAATATGAGATATTTAATAAATTAGGATCAATGTAAGATATTGGATATGTTTGGGTATAATTGGTATTTAATTAGAATTGTTTGTAATTCTGATTAAAATTAAATTAAATTAAATTACTATAATGTCCAAAACCTATTATTAATAGACTTAAACTCTAAAGGAGCTAGTACTCTTTGTTTAACCCTCTCTGTAATAATTAAGGAGTCTTCTTAACTCATTCTGTAGATACTATTAGAAATTAGACACTTATACAGCTACGATGGTTTAAATGAGTCAATTTCAGAAATGGTTCAAAAGATACTACAAGAAAAAGGTTAAGTTTTGAAATAAGTTATAAATTATTTATAGAGTTCAAAGTGATCTTGACTTTTGAAAAACCAATATAAAAAAATTTCATAATTATTTTGGTCCATGCAGGATCATATCTCACCATAGTTTCTATAACATCCCACTACCATAGAATATATACCCAAACATCCAGAAGACATTCAAGAACATATCCTACGACAATGGTATGTTAGAGTAAACATAATCTCTTAAATGGCATCATAAAGAATACACAATACTTGAAACATCAACACTTCATCTCATTCTTTCACAAAAGTTTACATTGTAGTCACTAAAAAAAATATTTACATTACCAAACATGAGAAAGTTTACAATCATTTATACAAAAGATTTATATGTCAAAGAAACTACAAAATACAATATATAACTCCTCTGATGTCAGTTGATAGACCTTTGAGTCATAGCTTAATCCAAAATGTTCCTCTAGAAAATCTTAAGAACTAGGTCTCTTGACTTGTACTTAAAAAGTCACGTTGTAATTTTTGATGGGTTTTATGAACTCAATGAGTGAACTATTATTGATGGTCTCACTCAAGTCAAATACACAAATATTACACAACCAACCAATCTCACAAACATTTTCCATCTCAACAAGACACAATGAATGTCACACATTTCACTCACATTCTTTCAGAACATGTGTAACCCAATTAATCACATTATCATGACTTATCACTTTATCATCACAATTTTAAAAAAGGTTTCATAATCATAAATATACAAATGCAGATGCATATGAGACTCCAGATTCGTTATTATTTGTGATCGAGCGCCTTTCAGATATAAATACAGATACTGGCGAATTGGGTTTAATCAGATACAGAAATCATGGAGCAAAGCTCTAAATGCAGAATTCTGAACTTAAAGCTTTTTCAGACTAGCTACTCTGATCACAACGCCTTTATCTGAACATGCATTTTATGAAATGCATCAAATAAAAGAATATGCCATCAAAACATTTACTTATGATGCATAGATAGAATCTTAGATTCATCGGACCTTAGTCCAGCATTAAACTTTCTTTGAGTATTCAGAAATCAGTTAGAACTCAAATGCAAACAGACACTTCCAATACATTCCCAAATATCAAACTCCTCAGACTATTAATGTCTGGAATCATCATAATCAAGTCATTATTAGTTCAATAAATGGGAATTAAATAGAAACAAAATCAATCCTAGGGAAATCATCTAGGTTGGCTCGTAGTACGCTCCAATTTATGCTATTACCTAGATGGTCCGACAATGTCTAAATGACATCCAACTTGAGCGTCTAAAATCATACAATTTATAAATAATTCACATTAAAAAGTCGATCAATCAAATACTTATTCATTTGTGCACATAAATTCATATGTCATATTCAATGCATACCCAATGACTATCCTGGGTATGTTTCTTTAATCATAATTCATAATCATTCACATATTGTCACTTGGATATGTCTTGTTTGCATTTAGATTTATACCTTAAGTAGACTTGATCATGCTCCATTCATTAACCATACATTTACTAACTCTTTTCTAGCATTACAAATATTTCACATAATTCACAATTCTCATTCATTCATTCTTAATGCATTGCTAATATCCTTTAGAATACATTTGCATTCATATGAATATCTTCATTCCTTTAACACTCCTTCATTCCAAACTTAGACGCATTATTATCCAACATTCTTTTCCTTAAAGTATAACATCAATTATTAATCAAAACTTATCACATATTTAACCAACTTTTCCAACATCAAATTATGTTCTTTTAAAACCATAATCAAGTCCAAATGCATCATAGTTAAATACCTTATCCTCAATTGGTTCAAGAATCAAACAAAAGAACATTTTATTTACTTCCATACAATTTCCACAATCGTATATGGATTCCCACAATCTTGGGATGGGTTATCCAAAAGCTCCCATCCAATTCCTTCATTAGTTTTCCAAATTTTCTTAGGACAAGTTTTGGGTCAATTCTGCATGGCTATTTTAACAAGGAAAAGGAAGTAATTAGGCAATACATTCTTCTAAAACAATGTTCCCATATGTCTTAAGTTTCTAATTAACTAAATTTCATACAATTTGGTTCAGTATTTTGCAAGTTATACCCAACATTCTACAGTCTATTCTCAAATAGTGACAGAATCCAAAAACTCAACTTCAAGCCAAATTTTGAAACTCTTAGAGACATAACTAAAATTCAATTCCTTCATGTAAAATATATCTATATGTCTCTAATTTAATCTACACTTAAAATCATCCCAGTTGGATATCTACAATTAGGGCCAAAATACTGATGTATGTTAAGTGAAAACACTACAGCTAACATATTCCAACAATTCTTCTTTCACTTTTCCAGATTTTTTAACAATTTATACCAAAATTAAAACAACCTCTTTATAGTTCATCTATAACACCCCATGTTAGGGGTTAGAAAATTTAGGAATTTCCAGTACATCATATGCTTTGCATAATTGAGTCTTCGCTGATATGTGCATATGAATTTTGATATATATAAATAATTATACATGCATTCATGACATTTTCCGGGTATAATTGATTTCTAAATGCGATTAAAATGTGAATTGTGAATTATTTGTGTTAAAAATTTATTTGGAGATTATTAGTATTGCTTCAGATTTTTTGGTAAATTTTAGAAAATTTTTGAAATTTTGGGGTATTTTAAACTAGGAAAAATATTAAAATACTGGACCAATTACATTGTGACATGTGGCAGCTTATAGATGAGACAAATGGCTCACATGCATGGTGGCATGTGGAGAGGGGTTATACATGCACGTGGTTATGTTTAGGCTAAAATAGGAATTATTGTAGTTATTGTTTCTTTTCTCCACCTTTGTTCTTCATCGTATACATCAAAACCAAAATTCTTTTTGTCCATCCTCATCACTGAATTAGCTAATTACTTCTGGTTATGTATTTAGGTTTGGATTCTAATATCAAAGTAAGAATTTCAATCTTAAACTTGTGTTGTTACTCTTTATTTTCTTTATTTCCATCCCCCGAAAGTATTATGGGCTTTGTAAAGGATTTGTGTTGATGATGTTTTAGCGTGTGGAAATAGATACATGCATGAGTGGGGGTAGGAAGAAGTAGTTTCAGTGATGATTAATGAGTTAGAAAAGAGGTTGAAAGTGTGAAAAAAAATGAAAGTGAAGAAACTTTGGTGAAATACGTGAATATAATTGTTGTTTTTAAAGTTGTGTGATCTTGAATTTTGAGAGGTCTTGATAGTGAGTTGAATGCAAATGGGAGTGGAAAAGCATGATATAAGTTCTGTTTAGGATTTGTTATTAAACATAAAAAAACAAAATTTATAGTAGAGAGAGAAAGGAAAAACAAAAAAAATGGTGATATCTTATATAATTTCTGTTTTTGATGTTTGTGTTTACTTTCGAATTTTTAGTTGTTTTAAAGTAAGTGGACTTGGAATGGGAGTAGAAATGTGAGAGTATAAATTAGAGATGATGGGGTAAGTGGAAGAAAGGAAGAAGAGTGAAAAAAATCTGCAGTTTATGGTGAAGAAGATGAAGCCTGCGTTTTAGAGAGAGAAGAGGAGACTAGTTGCACCCAAAGACTTTTCCAAAACTAAACTGTATTAATTCTTTTAGCCACAACTTTGTCATCTGACCTCCAAATGACTTGAGAATTACGACAATAGACTCCTAAGATATTTTTCTTTCTCTAGATAAAAATTTAGAGCCATCTAAATTGATTTGAAGGAGATTGATTGAATGAAAGTGAGAAAATGTGCTGGAATGTCATGATCTGGAGAATTTTCACTGAATATTCTTCGGTATTGTGATTATATCTTGATCTGTAGAGTTTCAAATGAGTTGATTCTTAATTCAAATTAAACTTTAGACATATTTATACAACTTTCTTGAAGAAGTCAAATTTTAATTCTATCTCTAAGACTTTCAAAATTGGCATGAAATTGAGTATTAGCTTAGATTGTAGTACTACCAGGGACAAAAATCATATCCTGTGATTATTGAATAAAATATGTTGATGTGGGCTGAATTAGACTAAGGTATCTTCACCAAATTTGTATCTTATTCTCTTAGCTTTAAATTGGTCTAAATTTTGTAATTTTTGGATATTGTAATTGAGAGTTATGAGGTGTACAAATTGGAGCCATGATTATGCTCTAGCCAAAATTTCAATTGTACACAGTTTGTGGTATTTTGAGCATAACTCATAGAATAATAAACCAAATTGAATGATCTTGGTATCAATAGAGACTTAAGACACAGAGGAAAACTTTTTTAGAAGAAAGTGTTACAGAAATACATCATTTTCTTTATCTTATTGATCGTGCAAAGTTGACCCAAATGAAGTGCTTCCAGCAAAAGCTGGAATAGTAATTGAATGTATGAATTTTGAAACTTTTGAAGTACAATTGACGTTTACATCATTTTAGTAAGAAAATAAACCTAAGAATTTGTCATGAACATGTATCATACATATTCAGTATACATAAATGTGCATAATTGAATTTACAATTGTGCACAATAATGATATGTGTTTGTATTAAATGTTTTAGAGGAACCCATCAAGCGACCGTTTCCAGATATTGCCGGACCATCTAGGCAATAGCATATTGGAGTCTACTGTGAGTAACCTAAGAGGGTATCACTTTGATTTGTTTTGATTATTACTGCAATTGAATTTGATATTGATGAATGTGTACTGATTTGTGTTCTGAATTCCAGACAATGATTGTCTGAGGCGTTTGATACATGTTTATATCATTGGAAGTACTGCTTGCAAGTGAATATAATTGACTACTTGCTTTGCATATGAAATGTCTGAAATGACCTTGCTTTGTTTTAAAACTGTTGATTCCTAGTTGTGGGTAAATAGGCATGCCTAGAAGGGGCTGCAGCTGCTTTTGTGACACTTTAGTGTCTTCTGTTATCGATACTTCGGTGTCTTCTGATATTGACACTTAGGTGTCGAGACTTCAGTCTCTTCTGAGAGACTTCGGTGTTGAGACTTCGATCTCTTTTGTATAAGTCCCGTTACCTGATTCTATAAATGGATTTAGCAGTTTTATGATTTTGTACTCTGATATCAGTTTGATTTTGGCATAAGCTAAATTGTATTATGTTTCTAAAGGGTTTATAACCTCTTGTGTTGAACAATTCTGTTATTTATAAAACTCTGTTTTGTTCTAAACTTCTGTATCTGTTGTTGACTTATAGTTTAGTTATTACTCACTAAACTATAGCTTAGTGCGGTGGATTTGCCCCATGTAGGTTCTAAAAGAGGGACATAGGAACTGGGACAAGACAACCGCGATGGCCAAAGGAGTCTGATTTTTGTTTTGTTCATATGTATTTTGAGATTATTTTTGGACTTATATTTGATGTCTATACCTCCTGAATTTTTATTTTGATAAGTTGTAATAACCTTAATTAAGACTGCTTTCCAAAATTATGATATGCGATGTATGTTTGTTGAGATTCTAGTAATGCATATATAAAGTGTTTTGTATGTTTTGAAATGCTTCGTGTTCAGTGTGTTATGTGTGTGTGGCACTCGCAATATCCTCCCAGGGGGTATTAGGACGTCACATCATCAATTATACTTCATTAGGCCTGAATTATACTCCAATTCCTCATCAATAACCTCTCCTATTCCAGTTCAAAACTATTCAATTAACAGCTCACAAATCCTAGTCTTTCATGCATCAAAAATCAAACAAGAAACTTTTACATTATTATGCATATAGTCCTAGTTCTTTCTCAATTAAAATTAACGTCTTTATTTAGCATAAATTCACCTTTTTTATACATTAAATTCCAATATATTTCATCCTTATAATGCCCTATACTCCACAGTTTCCATATACTAAAAAGAAAAAGAAAAACTTCCAAGTTCATGCAACATTTTCCAGTACATATCTTTACCAATAACACATGCATTTCATTCCAATTCAAGCATCATTTTTATATCATTTGACATGCCATAAACTCAGATTGTCACTTACTTATTAGGCTTTCAATTCAGCTCAAACTTCATATCAAATCAAGTTTCCATACAAGCAAAATTCATCACAAACTTAAGATGAAAACAGGTTGATTTTGGACAGAAAGATGAAGGTAACGTTCAGCTGGTTTTGTTGGCTATTTTGCATAAGGTAAAAAGTTGGCTTTGGTGCAGCAATTTGGCTAGGGTTCAGGCAAAATATAGAGGAGAAAGTAGGAGCAATTTTTGGTGATGAAAACAAAAGAAAGAAGCAAAACTCTACTGCAAAAACTTGCTATTTCATATGCTAGGTCTCACCATTAAAGCACAACACTTGTCCTAAGGCATGTCTTCCATTTTCCTAATCAAGATGTTGCCACTAATCCACTCCAGATGCTGCCATTAGTCACTAATTAAGTAGTTCACATGTCACCCCAAGATTGGTCCCCTTGTCACACAATAATTTGTCTATTTGTCACACATTTTATTATATCAAATGTCACTCAATTTTAGTCTTATTCACTCTAATTTTTTATGTATCAATTTGTCCTATTACTTGGCGTTTATTTTTATTTTTTTGACCAAATATACATTTAATCCTTTAATCTTTCAATTAATAACATTTAATCCCAATTTACTAATTAAAATCCAAACATACCAAAATTCAAAACATACCAAATCACAATTCACATCATGTTCACTTAACTTCTTTCATACCCTGGAATAAGTCAATTGAATGCATATGTTATCTTTATAATGTATACAAATATCAATTCGTTTATGAATGCTAATATTATACATGTATATATAATACTTAATCTAGAGTTAAACCTAAACATATACCAAAAAACAAGATATTACAATTTCTCAACACAGAGTGAAGACATAAAGTTAACCTTGCCGTCCCTTCTCTATGTCGTCTTCTTATTTGAAGTTGCTTATCCTTTTTTCTTTCAATTTTTTGGATTAAGAGGTTTGGACCTTATTGATCTAAATTGTACGATATGGGCATTTTAAAATGACATTCTAAGTTATTTGAATATAACTAAACTCAATAGAAAAGAAGGCACGTTACCAAGTAACTGACATAACTTAGAATTGTACCCCCTGAGCAAAAGAAGCCAGGGAATAGTTACAATGGTCAAACACTTTTGCTGATCATACAATTACAGGGAAAAATAGGAAAAGAGATAAGCTAGAAAAGCACGTCTTACAAATCATAGCAATAAAAACAAGCCACGACCCAAGGAAACAAAATTGGTAATGCATACACAAGGATGGCCTTATTTCAAACACTTAGTACAACAACAAGCCCTCTGCTTCTCTAATTTGGCAATTAAGCGTCAATATGCCCTCATCCCCTTGTGCTGCTCAC
>JANSVA010000217.1:12972718-12989449 GCA_025504915.1 Erythroxylum reticulatum
CACATCTTTTCCTCCCAGAGACAGGAGCTCTCATGCATACTGAACCATTCTGTAAAGCAACACCGCAAGTGAGAATGCCAGTTCCCATGAAGGAACAGTTTGACCAAGACAAGGAACTATCAGCTCTCTGGCCTTTGTGCTGCCAGCATCTTTTGTTTCCTATGGTAGGTTGCCTTCTGCAGACTGACCCGTTTCCTAAGGTTGCTCCACAGAAAACATGAGAATGTTCAGAAGTACCAAATGCTGAGCCAAAACCAAGGACAGGCAGATAGCATTTATTATCTGCAGTTGGCTTCGAGACCGAGCTTCCAACCCTCATCCCTTTATGTGCCTCGCATCTTTTCCTTCCTGAAATCGGTTGCCTTGCGCAGAAAGTCCCGTGACCTAAAACTACACCACATGCAACATTGTGATTTGGGTCCACATAGTCAACATGAGCATCTCTGGAACTTCCTCCTCTATTCGATTCAGGTGTTAATCCACAAATTCTTTTCCCTTTATGTTCGTCACACCTCATTCTCCCTGAAGCAGGTGGTTTATTGCAAGAGATGCCATCACTCATGATGAATCCACATGTACGAAGCCCCTCATTTGTTCCAAATGTATCTGAAACAAATGTAGGCCTTGATCTGCTAAATTTGAAGACTCCAGGGATGAAACTTTTGCTATCGTCGTCAGCATTCTCTGGTTTGATTGGGTTCCTTGCTTTGATTTTAATGCCCACCTCACCCTGGCTGAAAAGCTGAAGCTTTTTTATTAATTTTGGAAGTCCGGCAGATGAAGCCTTTTTTTCAATTGTCTGAAGGACATCCCAGGGTCGGCGTTCACCATTCCCACCTTTGTTCAATGCATAATCAAAAGTCTTAAGCAACCGAGCTTCCGTTTTCTCAGCCTCCCTCTTATCTGTCATCTGTTGAACACTCAAGAAGGATTTATGAAGGAAAAACTACAAAAGAAAATTCAATATAAAATGTAAATATCCCTAAACACCCCTAAGCCAAATGTACTAATTATGTTACCTAACAAAAGTCTTACATTTGATGTTACTTAAGAGTTCATCAACAACAAAGTCAGGTCGTGCCTGAAGATTGGGAACAACAAAAGATACTTACAAAGACAACTATTAGCACAAGACAGCAACTTCATGATACAGACAAGATCTTTCTGTCTTAGATCCTATTAAAACTTTTGTTATCTCAATTGGAAGGAAGTTAGAGAGCCTCATTTCAGAGTGTCTCTCCCAATAACTATCTAATTATTAAACGCTTGTTCAGTATTGCCCATAACATTGAATTAAATTATAAAACCACAAATCTATAGTTTTACCAAGTTCCATGTCAGTCATGCAGTAGAAGCGCAATACTTACGGGAGCCCATCTAAACACGATGGAGCAGCCTCTTGAAAACATCTCCTCAAACAAACTAGGCCCTTGATGAGAACCAGAACGGCCATACATTTGAAGCCTGGTCCTAACGTTATCAGCCTGCCCCAGGTAAGCCACTACTACGTTAACTGGATCAACCTTGGCATAATCACGCCCAAACGTGGAGCGAGGAACAGCTATTCCAAGCTCATATACCCCTGGCCCTGAATTAGGAGGCAGATTGTGAACCCTGTACCTTGTTGCTCCTTCCTTTCCCAGAGCATGATCTTGCCAATCAGTGGGTCCAATCAAAACCTAAAATACACTCATTACCCCGAGCTTTAATTAGTGTCCAATTGGGTAAGGTATGTGCCTCAGATGTTATGAAAAACATAGAAAGATTGCAACACCATTTGAGAAAACAAATACTTGCTTAATCCAAGGTGTTTTAAAAGGAAAAACTTTCTATTGAAAAACTGAACTTTTTGAAACAGTAAGCAAGATCCTTCCGGTGTAAGTTTTGGGAAATTAACCCAGAATCTAGTTCAATACGGGGAAAGCATCAGGGACTTGCACCTGCGGAAGGAGAAAAATGAAAACCCAGCACCACTGAGCAATCACGTTAGATTCATGTTGCCCTTAACTTGGACCCTTAGAGAAAAATATAGGGATGTTGAGAGAGGGTATGGGCTGAAACCTGCCATTTAGAGAACGAGGAGTCATGTTTGGTTCGTTCACAGTCTTCCCTCTTCAATCTAGGGATGGGGAAGGACCCCTCGCTGGCTCCCATTCGGCAGGAAAATGATCGTTGAGAAGGGCCGTTGGCAGGACTTGACCTGTATACTGCGGTCTGGCTTCAAAAATTGCAGCGAACGCTAACCTTGCTGGACCAATCTCGCAACTTTTCGTGTCTTATGGTTGGGCCATCAAAAGCTGATTTACCGTGATTGGTCCGATCAAAGATATGGAACCAATTGCTTTAATCTATTATTTTAAAGAGTCTCAAAGTCAAAGGGAAAAAAAAAAAAGGTCATTGAATTAGTAAGTAAGTTAACGTCTAATTATCATTCCTTTTATTCTTTACACCAGCTTGAATCAAAGGAAGCCGTCAATATTTTAATTAAATAATAATTTCCTATAAAAAAAGAATTTGTAGCAATATTGGAAAAAATCATATAAATCTCAAATAGCTTTCATCATAAGACATATAATTATCACTATAAAGAAAATTCATAATTTCAATTGTAACAATTAACATTATAAAAATAGAAGCAAATTAAATGGCCAAATTCTAAAAAGAAAATTTATTATTAAAGATTCAAGACCGTACATATTAACAAATAGAAATATTACTTATTATACTTCATAATCCAGAAAATTCATTATTAAAGATTCAAGACCGTACATATTAATAAATAGAACTATTACTTATTATTCTTCATAATCCATTTCATAAATTCTTCTCCAAATACAAAAATAAATATTTGACAAGCTGACAAAAAAAAAGGTACCTTTATTAAGATAAGATGATACACTCATTAAAGCAAGTCGCTCACTTACATTTTAAATCTTCTAAAAATAGAAATTTCACAAAGTATACTATCTACTTTTATGTAAAATATATGTATTAAATAAATCAAACTAAAAATTTATGGTAAATTCCCAATTTAAAGAGTATTTTTCTGATGCAATAAATGGTGAATTTGGTTTCTTTCCCTAAGTTAAGGATGACAAGGGCTATTGGACTTCGGGTTGGAGCACCCTATTTTTATTAGAGTATTTTAATCCTATGTCACTTAATCTGGTCTATATATTTATGTGGAACTGACATAAATATATCGATAAGATTTAATAAAATAAGATAAAAGCTAGTTAATTGAAATAGAGGATCTGATCTCCTAAACTCCGACCTTTTTTTCATCCCTAAGTCTAAGCAAAAAAGATTATTTTTCTTATTTTCCCTATCTTTTTTTTGGCACATTTGAATGTTTGATTTTGTTTTCCGAAAAGGAAATACTCTTCCCACGTCTTACTAAAAGGCGTTGTTCATTAGAAGGCTTTCCCTTTCAAACCAATAATTCTGCTGCCTGGGTTTGGTTACCTTTGCGAAAATGATTGATATTTATTAAACTGTGGTCCACTCAGATATTGATTTCTTAACAATCACATTTATATCTTCAACTACTCCAACACTTAGATATCTATATTTTGATATTACTTATAGGCTAATATAGTCAATATTAGCTCAATCGATTGTGTTATTAGATACAACATGAATTATATGGAAGTGGTTTAGTGATCAATATAGGATTTATCATCTTAAAATAATTTGAATTATATAAAAGTAATTTAGTGATCAACATAGGATTTATCACTTTAAAATAATTAGAAAAAAATATTTCATTATTCTCGATTAAAATTGGTTTGAGAAATTATTGACCAAGGTAGAATGATATTTTGTAAAATTATATACAAATATCATTAATTAAATCAATTGCTAATGATGAAAAATTAATATGATTTAACTCAAAATAGAGTAGACATTAATTTCATGATTTATGTCTAATCAAAATATTATACGATGAAATTTTGAATTATACGAAAAAAAATCATAGTAGTTATGATGTGTTACTAAAGGCCAATCTTGATATACGAATTTAAATTGTTTAATTAGATAGTTAAATATAATTTAAAAGAGTTTAATTTATCTAATCCTAAATATAATTCAGGGTTATAATTTATATCTATTATCAATATATTTGGAAACCTAATGAGTCATATACAAAGAATAATTTGAAGAGAGAAAAATGTTTTAATAAAGTTATATTTGATTACAAAGTTTGAGAAACTTTATTATTAAAAATGAGATGTTTAATAAATTAGGATTAATATGATATATTGGATCTTATTTGAATATAATTGGTATTTAATTAGAATTATAATTAATTCTACAATATAATTTAAACTCTAAAGGAGTTAAATTACTACAATATAAATAATTCTAATTAAATTTTAAATAAATTACTACAATATCCAAAGCCAATGATAAATATACTTAAACTCTAAAGGAGTTAACGATCCCATTATAATTCTAATTAAAATTTAAATAAATTACTACAATATCCAAAACTAATGATAAATATACTTAAACTCTAAAGAAGTTAACGCTCCCTCTTTGTAATAATTATAGAATCTTTTCAACTAGCTCTATAAATACTGATAGAACCTGAACACTTTTATAGCTACGATAGCTAAGATGAGCCAGTTTTAGAAATGATTCAAATGATACAATAAGAAAATAATCAAGCGTTAGAATAAGTATGAATTAAAATTCACACTTTATTATAATTTATTTAATAATCATTTCAGAAAATTCAAAGTAATCTTTTCTAAAAATTAATACGAAAAAAATTTATTCTACTGCATGCATTATCAAATCCCACCACTATTTCCTTTAAAAGTTGGAGACGTAAAGTTACTTTTGGCATCCTTTCTCATTGTCGTCTTCTTATTTGAAGTTGCTTAAACTAGAAAAACACGAATTACAAAATAAAAACAAGCCACAACATAAGGAAACAAAATTAGTAATGCATGCACAAGGATGGCCTTGTTTCAAACATTTAGTACAACAACAAGCCCTTTGCTTCTCTAATTTGCCAATTAAGCGTCAATATGCAGCAGCCCTCATCCCCTTGTGCTGCTTACATCTTTTCCTACCAAAGACAGGAGCTCTCATGCATAGCGAACCATTCTGTAAATCAAAACCGCAAGTGAGAATACCAGTTCCCATAAAGGAACAGTTTGACCCAGACAAGGAACTATCAGCTCTCTTGCCTTTACCGCAAGTGAGAATGCCAGTTCCCATAAAGGAATAGTTTAACCCAGATAGGGAACTATCAGCTCTTTTGCCTTCACCACAAGTGAGAATGCCAGCTCCCATGAAGGAACAATTTGACCCAGACAAGGAACTACCAGCTCTCTTGCCTTTATGCTGCCAGCATCTTTGGTTTCCTATAGTAGGTTGCCTTCTGCATATTGACCAAAGTTGCTCCACAAAAAATATGAGAATGTTCAGAAGTACCAAATGCTGAACCAAAACCAAGGACAGGCTGATAACATTTGTTGTCTGCAGTTGGCTCCCAGACGAAGCTCCTAACCCTCATCCCTTTATGTGCCCCGCATCTTTTCCTTCTTATAAACAGTTACCTTGTGGAGAAAGTCCTATAACCTAAAACTACACCACATTTAGTATTGTGATTTGGGTCCACATAGTCATCATGAGCATCTTTGGAACTTCCTGAAGAATAATTAAAACAAAATTATTCTTCAATGTCGTGATTAGTCGATACAATTAGACTGACCCTATAATTGCAACATGTTAGATTTAAGAATTGGATGGACAAATACCTAAAAATTGAGGAACAATTGAGTCCATTGTTATTTTCTGTGAAGCAGAGTGATAGAGATGCAAATGATTGACTACTGTTATTCTAAAGCCCTGATTAAAACCACATACAGTTCTCAATGGGGCGATTGTATTTAAGGTTGGCTAGCAATAAGGTCTCCTGTGCACGACAAAACATCAGTCAAGCCTACCCATCATAGCAAGCCTATGAACACAGGTCCAATGACACGTATGAGAGAAGTACGAAGCCTAATTATAAAAGTAATCACCGTTTTGGGCTAAATACAACAAATGCTCTAATTATCTTGACATCTAATTAATCCATGTTTGTATAAAATTATGTTTATTGTTTCTCAATCATAAGTCCACAATGAGGTTACAAGTACCTCAGCAGTATAGAAATCAGACTTGACAGGAGTACTGATAACATATATGCAAGATACTCACATCTCGATGACCTAAACAGAATGTGTCATAAGGAAATGGACACAAAATGGTGATCCATTTGTGCAATTCCAAACAAAATGGCCCAAGCATCCACCCAAGATGCCAACTGAGATCTGACAAAATATCTCAGAGTAACAAAATAAGACTATGTACAAAATGTCTCCAACAAAAGGTCATATATATACAACCATTTAAACGTATATGTGTAGTATATCAATAAAGTGTATGGAAATAACAATAATAGCAACAATTATAAGCATAATTCTCTAGACTAAATAACAAAATAGTCAAATACAATGTTGCTATCAAAATTAACATAAAAGATAGACGCCCACTAATTTAAGGCATCAAAAGATTTAAATAGACCCATACAGGTTACATAATTCATAAAAGCCTTAATAGCCAAGCCTTTGGTTAAAGGGCCTACCACCATAAGATCGGTGGGTATATGCTCTATACAGGTCTGATATTCCTTAACCTTCTCTCTAGCAAACTTATACTTTGTATCAAAATGCTTCGACCGCTTAGAGTTCTTGCATATTTGATAGAAGCCCACTGCAGCAGAGTTATCACAATATATGGTTAAAGGTCTAGAAACACTCTCCACAAGATGAAGCTTAGTAATGAAATTCCTCAACCATATTGCCTATCGAGTAGCTTTGTAACAAGTCACTTACTCTGCCTCCATAATTGAAGTTATTATAAGTGTTTTTTTAAACACTTTTTCAAGATACAGCTCCTCTAGCAAGCATAAAGATATATCTTGATGTGGATTTGTGATCATCAGGGTAGCCACCATAATCAAAATCAGAATAACCTATCACCTCAAGGTGATCAAACATCCTGTAAGTGAGCATGTAATCTTTAGTACCTTGTAGATACCTCATAACTCGTTTCATAACTTGACAATGACCCACATCACAGTTGCTCAAGTATCTCCCAAGTACACCAACAACAAAAGCAATATCAAGACATGTACAAACCTGAACATACATAAGATTGCCAACAGCAGAAGCATATGGGACCTTTTCCATCTCTGACTTATCTTTATCATTTTGAGGACACTGGTTATTCAAAATTTTATCACCCTTTTGGATGGGTGCACTGCAAGGATCACAAATCTTTATGTTGAATCTATTCAAGATCCTTTTAATATACCTTTGCTGAGACAAACCAGTAACACCATGAGATCTATCAAGATGAATTTCAATGCCCAACATAAAAGAAGCATCACCAAGATCTTTCATATCAAAATAAGCTGTCAACATTTGTTTAGTCTCATAAAAAAAACCCATATCATTACTGGCTAAAAGAATATCATCAACATATAAGACAAGAACAATGAATTTTCTCCCAATATTCTTCAAGTAAATGCATTGATCAAAAACATTTTCCTTGAAGTCAAGGAAGCAAACAATTTGTTCAAACTTCAAGTACCATTGTCTGGAGGCTTGTTTTAGTCTATAAATGGATTTTCTCAATTTGCATACCATATGTTCCTTTCCTTTCTAAACAAAACCAGCAGGCTGATTCATGAACGTATCTTCATACAAATCACCATTTAGGAAAGTAATTTTCACATCCATTTGATAGAGCTCCAAATCAAATTGAGCAACCAAAGCCATCATAATACGTAATGAATCTTTAGTAAAGAATGGGGAACAAGTCTTTTTATAGTCTATACCTTCCCTCTGGTTATACCCCTTTGCAACAAGTCTGGCTTTATACTTTTCTATCTCACCTCTAGCATCACGTTTAGTCTTAAAAACCCATTTACACCCAACAGTTTTACAACCACTAGGTAATTTCACAAAATTGGAAACACCATTCATACTCATAAAAAGCCAACTCATCTTCCATGGCTTCCAACCATTATGAACTACGAGGATAAGAGATGGCATCCTGAAAAGAAATAGAATATGAGTCTTCAAGTATATTGAATTCATGCTCCTCCAAGTAAATATAATATTGTCAAAATTTAAAAGACTCAGTGAATTTAGGAATCCTTTCAAATCTCCTAGGTAGAACCACAACCACATATGGGATTTGAGTATCAATGCCAACCTGTTGAGGAATTTCAACATCATTTCTTGGATTAACAACATCATCATGAATTGAAGGAGATCGAATTGCCTCAGGATGAAAAACAACAAATGTAGGAATATGTTCCATGCCCCCTTCAAAATAGACAGCCCGATTTGATTCAATGACATTAGTAGTGTGATTGGGACAATAGAATCTTGAACCTTTTGAGCCAGTACAATAACCAATAAAGTAACTTGAAGTAGTTCTAGGATCAAGCTTCCTCAGTTGAGGATTATAAGTCCTTACCTTAGCTTTACAGCCCCAAACATGGAAATGCTTTAAACTGGGCTTCTTTCCTGATATAAGCTCAAAAGAAGTCTTTGGTACAAATTTACTAGGCATATGATTGAGAACATAAATAGTAGTCCTCAAAACGTCTCCCCACAAGAACTCTGGTAAGGTGGAGTGACTAAGCATGTACCTAACTATATCTATGAGAGTACAATTTTATATCTCTATAATCCCATTTTGTTGAGGAGTGTTAGGCATGGTATATTGCGCTTCAATTCCACAATCCTGTAAGTATCTAGCAAAAGGACCAGGGTTTCTACCAATTTCATCATATCGACCATAATACTCACTGCCTCTATCAGATCTTACACATTTTATTAACTTCCCAAGTTGTAATTCAATAACATTTTCAGTGATTAAAAAGCATCCAAGAATTCAGATTCTCATGCAACAATTTAATCCAACCATATCGAGAAAAATCATCAATGAAGGTAATGAAGTACCTGTAGCATCCCATGGAAATAGGAGTAATGGGTCCATAAATGTCTGTGTAAATTATCTATAATGGTTCCTCCTTCCTAGTCATTTTCTCATTTCTTACTTTAGCTGTAAACTTCCTTTTTATGCAATCAACATAAGTGTCAAAATCAGAGAAGTCCAGATCATGTAAAATAGTTTCCTTAATCAATCTCTCCATTCTCTCCTTATAGATATGTCCTAACCGTTTATACCACAACATAAAAGATTTTTAGTAACTTTCCCACGTTTCTTTCCAACAACAGCAGTAACATCATCATGTTATCGGTCAAAACTAAAAGAATCAACAACTATAGAATCATTGTACAAAACAACACCATTATTGATTATATGGAAATGTAGCCATAATTGTGTAAAACAGAAACTAAAATCAAATTTCTTCTCATAGAAGGAACATAAATAGTATCTTTCAAAAGCAATCATGTCCACTACCCAACTTAAAGGAAACTACTCCTAGGGCTCAACATTAACATTAAATCCATCTCCTAGTTGTACCAGCAACTCCCCTTTATTTGGTTTCCAACTACTTTTGAACTCCTGCAATGAGTTCGTTACATGAATAGTGGCACCAGAGTCTAACCACCATGAATTAGGAGGAACATTAACAAGATTTGATTCAAAACAGAAAAAGAGTTGAAGTATACCTTTCTTCTTTCCCAACCAATTCTTAGACTTCAAACAGACACGCTACCTATGCCCATGTTTATGACAAAAGTTGCAGTTTCCATTAAAAACAAGCTTGGGCTTAGCACCAGAACTCTCACTAAGCCTAGAATGTAATGTAAGTTTATCATTCCCCTTCATCTTAAATTAAGGCTTACTTTGTTTATTTCTATAAAATTTCTTCTTGTCACCACCCTTATGAGAAGTGTGATGAATACTATGAGACTTACCTTCTTCATCGTATGCTCCTCTTGAATAAGAATGGAAATAAATTCATTAATGCTCCATTCATCTTTCTAAGCATGGTAAGTAGTAATGAGAACATCAAACTCAGATGGAAGATATTCAAACACCTATCATATAAGATAATCCTCTCCCAACATAACTTTCATGATCTTCAACTTGTTATACCAGTTCACAAGCTTCATAACATACTCACGAACACCACCCACACCATTATACTTGGTCTTAGATAGAAAAGACAAGTAATTAGACTTTTTAGTCTTATCAAACTTCTGAAATTTTTCACCAACAACCTTGAGATAATTTTTAGCATTATTAGTTTTAGTGATGCTCTCTTTAATAGTCTTCTCCATTGTGTACTTGATGGTCATCAAACATAACTTGTTAGAACGAGCCCACTTATCATATTTAGCTTTATCTGCAACGGAAGCCTCAACATTGGGTTATGCAAGCTCATCCTTAAAGAGAGCAACATCAATATTAGAAAGAGCCAAAAAAGATTCAAGAATTCAAGCCAGTCCTCATAATTGGTCCCATTCAACTTAACCAAAGAATGCAAAGCTAGAAATTGATATAATGTAGGGAGATTTATCAAATGTATCTACATATAGTAAAATTGGAAAAAAAAAACACAGCTGGGCTCTCATGCAATTACAATCCTACCTAAGGGTCCCGAATTACAACACAGATCACCCAGAACATTAAATTATGCCCTAATGCTAATATCGATAGGATACTGAAAACTTAACGACATAATTTAATGAATTAAACAAAGCATTAGAAACTATATTGATAAAGACAAACCGATAGGGTAAGTGCATCATTAACATAGTATTTAACGTATGCTCAATAACAACATCATAATAGCATTTTGTAATAATTGGTCTCACGATAAACGAGCTCACAATTACCCAAAATGAATGACAAGAGTCCAATAACACATCCCAATATTATAAGTTCCAGTTAGCACCATAATTATAAAATTAACCTTCTTAATCATAGAATATAACATTATATGTATAAACTACATCCAAAATTCATTTTGGTGCATAACTACATTAACATTGAGAGTACACAAGCCCCCACAAGCCCAAAAATACCAGAAACAAGTACAAAAATTTTCAAGATAAAATTCGACTAGTACGTTATATTTTTATTAATTTTAAAAATTGGGAAAAATAAATATAAATATTTCTATTAGTCAAAAAATTCCAGAAAATATCATTAATTAGAACTTGGCAAGTGGAGCAAACGGAAAAAACTGGGGACAAAACGACCAAGGAAACAGGCCGCATGCGCCACCTCCCCACGTGGGGAAAAGCCAGTTGGGTTCGGCTTCTTCTTCTGCACCCGAAAAACCTGAAATTTGGGTCGTTTAACCCGATTCAAAAATGGCCATAATTGGCTCAATTTTGATCCATTTTTAATGAAATTGGTATCATTAAATTCAGAATTTAACGATCTATCAAAGCCCACAATCAATTTCACAAAAAAAGGCTACTGGAAATTTAAAAAAATCAAAAAGAAATATTAACAATTTGTTTTCAAGTTCTGGGATTTTAAAGAGCAAACAGAAAATTCAACAAACTTATCACATGATTTGACACCAAACCGAAGCAAACTAACAACAACAAAGCAAATTTCACAGAAAACAAATTAACAAAAAACGAAAAATGAAAAACTCCAACAAACAGAACTCAAATTCCATGAACATCAACATCTAATCTTGAAAAATAACCCAAAATTAGCAGTCACAATTAGGGTCAATTAGCTCTGATACCAATTGAAAAATAAGTAAAACGAAATTATTCTTCAGTGTCATGATTAATCAATATAATTAGACTAACCCTATAATTACAACATGCTAGATTCAAGAATTGGATGGAAAAATACTTGAAAACTGAGGAACAATTGAGTCCATTGTTGTTTTCTATGAAGCAGAGTGATAGAGATGCAAAGGATTGATTATTGCTATTCCAAAACTCTGATTAAAACCATATGCAGTTCTTGATACGGTGACTATATTTAAGGTTGGCTAGCAGTATGACCTCCTGTGCATTGCAAAACAAGGGCCAAGCCTATGAATATAGGTCTAATGACATGTATAGAAGTATGAAGCCCAATTATAAAAGTAATCACCATTTTGGGTAAATACAACAAATGCTCTAATTATCTTGACATCTAATTAATCAAAATTTGTACAAAATTATATTTATTGTTTATTATGCTAGTTTATAAAATTAATGATAAAATTCTATCACTTACTCCTCTATTCGATTCATGTGTAAATCCACAAATTCTTTTCCCTTTACGTTCGTCACACCTCATTCTCCCTGAAGTAGGTGGTTTATTGCAAGGGATGCCATCACTCATGATGAATCCACATGTACGAAGCCCCTCATTTGTTCCAAATGTATCTGATGCTAGTGTAGGCCTTGATCTGCTAAATTTGAAGACTTCAAAGATGAAACTTTTGCTATCTTCATCAGCACTTTCTAGTTTGATTGGCTCCCTTGCTTCGATTTTATTGCCCACTTCACCCTGGCTGAAAAGATAAAGACTTTTTATTAATTTTGGAAGTCTAACAGTGTCTGAAGCCATTTTTTCAATTTTTTGAAGGACATCCCAAGGACGGCATTCACCATTCCCACCTTTGTTTATTGCATAATCAAAAGTCTTAAGCAACCAAGCTTCTGTTTTCTTAGCCTCCCTTTTATCTTTCATCTGTTGAACACTAAGAAGGAATTATGAAGGAAAAAACTACAAAAGAAAATTCAGTATAAAATGTAAATACCCCTAAACACCTCTAAACCACATGTACTAATTATGTTACTTAACAAAGTCTTACTTTTGATGTAACTATAGTAGTTATGGATTTGGGAAGGGATTAATAGGTAAAGAATGAAAAGTGAGTTATTGGTTGTTGATTATCATTATAGGGGCAATAGTTTGATATTCCTCTTTTGAGGTATCCTTCGTACCTTCCATTTAGTAGAGGAATGAAACTCATTCTTTAGTAATAGTTTTTTAAAAATATTTTAAATACTAATTAAAAATAAAAATAAATAATTAATTAGTTATAATATAATTAATTAAAATATAATTCATTCATTAATTAAAATATTTTAATTAATTAATAATTGTAATTAATAAATTAAAAATATAATAAAATTTTGTCTTAATATTTTTTACAAATCAACCATTAATAATAGTAACCATTCTTTCCTCTTAACCATCCATCATAATTATAATAATAATATCCATTAGCATTCTTCATTATATTCATTCTTATTCTTATTATCATTCTCCCATGCGAACTAACCGTTTCATAGAATTCATTAACAATAAATTTAGGTCGTGACTGAAGATTAGGAATAACATAGATACTTACAAAGATAGCTATAGCACAAGAAAACAACTTCGTGATACAAACACAATCTTTCTATCTTAGATCCTATGAAAACTTTTGTTGTGACAATTTGGAGGAAATTGGAGAGCCTCATTTTGTAGAGTCTCTCCCAGTACTATCCACTTGTTATTAAACGCTTGTTCAACATTGCCCATAACATCAAATTAAATTATAAAACCACAAATCTATAGTTTAGCAAGTTCCAAGTCACTTATACAGTAGAAGCGTAATACTTACAGGAGCAAGTCTAAACAAGATGAAGTAGCCTCTTGAAAACATATCCTCAAATAAACTAGGCCCTCGATGAACAGAATAGTTATTCCCCAAACGAGCACCGAAACGGCCATACTTTTGAAGCCCGGTCCTAATGTTATCAACCTGCCCCAAGTGAGCCACTACTATGTTAATTAGATCAACCTTGGCATAATCACGCCCAAATATGGAGCGAGGAATAGCTATTCCAAGCTTATATACCCTTGGCCCATAATTAGAAGGCAGATTGTGAACTCTGTACCTCATTGCTCCTTCCTTGCCAAGAGCATGATCTGACCAATCAATGGGTCCAATCAAAACCTAAAATACACTATGTTAAGATATATGATATAAATTTTATTATTTAGTTTTAACATTTTTCAATAATTGGACATCTAAGATAATGTTGATGAATTCAAAATTCACATCCAAATTAATTGAATTTAAATTAGGAATAACTAGCTTGTTGGGATTTTAGACAATAGTTCACTTGTGATAGAATTCTATTTTTAAGTGAGATATGTGAAGAAGATCACAATTTTTTTTAAGTGGGCTAAAATGAAGTCATGGGATTTTTGAGATTGTTAGATATATGGTGTATATATCTACTTATGTCATTTTGGCATAATTTTATAAGTTGGACTTATCATATATTTTTACTAATTGGAAAATTATAGCTATTAATAATTCCTGTTTAACTTGAATTCAAAAGCTATATGGATAATCTTCTGGTTAAGTGTGATACATCACGTGTGTGTGAAGTTTGTATGTATGAATAGAAGTTTTGGTGTAACTATGCATTGATCGAATTTCATGAACAACTGAAAGTGTATGGTTTACTTTTTGTTAGTTGGAAAAGATTAACGTAATAATTTTATACTGTTGAAAAATCCATCCTTCTGTTGCGTTTTTATTAAGTCTCTAAAGTTACTCACGATTGGGCAATTCTAGTGCATTGTGTGTGTATTTTCTGGCCAAGAGATTCAAGACTTTGCAGTGATTTTGTGGGGTATTGCTTAAGCTAGATGTTCACCTTTATAGAGTGGCTTTTGAGTGGACTGCTTTGTATATTGCGTACAACTATTGCTGTTGATTGCATGTTATGTGTACAGCTGTGACTTGATTATGAGTTCTGTGTGAATCAGCCTATTATTGTTACGATGACTTCCAGATTTATTTTAGTGGAGCTGAACCTTTTAGAAATTTGTTCTTCTCTTTTATCTCAAGTGTATTATTGTTTTTGTTCTTAGTTGATTGATCACTTGAGTTGTTTGTTTAATTGTCTTCTATTAAAATTTGTTTAGACAAATTTTTTGTTGAGGTTAGTACGAGGCGGTCGTACTATTAAGTATGAAATTCTTTCACGGGAAGTGAAGTTGAGAGATAGTATCAAGAATTGAGTGGTATCGATTTAGTAAAGCTTTGGATAAATCTATTGTACTTCGGTGAAAGTATTAAGCTGGGTGAGGGCCTCGCAGCCGTAGGCAAGGTGTGTCAAATTGTGTTACCAAATTTCTGGTTTTATTTGTTATTTCGTTTTTTATTGTTTTATTGTTTTTGTTTGTACTAGAGACAAATACGGTAAAATTAGAAAATTTGTGAAACTACTACTCCTTATGGTTTATCACACTCATTACCCCAAGCTTTAATTAGTGTCAAATTGGGTAAGGTATGAGCCTCAGATGTTATGAAAAACATAGAAAGATTGCAACACCATTTGAGAAAACAAATACTTGCTTAATCCAAGGTTTTTTAAAAGGAAAAACTTTTTATTGAAAAGTTGAATTTTTTGAAACAGTAAGCATGGTCCTTTCGTTGTAAGTTATGGGAAATTAGCCTAGAACCTAGTTCAATACAGGGAAAGCATCAGGTACTTGCACCTCCAGAAGGAGAAAAATGAAAACCTATCACCATTGAGCAATCAAGTTAGATTCATGTTTGTACTAGGTGATCTGGCTTCAAAACTTGCAGCGCACGGGAACCTTGCTGGACCAACCACTCAACTTTTTGAGTTTTATGGTTGGGCCATTAAAAGTTGATTTACCGTGATTGGTCCGATCTAACTTTTATATACGAAACCATCTCTTTAATTATTTTAAAGATTCTCAAAGAAAAAAAAGTCTTTGAATTAGTAAATAAGTTAACATATAATTATCTTTTCTTTTATTCTTTACACCAACTTGAATCAAAGGAAGCCGTTAAATTTTAATTAAATAGTAATTTCCTATAATAAATGAATTTGTAGCAATATTGACAAAAATTATATAGGCAAAATATCTCAAATATCTTTGATCATAAGTTATATGATTGTCACTATAAAGAATAATCATAATTTCAATTGCAATAATTAACAATAAAAAGTAGGGATGATGCGTGTCATAATGTGTATACAAATTAAATTATTATTTAATTTTAAATTTATTAATCAATTTAGTAAAAAGCAAATAAGAGTCGATCTCCAAGTAAAGTTAATTTACTAAATTAGTTTACTTATTATAATACTTTTAAAAAGACAATTACATCCTAATAATTTCGTTCATACAATAGAAATTTCATAACAAAATATAAAAATTATCATTGCTCATATAATGTCCTCTTTAACTACATTAGTAAGATACAACATCAAAATTTAACAAAATGAACATATGACACATGTTTTAAAAAATCATTCAACCAATATTCAAAAAGCTAATAAATTATTTTATAACCCAATAAAAGTCAACATAGAATTCAAAATAGCCATCATTAATCATAAAACATGAAATATGAATTTTCGTTACTTCAATATAAAAATTTACAATCTAATTTAATTAACACTTGAATTATTAATTCATCACTTAAATGCTAACAAATTATGTTATTTCATACACGTAATCTTAAAACTTAGAATAAAGAAAAAAACATGAAAACTAAAAAATTACATCTTCTCTATTACTTCAAAACTCAATCCAATTTGGTTAGATAGTTTACAACTTAAGTAATTTATAGGGACAAGTCCAATCATAGGTAAAACAAGTAAGGGTGACAATAGGTTGACCATGAGTCTAATTTTTTTTTTTGGGGGGGCTTGGTTAAGGGATATGAGAATAAATCAA
>JANSVA010000217.1:12989549-13024247 GCA_025504915.1 Erythroxylum reticulatum
AATTTGAGAAATTCATTGGTGGAGTTACTGATAGAGGAGACTAGCTCATCACTACATTTATCAACCGAAACAAACCTTATGGGGCTTGGTTAAGGGATATGAGAATAAATCAATAGAAAAAGAATGGATGACAATGGTTGGTTATTTATTATGATTGATTGAATAGTTTTTTTATGCCCAAGTTTTAGGTAATAGTTTATGCCCTCTATGTATGAGAGGAATGGTTTTGATTCCTACCAACACTAGTTTTTTTTAATTTTTAGTTAAATATAATTAAAATATATTTAATTAAAATATAAAATCTAATTAATTAAGATAAAATCTAATTAATTAATTAAAATAATTAATTGAAATAAAATTTAGTTAATTAATTAAAATCTAATTACGACTAATTAATTAATTAAAATATAATTAATTAATTAGTTAATTATAGTGTAATTAATTAAAATATTATTCATTAATTACTTAAAATATAACATCATTTGCATTATCAGAGGAATGCAAATGTATTAAAGTATGTTACTTGATTTTACTATAGCAATAGTATGGTGGACATTATAGTTGTGTCGATAAATTGCACAATATTTTGGATGATTAAATTATATTTTGAAGATATTATGTAACTAATGATATGTTGATGCAAGAAAATACTAGAGTATTTTTTTAAGAGTTATTGGAAAAGAAAAACCGCAATATACTTAATTTTAAATATTCTGTCATTATAAATAAGGTGCATAAATTAAAATAATCAATTAAAATATATTTAAATTTTGATATAAAACAAACATTTAACAAATTTTTATATTTCAACATTTTTAACAAATTAACCACTGTCAATAGTAACAGTAATCATTCTTTTATTTTAACTAACCTTCATAATTATAATGATTATATCTATTCTCATTTCTCATTATATTCATTCACATTCTTATCTCCATTGTTCTCTGTGAACCAAGCGCTCTTTAAGTGTTTTCAATAGGCCGATTTATGGGTCAAATCAGGCCCATATCGGTTTAAAGTCTAATTTTTTTAAACAAAGTAACAATATTTTACTTAGAAGAATTAAGTTTCGGACAAATCTAAACTTGGGTAATTCAAACCCAAACTCAATTAAAAGGAATGTTTGGCATGTTTTGAATATTTGATCTTGTTTTGCGAAAAGGAAGTTCTCTGCCCATGCGTCTTACCAGTATAAGGGGTTGTTCAAATTAGAAGGCTTTCCTTTCAAACCAATAATTCTGCTGTCTGGGTTTGGTCACCATACCTTTTTGAAACCCACAAGCCACATTGACCCATTTTTGCTAAAATGATTTGATATTTTATTCAACTGTGGTCCACTCTTATATTGATTTCTTAACAATCGCACAGTAATTAGATACATCTCCATCTTGTCCAACACTTACATATCAGTCCCATAACCATTTGTTGAATTCTACTAGTCATTATTGCGAATGTTATCTTATTTCATAATCTAAATGAGTTCCTTCATTCTCTAACTCAGACGTTGAAAGTTTCAAACATTTTTACTAATAATATAGTATTTGCCACATGACTTCATTTTTTAAACATCTAAATATATATATGGAAATAAATATAGAAGCCAATAGAAGAAAAAGTACACCAAGTTCACCCAACAAATCAATTCTGAGATTGGCAATCACACAATACTTTTTCGTCAAGTTCTCTTGACCAAAACATGGTCGAGCCTGTACATGACAATTGGGCGTTAGACATAAGTCATCTTTTCTGGTTTGGACGATTGTCGTTTCCTGCGTTTTTCTCTTTGTGCTGTCTACTCAAAGCTGGCATGCAAGTATTGAAGCATGTGCAGATGATGGAATAACAACTATGGTTGGAATTGGTGGATAAAAGCATTTCATTTTTCATTAATATGTGTTAAATAACAATTATTATATTTTCAATTTTTGATGAAATATGTCACGTGATTTAAAAAAATTAGTGATTCAAAATTAATTAATATTAATAAATTCAACGTGTTTCTAATTTTAATTGATAAATTGCAATCTCATGACTTAGGGTTCTCGATATCTTTTCTTTTAGAGGTTGCTTGGTGAACATCTATGCTCTCGCTTGCTAGATACCTTAACAACGTATTGAATACATTCAGTAGGTGCTTGTTTGGACTGTGGCTTTGAGTGTTCCAATCAAGATAGATGTTAGGAGAGCTACCAGTGGATAGAAAAGTGTCAAATACAAACTTCAAGTAAGCTGCAACAATTTCAGCCTCAACGAGGAGATACAATAAAAAGGCCCACTTTCAACAAAATAGTCAAAAAAGTCTCTCTTAAGTTTGGGAAGGACCATTTCATTCCTAGTAAAGGTCAAAAAAGCCTTGCCGCATCCATTAGGTTTTGTCCTGACTTTGGAGTTCGTCTTGTTTTGTTTTTATGTAAGATGAAAAAATGGCCCCTCACCCGTTTCTTGTGCCCCCGTTCGGGTCACAAAAGTAACATGGAAATCGGCATACAGGGTGGTGACTTAAAATCCAAGTGCGACTCTTTCCAATAATGTTATGGGGTAGGCCTAATTTGGTTGAAACTTTTAGATTTTAGATTGTAGTCAAGGAATCAAAAATAAAAAGAACAGCTTGAATCATTCATGAAATTAGTTGAATTGGGAGAAAAATCCAATTTAAAGAGCTTATTTTTTTAAAGTTGTATTGATTTTCTGTCAACCTAATCTTTTGATATACTTGAATGGATGTTAAAGCAAAGTTGTTTACCATTCCAAATTCAAAACTTGTCACAATCGTAGGCCTCCAAACTGCGAGAATAAGCATTGCAATGATGCCAATGGGATAACTTTGAAAAGAGATGCAAATGGGAGTTTATAGTAAAAGGAGATTGTAATGGAAGCAACGTTATATTGTAAAATAATGCCTACGCTCAATATTCCTTAATTAAACCTCTGCAACTATTCGTTAAAATCGTCATAAGAAAATTCCACTTTCTAATTAAATCTTTGCTTATTCCATACATCAGAAAAGGTCAAACGCAACAAGTCGAAGTTGGGGTTTTTTTAAAAGGTTTGGAAGTCTGGCTTAATTGATTGTAGGCAAACGGCAAGCCTCTCCCAATAATCTATGCAATTGGTTCAACGTATACATGGGACCAGCAAGTGTCGCTGCACGAAACAACCCTTTTCCTGTTGTCGTTTCAATCGTGTTCCATTTGCTATGTTTGGAGTTTTTCTCATTCGCTTATTCTTATCTGCTAGAGCCGGTTAACGAGATACACGTTTAAGAAGAAAAGGACCGCGCCAAGCCAACAGGCTGTTTCTCGTACAACTACAACCCCGGAGTTCTGCCCACTAATAACTTCACGCTTTCTACATGAAACATCTAAAAGTTAAAGCTGGCTTCAGTTTCAGTGAAACGAACTTGTGATTGATCAATATTTTATCATGTTTCTGTCGTTTGATCCAAAGTTTGTTCACAGAGCTTTCACATCATGTAAACAGTAGTGTAACTTATACCAGAGGCCTAGTTGGGAAACTACCCTGAACTGCACGTCCTCTTCTACTTTTGGGAACATCTTGGTTTCAGTGTTGTAATGATGTTCGAGTGCTTCTTGTGATTTGGGATATGGTATGATGCAGGGCTTTGATTGGGGATTTTGATTCTGGGGTGTGTGTAAGAAGTTGGAGGGGCTTAGGTAAGGAATATATTGGTTGGAGTGGGGCTTAAGTCTACGGTTGGAGATGAACAGGAAAAGTGCTTCAGATGTGGTCACTGGGAAGGTGGTGGTGATTGCTGTGAAGGCATCATCAACTCAGATACGAAAAAATGCTTTAGTGTGGGCTTTGACTCATGTGATTCTGCCGGGGGACTTCATTAAATTGCTTGTGGTCGTCCCTTCACGGGCCTCAGGTAAAAGTCAGCACCTTTTATCACGCCAAAGTTTCATTTTCCTGTTAAAATCTGATGGGTTGATTGTAGGGAACCGCTTTACTTCCTTTTTTGTTCTTGAATTCTCTGTTGAAATCAAACTGTTTACAAGTTGGGGATAACAAAATGAAGATTTTTGTTGAGTGGCCACTTTCTTTATGGAAACATGATTACTCTTGAGACTACAATTTAATGACTAGTTGTAAGATTGGGGCTTTGTTCCCTGTGTGCCTAGTTTTAAATGGATATACATGTTTAAAATCCCAGAAACTCCAGCAAAATGTTTTGTTTAACTTTTAACATGAGAAAGAGCGGAAAGTGCATGCTTGTTCAAGTATAATCTATAATTTCTGTTATGAGTTCGTTATTCTCTCACTTTTAGTGTCTTGCATTACTATCATATTGGAATGTGAAGTTTATTCTTTGTCCTTTATCGTGCAAATTTAGACCAAGATCAAGAAGGTCGATGTTGAGGCTAATGTGAATATTTTATTCTTCAGTTAAAAAGACCTGGGGTTTCACAAGATTTGCCACTGACTGCACCACTGGTCACCGGAAATCTCTGCCAGGAAACAGGTCAGATCAAAGGGATGCCATTTCTGAGATGTTTTCCCAAATGATGGCTCAGCTACATAATATATATGATACCGATAAGGTTAGCCCATTAATTTGTGTTTAAGTATTCTTTCTTGCTCCTTACAAGCACTCTTTGTTCTCAATCTAACTTTTTCTTTTAACATTCTCAGGTTAAAATCACGGTACAACTTGTTTCTGGCAGTGGAGTGGTGGCTGCTGAAGCCAAGAGTATTCAGTCAAACTGGGTTATATTGGATAAGTAATACAAACATGTAAAACTTTGTTCTTGTTTCACGTATCACAGACATGCTTTTTTTCTAGTTTAGGACTTGCAATTCCAATTATCAGAGGTACCAAGTCAGGAATTACGAGAATCATTTCAGAACAACTGCTATAACCCTGCTCTTTTTGCACGTTTAAGCACTTTCTAAAACAAAATTCTACTCCTCCATCCTTCTTTCTCTTGAACTATTGCTCGTCCTATTGTTTGACAGACATCTAAAGCACGAGAAGAAAAACTGCATGGACGAGCTGGATTGCAATGTTGTGATTATAAAGCGACATGGACCAAAAGTTCTCCGTCTTAATTTGATTGGATCACCAAGGATGGAATCTGAATTGGCTATGGCACTACGATTTAATGGAGATGCATTTTCCAACGACTGTGAGAGTAAGTATGAAAAATCAGATACTTTGAGGGGGCCATATGTGACTCCTGCAAGCAGTCCAGAGCGTGAATCGTCACTCACTGCAACAGAAGCTGGAACCTCGTCGTTATCGAGCTCAGATCCAGGGACTTCACCATACGTTCTTTTTGGAACTCGTGGAAATCAGAAGAAAGGTCGCCCATTTACAGTTGAAGAAAGTCAATTTTTGTATGCATCTGAATCTGAGATAGATAGTGAACAGCCATCTCCTGCGTTGACAAAATTATATTTCCAGCCATGGATGGATGATTTTCTGAGTTCTAGTGGTGATTTTTCCAATCATTTGAGGGAGGATTCTGAAAGAGACAATGGTACAGCTTTCTGTTCCACTTATAAGAGCATTCTAGATAATTTATTAAGACTTGATCAAGAACCTGATATTGGAGCTCTGAGCTACAAGTTTGATCTAAAATTTAGCAGAAGTGTGAGAGAAGCAATTTCCTTGTCTGCACATGCTCCTCCTGATCCCCCTCCATTATGTTCACTATGTCGACACAAGGCTCCTCTGCTTGGAAATCCCCCAAAGTGGTTTACTTACACTGAACTTGAAATTGCAACAGATGGATTTTCACAAGAAAATTTTTTGGCTGAAGGTGGATTTGGTTCAGTTTACCGAGGTGTCTTACAGGATGGCCAAGTGGTTGCTGTCAAGCAACATAAATTGGCTAGTTCTCAGGGCGATCTGGAGTTCTGCTCAGAAGTTGAGGTTTTGAGTTGTGCACAGCATCGTAATGTTGTGATGTTGATCGGATTCTGCATTGAGGACGGACGAAGATTACTGGTTTATGAATATATCTGCAATGGCTCTTTGGATTCCCATCTTTTTGGTAAAATCTGCTGAGGATACATGCCCTAAATCACAAATTGGTTATTTTATGATCAAGTAATGTTATTTCATTCAAAATTTAAGTTTATTGTGCACATGGAACTTTGTAAATTTCACCAATGCAATTCATCTAGAGTGCACATTCAAAAGAATAAATTCTCTGCTATCAGGTTTATACTTTACTTCTGGCAAAGCTTGCACATAGCTGAGCGTAAAGGCTAAGTATTGTGGCCAAGACAATGAATTTCATAGTTTGATACGTGCAGGACATGGTCGAGATCCATTGGAATGGTCTGCACGACAAAAAATTGCAGTTGGAGCAGCTAGAGGTTTGAGATACCTTCATGAAGAATGCAGAGTTGGTTGTATTGTCCACCGTGATATGAGGCCAAACAACATCCTTATCACGCATGACTTTGAGCCATTAGTATGCCATGCTCTTGCTTTTACTTTATATGATCTCATCACAAGATGTATTTTTCTTTGATTTGCACTTTTAAACTTGAAAATTTCCATGATCTATTTCCAGTTTTAGATTCATTTGCTGTAATAGATTTTAGAACTCACAACTGTATCATCTCACTAGGTGGGAGATTTCGGGTTGGCAAGGTGGCAGCCAGATGGAGACATTGGGGTTGACACAAGAATCATTGGAACATTTGGGTAAAAACCATTCTATAATGCTTTCTACTTACCGTCTCATCTTCAAACAAATTTACGATGGAACTGCTAAACATGAATAAAAATGCATAGGTATCTGGCTCCAGAGTATGCTCAAAGTGGCCAAGTGACAGAGAAAGCCGATATATATTCGTTTGGCATAGTATTGGTGGAGCTTGTAACAGGAAGAAAGGCTATTGACATAAGTAGGCCCAAAGGCCAACATTGCCTGAGTGAGTGGGTATGTATCAGTTAGAGAATCATTGTTTAACATGTTCCTATATAATCCATGGTTTTTAAAAGGGTTAGAAGGCTTTTTTTTGGCTTATTTAGTGTCTCTGTCCTTTTGCTTTTGTTGTCAATTATGGTACAGGCACGCCCACTGCTTAAAAGGTTTGCCATTCATGAGCTGGTTGACCCACGATTAAGTAGCTGCTATTCAGAGAAAGAGGTTTACAATATGGTGCAATGCGCTTCATTGTGCATCCAGAGGGATCCTCACTTGAGGCCACGCATTTCTCAGGTAAAGAACATAATGTTTCTATTATAAACTTTCTAACTTGTAAAAGATCTCACACCCCCGTCAATTCTACTTTTCTAACTTGTAAAAGATCTCACACCCCCGTCAATTCTACTAGGCATTGAAGCGGAGGAGTAGCTATTCTTAGGATGAGATTCTGCTGACTCCTCTCGCTGTGCCTCTCGTATTCATTTGTGATAAATCCTCTTCATTGTTTATTCTGGGACATGAACTGCTTAATTTTTAGCGTGGAATACCAGGCACAGCCTCAACAATTGTTCCGAGATGTAGATTAGTAGGTTGGGTAATGTAGTTCTGCGCTTTCTGCTTGATGAACAGTTGAAAGCCACTGGAACTTCATAGTCCGTATGCTGCTCGCCTATGCATTACCTGTACCAACCTTTCCCAAAATGTTAAGCTGTGTGATTCAGTTTCATGAAGTTAGCATCCTAGTTGGACCATTTTTCTCCAGGGAAGATGGAAAGTGCTGTCCTTTTCTTTCTGAATTTTTTACAGTTCACCACAATAACATAAATATGGATCCTAGTCTACCTCCCTCCTCAACTTAGGATTAGTTTTTGCTGCTCATACTACACTTTCTAAACTTTTTCAATAAGCATGACTGTAGTTTTCTGATGTTAAAGGTGCTGCGGATGTTGGAAGGTGACATCGTCATCAGTTCCACCAATAACATGTAAAAAGTGCTAGTGAACAACTGGAAGAGGCAGCTACGGTTAAAAAGGCATTGCTAGAATGCAGGAAGGAAGATTTGGCAGAGTCCAGATGGAAGTTTTTAGAGCATGATGCAACTGCAGAAAAAGAACCAATTGTTGAAAGCAATTCTTTATGTGCCATTGTATGTTGGTTAGCTAGGGATCCAGATACGGTAGCTTCAGGTTTTGGTTTCTTAGGAGTCATGAGTCTACATAATCAGAGCCTTTTACACTTCTGTATGTAAAAAAATTTGCTGGGATCACTGGAATATAAAGCAGTACCTAAGAAGGATGTTATTTTTTTTTCTTCTAATTCCATCTTGTTTCTTTTTTCTTCAATTTTTGGAATGTGTATATATATATAGATATTCTTTGTCGACGCTCGTCAGTGTATTGCAAACATCGGCGGGAATCCAATGTTTAAGAGTTGGTAAAAACTCTATCAGTATTGAAGGAACAATAACACAAAAATGTCATTTGTTGTGTTAATTACATTCCGATTGTGAATTGACAAAATCTTTCAAAATTTTTCATAAATGTGCATTAATCTATAAAATAGAACATGTCACTTAGATGAAATATATACCCTCAATAGGCTTGAGCGATACATTTGATGTGACACATGAAGTCCCTATTCCTTAGAATTCGCCGGTCGTCCTTGTGTCGTCTCTTGTCTCTTGACCTTCGTTTTTCGACCAGCACTGTCTCACGTATCCCTCTCTCTAATTTCATTTATTTTATCTCCCTGCCACTTGCTTGGAAGTACCCGAGTTGGCTAAAACCAAGTTATATGATTTTCGTACAGATATTTCGATCGGGCAGGGTCATGAGGCTTCGTCGGTGGAAAGTGCTAGCTCTATCCATCCCTGTGCAATAGTTCACCCTGATGCTATCATTGGTCAGGTGCTCTCTTCTGTTCTTTTTTACCGCCTTTTTCTCGTTTCTCTTAGGTTGACTTGCTTCTCTCGGTGGGCTAATATAAAGAAGTGAACTTTTGATGATTTGATTTGTTGTTTCGCGTTTCCCAGTAATTATTGAGGAGATGGTTTTCAAAACAGGGTAAAAGTTTCCGTTTTTCTTACAGGGTGTTTCGATCGGTCCCTTTTGCACTGTCGGGTCAGCTGCCAAGCTTGGAAACGGTTGTCAGTTGTACCCTGGTAGCCATGTTTTTGGGAATACAGAGTTGGGGGACCGTTGCGTTTTGATGACGTGAGTTAGTGCACTGCATCCCATTTATTTTTATGTCTGGTCTATCGTTTTAGGTATGTACGCTTACTATTTTTAGGCAGTGGTGCTATAGTTGGTGATGAGCTTCCTGGACGCACGGTTTTAGGGAACAATAACTTTATAGGACATCATGCCGTGATTGGTGTTAAATGTCAAGATATGAAATACAAGGTTGGTTTTTATTTTTGCTCCTTTCTATTAATTACTGATGATATGTAGACACATGGGAAATTAGGCTTATTTTAGTGGAATGTAGTAGGTCAAATGGCGTCAACATGAAATTGCTGTACTCGTAAGAAAGCAGAATGCTCTGTACATTTTCCTCAGGAGTTGCTTGGTCATATACTTAAAACATACTTGTATTTTTCTCAATCATGATTGTTCAACCTGCAACATTTTGCTTGAACTGTTTGAATGCTGTGCGCAATTTTACTCGGTGGAAAAATAACTTTACCTTTGATGTTAAGAATATCTTTCTTTCTCAACTGAACTGAAACATATTTGCTTCTTTAGAAAGTTTTCTGACTTTGCCTTTGCTGTTATGGTTCCTTGTCTGTCATTCTTTTGTTCATCTTAGTTGGGAGATGAATGCTTTCTTGACATTGGGGACAACAATGAGATTAGGGAACACACTTCAATTCACCGATCTTCAAAATCAACTGTTAAAACGGTATGGTTATGAATAATGGTGTCATATTTAGTCTAATTGGTCCAATTATCTGAAGTTTGGATTTTTTTGTATTCCACCTAACATCGTTCTCTCAGGTTATTGGTGGTAACAATCTGATAATGGGATCTTGTCACATTGCCCATGACTGCAAGATTGGCAACAACAACATATTTGCCAATAATACTCTACTAGCTGGTCATGTTGTAGTCGAAGTAAGCACCTATTGTGTTGCATAATTGTTGGGGTTTGATGGGTTGATGATATTAATCTCTAGTTCTCTCCTGAATAACGATCTGGTTAGAAGTTGATTCAAGAGCTACCAGTGCAGGACTACACTCACACTGCTGGTGCTATTGTGGTTCATCAATTTTGCCATGTTGGTTCCTTCTCTTTCATTGGTGGAGGATCTGTGGTACCATCTTTTCGTTCTTTTCCAGCTCCAAGTTATGACTTTTTGTAATTTGATGTTATTTTACGAGCAATCCATTTAGGATCTTAGTGTCTGAGATGGATGTGAGATTAGACATGTCTGATCATTGATGATGATGAATCCTGGCTTGTCAATGCTGCTAATATATGCTAGAACACGTCCTTGTTAGTTACTGTTTTGATATGAGAACCATCAAAGGGGGAAATATGACTTCAATTACATTTGCACATGCCTGAAGGTTTCACAAGATGTTCCAAGGTACATGATGGTAGCAGGAGAAAGAGCTGAGCTTCGTGGTCTGAATTTAGAGGGTCTTCGCCGCCATGGATTCTCAACGGTAGAGGTTGGTGTCAAAAGAAACCTTATGTGCTGAGAATATCATGAATAAAATCAATCAATAGTTTCCTTTATGTCTTGAAAAGAACATATTTACAAAAAACTTTTAACTTTTAAAAGCTGTATTCAAAAGCTTCTGGTTGTGAGTGTAGGTCTTTATATTTGGGTTTAGTAGCTCCTTTTTGAACTCTTATTCCATATTTGGTGTTTCGGTGAACTGCAGCTTGTTGTTGGCAAAGGTCCAGCTTTGTCTGATGGAAGTGTATGTTATAGTAGAATCTGATTTTATAGAACATCTTCTGGATAGCTGAAATATTCTCAAGGTTCAGAACAAAAAAAGAAGGGACTTAAAAGTATCCTCTTTAAATTTACTCAAGTTTCAAAGTAATACAATCATATAATTTCTTATTGTAGTACCCGTTGTCTCTCACTCATTTCTTTGAAACTGAGTATATATTCGTTTTGCTTGTATTTTCTCAGTATTTTTTACGTTCAACAGTTTAAAACAAAATTTGAAGTCATTATTTTAAGATCATCGTTACAGTTGACAATCTTTCATTTACAAATTTTTCCAAGTTGGGGAATTTTTAAGCAAGTCATGTCTAAATGAGATTTAGAAATACAATAGGTGCTTTTGATAGGTAATGCTGATAGGGACTAGGAAGTCTTGATGTGGAGGTTCACAGAGAATGGTTGTGCTTTAAGATTCAAGCACAACTAAGGTGTATAAGTTATCTGTGCTTTAATTTTTTTTGAAGATGTCACGAATTTTATCACTAGTTGGACATTGATATAATCTTGTGCTATTCAAGAAATAACATGGGTGCTGTTTGGTGAATTTAATTGGGATATATTGATCCCTGCTCATAGTTTTCCTGGGCTTTGGTTGAGCAGTTGAACTGATTTCTTTGGTATAGATAAGGTAATGCTAGTAGGTAGTATAATGAAGATGAACTGATAAAGAAGGGTAAAGTATTGTGAAAATAGGATCCACAATTAGAGAATCTGATGCTTGCTCCTTACATGTTCTTTGATCAAGTCACAGGTTATTTTCTGGATGGAATTTTTTTTAATTACGTAAGGATTTTGATGATCAATATTATTTTGTCTTTAGTCACAAATATTATGAGATAATTGATACCCTTAGGCTTAGGCAGGCATTTTTGTTCTACAATCTTTCTTTTTTTTTTCTCTGTCGTGTTTGAATGGACTGTATGCATTATTGCCAAGGATCTAGATCAAGAGCCTGAGGCAGGCTTACAGGAAGATATTCATGCCTGCTGACACTGGTTCTGTGGGTTTTGAAGAACGTCTTGCTGAAGTGGTATCACACACCTTCCTTCTCCCCGGTATCTTTTTCTCTCTCGTGCACAACTATTGAGACAAAAGTTAAAGCAAAATAAATTTCACAGGAGGAGAATGAAGAGTTGAACAAGGTTCAGGCTGTACAATCCATGTTGCACTCCCTCCGAAATTCATTTGCGGAAATGCGCCGTGGCATATGTAAATTTAGGCATTGGAGAGGTTCTTGAAAGGTATTCAGCTGTGAGTTCCTGTTCCTCTGGCTTTGGCAGAAGTTCCTTTGTCTCGCTATATGCTTTGTTTCATATTTGTTGCATTCGTTATCCACAAGTCAAATGGTTTGTGTCAGTTTGGAAATAAAAATATAAGCATCTAGAAGTGTTTATTTTGTCTTGACAAATGTTGTTTTGTTTGTGTACGGATTGGGCATTTTTTTTCAGGTTAACAAGAGAAGCTGAAGGTGACTGAACTTTGGTATGAAACAATTCCAAATGGTTAGGACAATCTGCAAATGGAAACTTGTGCTAAAGTCGATGGCGAAATTATGCAGAATATGCAGCGGACTATGAATGTTATAAATATTTGAAGCAATTCATTCTACAAGTATTTCCATAAATTAAGTACTCTCCATTCACAATGGGACTGTGTTGTTGACTTCGAATTATAGGAATTTGGTGGAGTTAATTTAGGACTAGCTTTTCTTATACAAAAGAGCTTAAATTATATAGAAGAAAGAAAAAGAGGAAAAATAAAACCATAAGTCTTAATCTGGTGGAATAAGGATCGAAAATTGAGCAGATATCAAAGATAAAGAGCTAAAATTTATAGCCTGTTTGTCTCTATTTTTATTTTTTTATTTTTGTTTTTGTTTTCAAATTTAGCAAAATAAACTTGGTTTTTTGAGTTTTTTTATTTTGATTTTTATCGATTTTTGAAAATTATGAAAATAATAAAAAGTAAAATTTTTCTATTTTTTATAGTCTAATTTCTTATCAACTAAATATATATTATTTAATATAAATTATCATTAGTAATAAAAATAAAACTATATTGAAATTAACAACTTTTTTTGTTTTTATTTAATTGAAAAATAGAAATTAAAATAAAAAATGAACAATTAAAAATTAAAAGTGGAACGAAACGGTCCCTCAGATTATGTTAGAATTCTTTACTAGATAAAAATAATATTAAGTTAATTATATCATTCTATTTTAGATATGTAATCTTAATTGCTTAAGATTTATAAAATTTATATTAGAGCAAGGTTCAAATTTATTAAGAATCTTTTCCTACTAAAATAAGAGTTTTATAAATTTCTCCATAAATACATACATATTCAACCCTTCAATGATAAGTAAATTAAAACTTTTATACAAACTTGAATTTTTGTGATACTTTCTTTTAAAACTTTCTATTCTTTATTTTTCCTCACAAAATTTTACTCATTTTAAACCTAAATTTTATCCATATTAAATCTACATTTTAGTCATATTAAATCTTGAAATTTTAAGCCTAAATTTCATAAATTAAATCCTAAAAAACTCAGCTATATCAAAAGTCTAAAATTTCAGTATTCCAAATTAAAATTAAAATTGAAATTTTGATATTTCAACATCTTGTTATCAATTTTACAAAGTTAATAGTTAATACTTCTTCAATTTGTCCTGCATCACTCTCTCTTTTCTCACTTTACTACTTGAATTTCATGGTTAATGTTAAATAGTCGAAACTTACTCTCTTCTCCATTACCGAGAAAGTTAACGTGGGAAGCGGTAGCTTGTTGCTTCCTTCCTTCAGATCAACTTGTTCTTACCGAACCTTCCATGGCCTTATGTTTACTAATATCTTCTACAGTTCACCTTTGATTTTGCTATCCTAGAAGGACAGAATAAAGAAAGGGGGAAACTTCACTTTCACCATGTATCTACTTTCCTTTTCAGTCGATATCTTGAACTGAAAAAGAAACCAGAAAATGGCTACCTTTTGCTTGAAATGAAGTAGCCTAGTGCTTGTACACTGGACACTCTCCTCATTTGTCCTAAAACCAGCTTACCATTTCTTTATGGTTTAACATTCTGTCGTGTAATTACTTTGCGTTCATTGGTTGCTTTGTTGGTAAAAGTGCTACTCAATAACTGCGATATAAAATGGTATGCAAACACAAGGGAGGGAGAGACATGGAAAGTCGATCCGTGATCAGCTCCTGCAGGCCCTATTTGGTGGAGTCACAAACCATTTATCGAATTCTTAAATATTGCTTTTGTTTTTGATAAGTAATACTTAGCAAACATGGGGAAAATGATATTTTCCTTCTCTTTTTACAAACTTGGAATCAAGTTACATAATTTCCGTGCATATCATATGCTAGTTTATACGAATTATGTTGTGCATCAATAATGCTGAGAAGAATTTATCAGTGCTGGTAATTCGTTTCATTCTAGTAATTTGTTCATCTGAGATGCTATTAGGCTTACAAAACTTGCTTCTTACTGTAGTTTCCACGGAAAAGTTATAGAAAAGCTGATCCATAGAAGCAATGAAGATCAGTGCTTTTTAGTCGACCAAACATCCAAAAACAGCACTTTATAGGCATGGTGGATGATGATTCCTCTAAAGTTCATATCTTTTGGATCACTTTGGGGGCCAAGTGTCAGAAAGAATTGGTATATGCTGAATCATCAAAATCTTCATAGAATATGTAATTATTGGCAATAAGTCTCAAATAGAAGATCATTTTCTAATGGGTATTTTTTGTTTGCACACGTAGTGTCAGCCCTATTTCTAGGACCAATCACTGTTCACACACTCATGCATTCAATAGTCGTGTGTTATCTTACAATATTGGCGTTGAAAGTGTTTTAGGGGAAAAACAAAAAGGAACCATGAAACAGGTGGATTATTCTTAGTAACAAGACTAGAAACTATGAAAATGGAAGTCAAACTATTTTATTCTAGATTACAAATATTGTCAAACGATTCCCAAGCTCAAGCCTCTATCTCTTGACCCACACCCAAGAAGAGTAAAAGCAAGCCTTATGAGATATTCATGCTATAAATAGCTTTAGTTGGTCAATGTGAGCTCAAGATCATAAATATTCCAGTCTCACATAATGATCACTATAACAGAATACACTACTGATATCTTTGTTAACCATTTTGTTTTTTTTTATTATTATTATTTAGATATCTAATTAATCATGGATACTGTGTTAAAGTGGGTGACTAATTAATCAATTTTTGTAAAGTTGAGATACATACGAATGTGATTGGTGAGTAAGTCCATTATCTTCAAATCTTAAGCTAGTTGGATTCCTAACTAAAAGAATAATATCTTTTATACTTGAATAATTAGAATTTGACATCGGGTAGCTCTACGGTATCATTAATTATACAGTTTTTAAATACTATATAAAATCATACATTTGGCCATGTTTTCGATAATTTATTTCCTCCATGAAGTTAACCTAACATTCTAATTCTTGGTTTCTAGAATAAGGAATTCCCAATGTAGGGTAAAACTTACTTGATGTCTCCATATTCTTCTTCTTATAAGAATTTCCCATTTCAATGCTCACCAAATCTTGAATAGTCCTTCCTAGTGAACTTTTCTATGAAACCGCTCCTGGTTTGTAAGGAAACACCAACTTAGACTCGCAACTTATTTTCTTTATGTCTTTTTCTTTTCTTTTTTCTTTTCTATCTAGAAGCCTTACCTTCAAATTTTACTACAAAAGTTTAAAATATTAATTTACACAATTAATATTTTAATTGTGTAAAAATACAAGGAGATATATAGTCTTAGATGAGTACATCCATGACTTTTTCCCTTATAGTTTTTGTAATTTTCTTATTATATTTCTATTTACTATATAAATCAAATGTAAAAATAATTTAATCAATTTTTAATTTATGTCTGATTAGACAATTAAATTGTTTCTTTATCATTAAATAACACTAAAAATGATCTGTTAGTGTACTAAAAATTGTTAATCCTTAACATAGTGAAGTTTTTCGAATATTAAACAGAGATGAAAAACATTTACAACAGTGTTTTATATTTATGGAAAACAAAGTTCCTGGTGGTTTCGAAATACGTTCAACAGTAATGGAATTTAATACCATAAGATCAAATGATCAATTAATGTACTGATTCCCTCAAACTCTCTGAGCATTCAATTCCTCAGCAAAACATGAAGTATGAACAATCTGACTACTTGGATTCAACAATGAGTCATAAGTTGAAGTTATTATAAGTAGCCCGTGAAAACATTTATTTATGACTTCATGTGATGTGGGTCAATTATTTGTTAAGTCTGAGCAGGCTGAAGGGGCTATTGACAATTCATGTCAATGGAATTCTTAGGTTTATTGACCTCAGCCAATATTATTCTAACCAGAAAATGGGTCAGGTCTGATGAGGTGTTCACATGAATGATCTTTAAATAAGGTAACAGATTCGTGCTTCCCTTCTTCACAAATTGAAGAGAATGTGTAGATCGCAATATTTTGTTAATTTTATATAATGCCGGGCTTGTAAAAATATCCCACAAAATCCAATCATCGTCTCCTGGTGTGCGTTCATTTTCATGAACCCACCCTCACCACCATCATCATATAAACCACCAAACTAGCAACTAGACTTGGTTACTCGATTGCTCTCTCCCTCTCCCTCTCCCTCTCTCTCTTTGATGGGTTTGTTATTATATCAACAGTGGATGTAAGTTTAAGAGAATAAGGTGAGGTGAGGATTTGTCTGGGTGAAAATGGGCAGGAAGTGCTCACATTGTGGGAACATGGGCCATAATTCAAGGACTTGCAGCTCTTCCAGAGGGAACAAAATTATCAGTGGAGGACTAAGGCTTTTCGGAGTGCAACTGCAGCTTGACTTCTCTTCAATCTCTTCACTTCCCATCAAGAAGAGTTTTAGCGTGGATTCCCTATCGGCTTCTTCTTCTTCTTCTTTATGTTCATCTCGAGTTTCTATTGACGAGAATTCTGACAAAACATCTGTTAGTCTTGGTTATCTGTCTGATGGTCTCGTTGGACGCGAACAGGAGAGAAAGAAGGGTGAGTTCTCATCATCCATACGTATATATATATATATATATATATATGCTTAATTTTCGTGCTCTAAATTTTCATCAAAAGCAACATTTTTCTTCCTTTCTTCCTTTTTGTTTTCTGGGATTTGATTTAGGATTTAATCTATGTTCAAAGCTCATAATTTTTTTTCATGGTTTGTTCAATAATCTTGCATTCAACAGTTGGGCTTATTGCTACATGTCATGCTTCTATAAGTTCTTCCCATTAGATATTTCAACTGGTTTCTTCAACTATGAACAAAATTGCACAACAAAATTCAATTAGATCCTCTCTAGAGCTGACCTTGTTGCTGTTTTGTACTAATTTACTAATTGGGTGATTAAATTAGGAGTTCCCTGGACGGAAGAAGAGCATAGAGCATTCTTAATTGGGCTTGAAAAGCTTGGAAAAGGAGATTGGAGAGGCATCTCCAGGCATTTTGTGACTACCAGAACTCCAACACAAGTTGCTAGTCATGCTCAAAAGTATTTCCTTCGCCGGGTTAATCCTAACAAGAAGAAACGACGTTCTAGTCTCTTTGACATGGTAATCGATTAAGCCACTCCTAGCTAGAAACTAAGGATCATTATATGTCCATTGGGTCATTTAGATTAATCTCCTAGCCTAGGCCTATGATCAATATCCTAAAATTCTTACCTTTTCTTGGTTTTCTGGACATATAGGTTAATTATCCTACTTCCAAGAATCCCAGAAATCCTGTTCCTAATCCATATTTTCGGACAAGTAGTTCTCAGTATACAAGAACAAGCCATCAGACAGGTCTGACCATGCTGGGTTTAAGTTCCTCTGAGCAAAGGGTCAAACAAGACATCCATGGAACCGACATTCCTCAGTTAGGTTCTGGTCATCTTCGATCCATGGAATTTTCAAATGTAACTGAAGCTAACGATCTGATGTCAAAAAAACCAACGTCTTCAACTAGTGTAGCACCTGATTTGGAGCTCACTCTCGCCGGTCCGACATCTTGGGAAGGAAGAAACAAACCAACATCGACTTCGCTTCTGACCAGACCTATCAGAGTTACGTAACTGCATCTATAGAAAACCCCATGTTGAAGAGAAATTATCAAGTGAAAGATCAGGTACGTGTATAGAGGATTGGTTTCATCTCTATCAAACTGATTAAAAGTTTCTTCTTGACAGTGGCAACTATGCTGATAATGCATTTATAGAGTTAGTATAACTTTTGTTAGCAAATCGCTACTGCTCTCAATGTTGGATACAAATGATATTGCAATCCAAGGTCTCAGGCGCTGCTATTTTTAAATATGTAGAGCTAATCACAATGTTCTATCGACGAGTTTCTCCACTATCCTCAATAAATATTTTAATTGATAACTTTCCACGCGAGTTGTGGAGTACTTACATACACATATGTATGTGTATGTAGACTCATATCTACGTACTTCACTCAGTGCAGCCAGTGTTGGCCAAAGGAATGCACTTTTTGCATGAAAAACATACGAAAATAATTGACGCAGCAGAGTAAATACATGGATATAGACATCTCTGCGCTAATTTGTCCTCTCACAAGGCACGGGACCATTGTGCCACTGCCATTGTCTTCTCTCCGTTAATGATCCACGGTGAAAATTTGAAACTGGAGCCTACTTCTCTGGTCCTAAGTTTCAAGAGAAAACGACTGCTCAGCCGTAGTTCTTTCTGGAGACACAAGTGGATCATGCCCTACGCTCTGATTTAATCAGCATTCTAAGGAAACAAATAAAGTTAAGTTCATGGAAGATGATGTATTACATGTTCTACTTGTTCCCATGACGTGAAGACATAATGCAAATTCCACGTGCAAACACCTATATATCAAACAAGTTCTAAGATGTAGAAATCAATGATTAGAAAAAGGAGAGACAGCTTAAATTGAAAGGTTATTGATGTTTAATTATATTCTAAACCAATTATTACGCGGGAGAACAACACTATGTATAATAAACATGTGAAATAGGCATTGGGTTTGCTCGACGGTGAAGCTTTTACATTTTCGAAAACTTTATTGTTCTTTGTACGCTTGAAGGGGACCAGTAACTTGGACTGGTCTAATTTTGTCACCTTATAGGCACAAAATAAACTTGTACAAGCAATATCATGCCAAAGTTGTAATGTGAGATTGGAACATCTTCTTGAAGATAAGGAAGTGTACAACTATTCATCAATTGTTCACAAGCTTCTATAAACACTAATCATTGCCTCCTCGTGAAAATTATGCATTGTCCACTAATATGTTATTTAATACCTTATCTTATACTTGTTGGTTAATTAGGGAGCTACTGAAAAGATATAGGCAAGAAGGGGGGGCGGGAGGTGGACCACTTATGGTGGGTTGGACATTAGAGCAAAAGAACAAAAGAAAAACGAATTCAGGGATTCTATACTTATACTTCAATACGTATAACATCCTTCTCAATAATATTGTCTGCTTGAATCCATATGATTGGTCATATTTATGATCACTTTTCAGCTAAAGTGACCTTTCAGCCAAATTGCACGTCTTCTTTGCCAGCTGTTGGTCTCAATGAGGTGTCTACATTCCTCTATATTGCATGTCTTCTTTACATTACATGTCCATTAAAAGAACACAAAAATCTTGTGAGGATAGGACTTCGTTTATTATCATAAGTAGCAATCACAATTATCTATAAGTTATCTGATTTCCCTTATTGACCACTCTTTTTTTCTTTTGTAGGAACTCTGTACAACACTATAGGAAACTTTTTTTTTTCATCACTACATGATTTGTGAGAATTGATACTTTTAGAATAATTTCCAAATATATATGGACATATGGTTAAAAGCTCCCTTCTAAATTTTTATTTTTGGAATTCTTTAGGTTTATACGTCTTTATCCCTCACTCAACTGATGGCTCTTCCAATATTCAAGCTCTGGAAGGAGTGATATTGCCTATATCAATAGAAGAAAACCAACCACAAAATAAGTCAAATGTCCTGAGTACTGGTCTTCTTGAGAATCTCTTTTCTCTGCGGAAGTGATCGTCTGTTTTGTTAATTCTAACCCTCAAAATGTAGTTTATACCTCCAATGATGGGACAAGACAAAAGATGCAAGTGACCTTCAAGGAACATGCATGAACCCAAATACATACAGTTCCAACAGTTTCAGACGTACGAAAACAAAAATTAACAGCTAGAAACAATGCATCCCTTGAGTAATTGATACCTTTCGAGGGGCTGGTCTGATTATTCAATAATGGATGTAAATAATAATGAACCAAACAACAAAACTAGCACTACACAGTCAATGGATATTTACAAGCGATCTAAGAAGCTCAACCGTTTGACGACTAATCTACCATGATCATCTGAAATCCTTAGTATCTATAAAATATATAAGAAACTCATCCTAATTTCTTTTTAATTCATTACCTTTCCTAATTTGATCATGACTTTCAAACTTGGTGGAGAAACTAAACACTTTTATAATGTATGCAAGTCCTGAACGTTAAATATTTAGGTATTAGTTGCCTATGTAGGTATTCATTTAGAATACGATCACAGTTTAGTAACTTTCTTCTCCACTAGGTTACAATCTTAACGAAGTATATGTTTTGTTGTTGCATTAAGCTAGCCAAATCTTTGATTTATCATACTATCAAGTAATAAAAATAAACCAATCACGTGGATGACTGCAAGACCAATGACTTCCATGAGAATTCGATATGTAGCTTTGTTTTTTTTTTTTGAAAAGATAAAGAATTGTAATTAAGAAAAAAACAAAGACAAGTCATACATCTAAACGAAAACTTTTAGGCAACTTTGAAGACTAACTAAAACGATAGGGTATGAGTGTTACAAGTCTACAGATAACAAACCACAAAGAGCGACTCTTTAGGAAAAAGTGGGGAAAAAAATGTAAAATGCGTCTTTCCTCCCCTCACCCACTCTACCAAATTAGGGTTGGGTGATTGGAGTCGTCTAGAGGTTCGATAGTCGATCTCCTTCAAAAAAGCTCACTTCTAGATCGTCCTCAACATCTTGGATCAAAGTCTTGTTCGTAGCATTTAGGATCAACGGTGACCTTTGTATAGGAAGGAATCGACTTTCCAAGTATTTTCTTTCTAGTTTGCAATCCTTAATAATCTAAGAACCCATCCTACTTATTAGTTAATTGATTCTCCATGAAGATACTAGACTAGGGTTAACTATTTCAGATATGGTAGCATATAACAAATACTTTCTGATTGCTCTTGTTAATACATAAAGTACCTTTTTTTAGCTCTTGCTTTGTTTTGAAATCATCTGTAATTCCTCTCTTATCATATTTCGTTGATGGAAAAGGCGAAAGATATAATATAGATATGCTCATTGTGCGCGGAACTCTGATTCAGCTTCAGAAGCCATTCCAGTGCTTATGTGAAAGTTGGACCTGCTTTTGAAATAAAATATAACTCTTGTATCTTCTCCTATATAAACTGAAAATAGGGACAGAGAAAGAATAGGTGATTCCTAAATTCCTCCTCCCTCTTACATAGTACACAGCTAACATCAAAAGTAATGAAATGTATTATGTCTATTGTACTTAACTTATTGAGCATAGTGAGCCATAAAAGGATAGAGTGACTAGGCCTGAGAGACTTATGCTAGATGATAGGGGACCAAATCTGCCTAAGGTTGTTTTGATTCTGCCACTTTCTAAATCTAGCAATGTTGAAGGTGTTCAGAAGCATCTTGAGACATTGGAATATGTCCTCCTTCTCTAGATCTGGTTGATAGTTTGGAGTAAGATACTGCAATTCCGATGGAATGTTCCATTATCCCCTTAGTAAAGTAGAGTTAACCTTTGTGTTGATAGAAAATCCACTTCATATCTGAAGAGCTTAAGGATATCTAATTAGAAGGCCCTTACTAGTCCAATTATCAAACTATAAATAAATCTTTTCTCCATTTTCCACCCTACAATTCACCAAAGGTTTTAAGATAGGTCTTAGCTTCAATAGTTGGTTCAAGGGCCAAGAGAATGAAGGTTTTATCGGTAAGCCCAAAGGCTAGTTCCTTTTAGGATATAGCTATATGAAACCATTGTGTTCACTTCTTTTCCAACAGAACATTCCACAGTTTTTTTATTAAAGCTAAATTATTAAACGAGGCAATAGGAATCAATCCTAATCCCCCTTCTTCTTTCCTTTTACAAATTTCAAACCATTTAACCTTGGCAAAGTGGCTATCCGAATTTAAGTTTCCCCAAAGAAATCTTATGAAAAGCTTCTCAATAGACACCTTTAGCTAATGAAATATTTGAGGACCAGTAAATATGAAGAGAGTTCAGGATCGATTCGATGAACTAAAGCCTTCTACCAAAAGAGAGGACCATGTTAGACCACATACCCAATCTTCTCTGTATTTTTTCTATCATTGGAAAACATTCAGTAAATTGAATTCTTTTCATAGTAATAGGAAGTCCTAGATAAGTCAAAGGAGCAGGTTTCCTCTTCATTCCAGTAATTTCAGAGATATTGCTTTCCATCATAGTAGCTTTAGCAACTAGGATGTACTAGCTCTTAGTAAGATTAATCTCCAGACCCGAAAGTTCTTTGAATACAGATAGTATTGACACAAGTAATTCAATAGACTTCCCATGAGCCTTAGAAAAAAGTAGCAAATCATCCATAAAATATAGATTGATTAGCCATACTCTCTTGCACTTACTATGATATCTGAAGTCTTTGCTTTTGCCAACCTTATGTTGGATCAATTGACTTATGACTTCCATGCATATGATGAATAGATAAAGGGAGATTGAATCTCCTTTCTTAAAACCTTTTGCACTCTTAAAGATATCAGTAGATGTACCATTAACGAGGATAAAATACATAAGAGTGGTGATACAAACCTCTACCTATCTAACAAACTCACTAGGAAAGCCTAATAGCCGTAAGGTCTGAAGGATAAAATCTGATTTCACATGATCAAAGGTTTTCTTAAAGACAACTTTAATAATACAATTTAGAGGGTTGTTCTTCTTTTAATATCCTTTTACTAGCTCTTGAACTATAGAAATGTTATCCCCAATTCTTCTACCATGTAGAAAAGCACTTTGATTATCATAGATTAATGATTTCGACACTAATTTTAGCCTGTTTGCTAAGATTTTTGAAATAATCTTATAATGGAAATTAGTGCATGCAATAGGCCTATAGTCATCCAATGAAGCATCACAATTGGACTTAGGGATCAAACAAATATGATTTTTATTTGTCTTCCTTAAAAGAACCTCCTATAAAAGAATTCTAGAATAGCTCTTTTAATAATAGGACCAGTTTCCAGCCATATTTTTTGAAAGAGAAAACCATTGAATCCATCAGGTCCAGGAGATTTATTATGATGCATTTGAAACACAACCTCCTCTATTTCCTTCTCTTTCACTGGTTCAATGAGGGTTGATGCTTGTTGGTGGGATAATTTATTATGAATAAAGGATCAAAGAGAGACATAATTTACTTACGATCAAGTAGAGCTATAGAAACCCTTAAAATATCTCTTAGCTTCTTTTAAAAGGTCTTTTTTTGGGAAATTTCCTCACCATTATGCAATTTAAGGGAGCCGATTCTATTTGCGTTCCTTCTGGATAAGTTTGAGTTGAAAAAAAACTTAGAACACTTTTCACCAACTTTTAGCTAATTGACCTTAGACTTTTGTTCCAATAAACCACCTTGATCCCTGACTTTAGATAAGTAAGACATTAGAAGAGACTTCTCTGAGCTTAGCAAGATGGGGTTGCAGGGTCCAACTCTAGCTCCTGTTGTATCTTCTATAGATCTTTCTTAGCTTTTGTAACGACTTGCTGTATGGAAGAGGATATTCTACTCATTAGAGATTTTATCTCCATTTTCATAGCCTTTAGCTTATGATTACAAATAATCTGACTTGTTCCTTCCACTGAAACCTCCAAACCCTTTTTAAAAGCATTAGTGAACCCATCATCATCTATCAGCAGGTTATTAAACTTGAAAGGACCTCTTCTAACATGGTGTTGGATGAGGTTCTCTATTCTTATAGGAGTGTGATTTGAAAATAGAGAGTCAAGAAAAGTAGTTACACTATTAGGAAGTTGTGTAATCCAATCTTGACTCACCAATGTTCGATCCAGTTTTTTCCTCAAAGCCCATCTTCCAGACTGCTTATTATTCTAGGTGTAAAAGTGACCCTGCGTCTTTAAGTCAAAATTTTCAATTTTATCTACATAGTCGCTAAAATCAGTTGTGAAGTTCCTTAGGCTATAATTCCCATCGACTTCATTTCTATATAAAGCAAAATTGAAATCAACACATAACAGTCAAGGACAATTTACAAGCTTCTGAAAGTCTAGTAAACTATCACATAAGAATTTCCTATGGAAAATATGATTAGCATTATAGATAAGGAAATCAACGTTTACTTGAAGGAATTTACATTTCAGGTGGATAACTTGTATCTACATAGCAAAATCATGGACATCTACCAAAGAAAGATCATACCCAATAATAATTCTCTCGTAGCTATAAGTTTAATGGTTGGAGATGAATTTCCATCTAGAGCCTAACTTATTCAACAGCTCAAAATTCTTGTTTATGATTTTAGTTTTAAAAAGAGCAAAATCCATGGATTTGTATTATAGGCAAAATCCTTTAAAGTTGAAAGCTTTTTAGGGCAGTAAATCCCCCTCACATCCCATGCTATTATTTTCATTATCAAAAAATTTTGTTTTTGGGGCCCTTGCTTTTGCCCCTGTTTGATTTCCTTTTTGTGACTGTCAAAAATTTTCCAATGATGGGATCATCCTCCTTATTCTCCACCAAAGTATAACAACTACTTTCCATACGGATATATAACAACTACTTTCCATATGGACCAATCCCATTAGATTTGTCATTAAGGTTCATAGAAAGTTCATCTACCCTCCTATCGTCACCTGTCTCATTATCTTCTACTTCAGTAGGCTCCTCTATTGTTTTTCCCCCAGCAATATCTTCGACAGTAACTTCTTTTCTACCCTCAACTGCTACTCCTTTCCTATCACTCGCTTTAGCATTTTCTTCAAAATAATTAGTGTTATTGTTTGGATTGACCAATTATTCCTTCTCTAAGTTAGTAACCCCTTCTCCCATTAGCTTGTCATAATCTCCCTTTTGAAAAATTTTGCCCGTAGTTATCAATCTTTTACCTTGAGAAGCAAGTGAAGGCTTCCATTGGTATTGCATAAACACATTATCTTCATAAAGGGATCCATCAAACCTCAATCTCATAATGGAAATAGTTTATGATAAACCATTGGATAAATCCATGTGAATACATATTCTAGCATATCCTAACCTCTTTCTATTTGTTGTATTATCATCCAAACATAGAGGTTTTCCTAGGAAGTTAACTATCATACTCAATCCTTTTGTTATCCAATATTCAAGAGGAACATTATAGAGATTAACCCACATTAGAACCGGGCTCTTTTCCTTGCAATCAATTTGAAAAACTAGCTACTTAGGCAGAAAGAATAGTAGGAAATTTGCCACATGCCACAACCCTTCTTTTACAACTTTTAATGCTTGAGCTTTGAAAGCAAATGTGAACAATATATATTTGTCGCTTGCTATTAGTGCCTGGATAAAACCTTTATTTTTTCATGTTGATTGAGCTCATCTTTGAATTACAGAGAAAGCAGGTCCTTTATCCCAAAAAAACCTATAAAAGAGTTCTCTCAAGACTTGACACCCTCCTACAGGATATCCACATCAGGGGACCATCTTCAGTCTTAGGAGGGCAGAAATGAAGAGAGACATCTGTGTAGGAGCCTTCCACCACTTTCTTCTAAGTTTTCCTCACCTCCGAAGGAGTTGAAGAAGAGGGAGTTAAGGTCTGGGTATTGGCTAAAGAGGGGTGATACAGCTAGGGGTTGTGGCATCAGAGAGGATTAGAGTAATGGAGGAAGAGGATCACTTGTTGTAAGTGAGGTTGAGGCAGAGGGTAAAAGAGGAAAATCCTCCACAGGACTGATTTGTTTTGTAGTGAAATTGGGTATCTGCATTGTCTAAACGGAGAGCTACCTTGTCAGGTAACTAAACAGAGAAACGACATGGACTAAAAGAGGATAAGAAAAAGGGGCAGGAGGGGGGCAAAAGAGGATGAAAGACCTTAATACCCTTGCCACAAGGCAATGGAATATTCAGTTCTGAAGAAGAGATTTAGGGGTGTGCGAGGGGGTGGAGAGTTTGGGCCCGTTTGGTAAACAACTAATCAGCTCTTTTTTAGCTGATTGACTTATATTAGCTTATTGATCTTATGAAAAAGTTATTAAACTTGTTTGGTAAAGAGCTGGTTGGGTTGGTTGATTCATCCCAACCTGTTGAATTTTTAGAAGCTCCTCTTGAGTAGTATTTCGGTGATCAACTGGTAGTTTTCTAATTTTATGCCAAATTTTCCCTCATTTGTTCTTTACTCTTGACTACTCCTTTCTCGTTTTCTCTGGAATCATCCTCTTCCTTTCCTTGACTCTTTCGTTGCATCTCTGGCACCTCTCGGCTCTCACATCTCCACCATATCACCATCATCGGTTTACGAATGTGTTTATAGATTTGTGTGGCTTGTATGAGAATTAGAACAATGCTCTCTCCTCTCGCTTTAATCCCTCGGCGACAAGTTGTATGGGGGTCTTACAAAAATTCAACTAGTTGAGTGGAACAACTAGTGAGTTTTCTTTTTATGGTTTTTCACTCTTTTGCTTTGCGTTGTTTTGTTCTTACTATTGATCGACTTTTTAAAATGTTACAAGGGCATGTCTTCCATGTATGTTGTTTACATTACGGCTATGTCATTGTACTTCACGTTCTTCTCCGATCTCTTTGCAGACCAACGACATAATGATCTCATCACTTTACAGAGTTCACTGCTTTCCATTTTCGGACTTGGTGTAAGTTCATGTCTTTGTACCCTGCCACTCTGGTTTTTATGGATTAGTAGTGAATATGTAATACTGCAGATAGCGTAGTTGCAATCGTTTCTTAAGTGGTTTACCTTTACATCAACGTGTCTTTCTATTGCTGGAGATAGCAGGTTGTATGGTTAACTTCCACAGACCTGGATTAAGTTCTTGTGAGATATTATGAATCAATCTGCCTCAGGAAAAAGAAAGTTTACAGTTATGCATGACAAGTTTGACGTGTCATTTTTTACTTGACTGATGTAGAGCTAAGTCTTTTGTTCGTATATTTGGGATATTTGGAGGACCAGAGGATAGTTAAACCTTCTATTTTGTTGATCAAATTTAGCATAGGTTTGTCATTTCTTGTTTAATTGCTCATACTCCTCCAAACTTGCAAAAATTATGAGATATGATTTCTCAAATGATTATTTATTGTCATTTCTATCGATCATTCTTGTTAATTAACATCAGTTGTTACTCCTACCAAGTAGTTCTGATAAAATAATTTACCTTTTATATCTTGAACAGATTTCTGATGGATACTTCTTTGTGGATCTAGGAACGATTTCTTGGTTCTATCCTTCTATAAGAGGCTTGGAGTTCGTAGGTGCATCTTATAGGATCAGTAAGATGAGGTGCGTCTTATAGGATCAGTAAGATGAGGTCTCTTTCCAGAGTTGATGTGATATGCTTATTATGTGCAACTGTATTTGTGAAGTTGCTGTTTTCTATCTTCATCCTTCAACAATCCCTCACCCCAACCCCAACCTCGTGGTATAGAATTTATTTTGTTTTAAGCATATTAACATGTTGCATATCACTTGCCAACATATGTTAATTGGGTTTCTAAGTTCATATTATTGTAATAGATAAGGTTAACTCCCTTAACATCCATACTGGTATTAATAATCCATCACGAAAAACAATTTGGAAACTGTTATTGGTATGATAAGTTTGAGATTTTACATAAAATCATTGGTTAAGTAATCATAGCTTGTTTTTGTATTAACAGAGTTCATCACCTGTAGTAAATCCAAAGCTTCGCTCCATAAAGTGCACATAGCACAAGTATTTTTGGATGAGTTAAAGGATAATTGTGTAACTGCATCTGGTTTCAGGTTGTCCATCATTCACTTTTTGCAATTGATGTAGCATATTCAATGTTTAGTGGAGAGTGGTAGCTTTATACATATATGTGCCTTAGTTGGTAAGTTGCTTCACTTTGGTAATTGCAAATATGGAAACCCATGTCATTGGAGGTGTTGTCAATGGTCTATATATGTATGCAGTGTCTATAGGTGTGGATATGTAGCTATAAAATCAAACAGATTTGAATGATCTATAACCAATATAACAACCATGAAGATGCCCCTACACAGAATTTATACCAAGTGATTGGAATAAAATGGCTGAATTTATATCTAGTTGGCTTGACTTTTTATGGAAACAATTCACATTTAGAAGATTATCTTTTTATTTACCTTAACGCTCTTTCTTGATTATTTGCAAGTTGCTAGGATTATGTTGTTTATTTACATATTTTACCACATCTACTTGCATTATGATCAAGTGATTCTTAGCTTCAGTTCTTTTCCTATTCAGCATTACGCTTAGACCATTCTTTCGGTTGTGTGGTATGCAGGTTGTCCAAATGAGCCCCTTCAGTTGTCTTGTGGTTTTCCTGGTGTCATCAGCTTTGTTCATCTTGAATCTGATGTGGATTGGGAAGATTATTAAGGGATTTAAGAAAACCTTAGCTAAGAGGTTATGATAGGTATACTGTAACAAGTTTGATCACTACTTTCACCTTTTAGTTGGAACTCTTTTTCTATTCTTCTTTGTTATCACTAATTCCTAGACTTTCTCATTCCTTGTAATTTCATTAACTTAGCTACTATAGCAATACCTTTATAAATCATTTGTTCTTAGTTCAACTCCATTTTAAATATATTTGTTTGTGTAATTATGTTAAAATTTGAGCTCGTGTTAATTATTTTCATAAATCAAAACGAACAAAAATTGGGCAAATTCGATATAGAAGTCGATATTATCATTATTATCATCATCATCATCATTGTTGTTGTTGTTATTATTATTATTATTATTTCTTTGTATTATTGTTATTTTTATTCTTATTTTTATTATTGTTATTATTGTTATTGTTATTATTATTATTATTGTTGTTATTATTATTATTATTATTATTATTATTAGTATTATTATTATTATTATTATATATTCTATATTTTTTATTAGAATTATAAACTTAATTTTTATAGAATTAAATATTTAAAATCTAAATTCTTATAAGAATATTAATTGAAATATTAAAATATATAATATTAATATCCTTATATTTTTTTAAAGTCATATTTTTATAAGTCATTTTATACATAAACAGTTAATACTAAATAACTAATTTTACCAAACATCTTTAACAAACAGCTAATGCAATCTATTGCTCAAACAGAAAATTTGTGTGAATAGAGAAGGATGGAGGCTAGAGAGATGACAACGGAGAACTTCTCACTAACCCATGGTTAATCAAAATGATTGTTGTATTATCTGAAGCTGTTGTTGTCAAACTATAAAATGTGTTAGTTACAGACCAAATCATGCTTACGATTGCAGCTAATTAATGACGTTTCAACGTCAAAAGACAACTACAGGAAAAAGTAAGGATTCGACTCCTCTCACGTTTTCATCGTTGAACAAAGTTGTTTTCTTCTCTCCAAATCACGTTAATTGATTTAAGGAAAACGACATGAAGCAAGACTGAATTGTTTGCTTTTGGCATTATTAAAATGCAATGCCTTAAATATATGCAGTATAGCTTATTGAATGTTAAATTAGTTCTGAAACCTTTGGTTCAGTTGGTAGAGTGACTAAAGTACTTTCCCTCCCTGCATTTGCAAATTAGGTAAGAACTTATGTCCTCAGGAATTTGTGTTTATTACACTAAAGTTTTTTTTTTAAAAATCCTTTTCTTAGAAGGAGTGATCTTACAAAATTCATCAATACCTCGACGAAGGAAGGAATTATGATATATACATATTTGGAATAGGTTCCATCCTGGGGAAGCAGGAAAAGCATCATCTCAGTAAAAAGGTCATCATAAACCTCTTTTTCATGTTGGACCTGTTAGATCGTATTAAGCTAGAAGATAAGATAGAGTTTTTGGCTTTTTCTGCAGTATCTCGTTATCCTAAAGAGATTCCATAGTATCGTCGTAGGAGGGAGTAAATTAAAAACATGAGGGCTTTCTAATGATTACTTGCATTGTAAAAAAAAGCTACAGCGGAAAACTGACTGGAGAACTGATGAAGCTTGACAGGGTTTATGGTACAAAATCAGTCTACCTACCAATACCACCATATGATGGGAGGGATAAATGTATAATGGATTCTGGAGAATCGTTTCGCCTGCCAACGTCAGTAAATGCGTTGGAGCACATATTGTGTGTGTATCAGAGTGTTCACTTCTCGACGAAAGCGATGTTTGATCCACCCAAGACATCCATCTTAAAAAATGGCCTGCATAAAGCAAACCAAGGTGTGGATTAATTTATAACTTCTCAACCACCTGCATGTCCATTCGCAAAATAATAAAACCTCTCCTTGGATTGGGAACCACGAAGAGAAGTATAATTTAGCCGATGATTAAAGCAAGCTATATTCTTATGGGAAAATCATACCGATTAAAAATGCTAAGCACCCAATCGAAGACGTTGAAGTTCATTGCTAGAAATTAAAAATTCTTACATTTCATCGAGTATTATTATTTAGTGATTGGTCCCATGTTTGGTTATGCCAGACATCCTACACGATAAAGCAGATGTGCAGTACGCATCGGATTAGCACAGTTGTCATCTGCAGTTGCACTTGCAGTACTATTCAGCTAACAAAACCCTGAGAGCTGTACAAAGACGTAGATATTCAAACCCGGTAGGTCTCAAGCTTTGAGCCAAGATTCGAATGGGATCAAATCAGTCAGACCTACCAATTTCGAAGCCCAAATATTTTTTATTAAAGCTAAACCTACCTGAAAATCCATTCGATTTAAATTTCAACACTGTGATTTCTAGTCAGATCAGACCAGACCCAAAAATGTTTATCAAATTAAAAGACACAACTGATAAAGAAAAAATTGTAAAAGTTAAGTTATTGGCACCAAACTTATTTGCACCAAAAAATGAATACATAAATTGGAAAATAAATATAGGAAAACCAACTATTTCGTTACACTGCTATATACACTAAATGAATTATACGTGAATATAAATTTCTAATCTGTTGATCGCTTCTAAGTTCCGAAACAAGCAACGAGCATGCCCTCCTACGTAATTTTCTATACTCTACCTAAGGATTGAAAGTCATGAATGAAAAATACAAATCAACTTATATGTACCCAAACGAAAGAATGAGAGAGGAAAATCTCTTGATGGATTAAAATCAACATAATGGACATTATATCACAGCAAACGTTGCCATTTTGGAAATGGACCCCATCCGAAACCATATGAGCATTGCCAAATGGACTAGACCTTCTGAGCTTCTGATTCCTATGTCTCTGTGGGACCAAAGTCTTTGAATTGTCTGTGTTAGAGGTTCAAGAGCAAAGCAACAACCAACTGCTTTGCATGTCAAAATAATCTCACTTAGTCAACCTCCTTTGCAGTCTTAAGCACCTGTCCTCCATATTATAAGAAGGCGATCAGGTAAAATACTGATATTTGCAATTTTCTGATGCATGATTTTATTTAATATCATGAATCATGAGATCCTTGGACGATCAAAGTTATACGCTTAGCACTCTCTGCCCGAAAGCTATCTCCTTTAAATCCAATCTGGAAGTAGAAGTCAATGTAAACACCTCAAAAACTTGCTCCAGTCGGAATTGAGCAAAACATTTTACAGTGCACCATTTTCCTACCGAGAAGCTAAGCTTATACAAGTATGCAGGAGGTTACCTCACTAGAGCTATCCGGGGGAAACCATCTCGAAAGCACCCCTAGATGCACGACTGCAGGAATCAATTTGAAAAGCAACGGTGTAGTCACCTGTACAAAGAACTTTGTCAGCATTGTTCCTCAACTAGATACGTTACAATCATCAATAGTACAAAATGTCAAGTAAAAGAATGCTTAAGTTCTCTTTAAAAGCAGACTAAAGAAATTTTCTAAATTCATCTTTAATAAATTAAAAAAAAAATTCCTTGAAATAGTCATTACAGTAAAGAAAAAAGAAAAGGTCGAAACTACATGGAGTCCCGTCCATGTACTTGCAAACCTCTTCAACGACATAAACAAGAACCCAAGAACTCCAGACATTGGCTGCTGGTATAAAGTACAGTTTTCACGTTGTCCAGAAACATACAAGAAAGATGCTTAAGAACATACCAAACTCAGAGCAGTGGTGCCAAGTAGCAGTCGATACAATTTGCCCTGCAACACCCACAGAACTTTCACTACATTTACATTAAAGACGGTGCATATGACTCAACTATCAGACGTGAACATGTGTGTGCATGGTGAATATGACTCAACTACGATCTGCTTTTGGAGTTAAATGCTAGCAATTCTCCTTCTGGTCTCTGAATTTCGAAGCTCTACAGAAAGGAAACTTTCTTTTCTTTTAGGGTGAAATACAGAAAAGGAATTTCTATCACTTAATTATTCAAATTGAGAATCAGCGGTAAAGCAAAGATGACCATTTACCTCTAGAAGATGTGGTCTTACCCCCACAACCTAATTGTGGAGTTTATAGCTCCACAAATATATTTTTTTCTTTTATCTATAAGTTAGAAAAGAAGAAATTATATTTTTAAAAGAAAAAACATTAAGTACCAACCTCAACGAGATGAACATTAGTTGCACGACTTAGAAGAACAAAAGCGAACTCCCCTATTTGTGCCAGAGACATTCCAACCTTCACATACAAATACATTTAAGGATCTTCTATAAGAGGAACATTTAGGATTCAAAACAAAAATGTTGTCACATTCCAACAAATACTAACAAGAATGGAAGTTTTATTGCCGTATCCAAACCCCTTGACAACAGCAGCCACCACAGTAGTTTTTAAAATAATAACCAACAATACAGCTGCTAGTAAAATATCCACATGATTCCAGAGGAAGTGAATATGTATCAACATCCCAATGCTTGCTAGAAATAGAGCCGCAAAAAAATTACGAATTGGTTCAACCTGAAAATTAACCAATTCCAGTGAGTGCATAAAAAAGGAGACTTTTGCTTTAAATAACAGAATTACAAGAAAATAAGTAGAGTAGAAAAGGAAACACAAGCTGTAATGGAGAGATAAGGAAATTTATAAACAATTGACTCGTTTTTGTCTCAACGACTTCTATCATTAAAGCTGAGAGATTCTGTCACTATGATCTTCTGAATCAGAACAAACAAAAGCCTTAACTTGTTCAAGTGTATGTTGAGCAAGATCTGTTGTTGATATCATCACTCCCGCAGCAAAAGATCCCAGTTCAAGGCTAAGGCCCAGCTTATCACTACACTGAAATGTCAAATCAATTTATAACATAACATGTATGGATCCAGTTATCTTGGGTACAATTTGATTGGTGGGATGAGATTCGTCTTTTATTCAATTTTGGTTTCTGCTCTTGAAAAACTACAGGCAAAACTAAGTAGCATACACAAACTGAATAGCAAAGCAAATAAATCATATAAACAAAAGACAAATTCAGGAACCAGGCTTACCCAAGCAACAAGCAAGCAAAATGCCACTGATGCCAACTGATAGAGTTCATTATTCTGCATAAATACAACTTTTACTCGGAAACCTACCATCATAAAGCATATAGATGAAGCAAATGGACTAGTTTTACCTGTGATGATAACTTTATCATAAGTTTCAAAAACCTCGATACACAAGTACGTGATACTATGGTCAGAATCGCCAAAAAGGCAACTAAAAGCACAATCCTGAAAAGCATGAGTATAACGTGTAAGTATGAAAAATCGGATATCATAACACAGTGAACTAACTCAATTTCATGACAATATCCATCAATCATGCCATATGAATATGAGAATCCCTTGAAGATCCATCCTACCATTGCATATCCTTGAAGCATCCAGCAAAAACAGTTGATAATGCCAGCAAGCTGAAAACTTAATTTTCACATTTTTAGCTGGGGATATTTATGTAATTGTTTACATCTCAAACTCATATATATGAGTGATTAACGGGTGTAGAAAATAAGTGACTACAACCCTATTCTATTCAGATTTTTCCCTATTCTGAAATCTTCATGTTATCAGAGCCATACTGCTAACCCTAGCCCATCTGCAGCCTATATCTTTCCATATTTCAGCCGAAACCTATGGACATGTCTGGTGGAACAAAGGAAGAAACTTTGAAAGTCTATGACTAAACATACCACTTTTAATGACAATCATTCTCTACAAATCAGTCCAGTTAAACTAGATGGAACAACTTATCTTGCTTGGTAGCAGTAATGAATGCTGTTTATCCAGGCTAGGGGACTGCAAGGCTATATCAATAATAGAAAAATAAAACCAGATGAAACTGATCTGTTCTGCAGCAAATGGGACTCAGAAAACTCTCTCATCATATCATGGCTGATCAACTCAATGTTATCTTCTCCTAGATTTGGGATGCAGCTGCCCAAACTTACTCCCTATCAGGTAATGATGCTCAAATATATAAGCTGCAGAAAAAAGTTTGTAGGTTTTTGAGGAAGAAACTTTTCTTTCACTCTTTTTTATCTATGATAGAATACATTGAATTTATAGGGTACTTTG
>JANSVA010000217.1:13024347-13043906 GCA_025504915.1 Erythroxylum reticulatum
GGGTTATTTTACTGATAGAAAGAAGATTACAAGACAATTTTGGAACATGAAGCACATTACAAAGAGTTATAAGCGGGGAAATTTTGATTGAACCAATCCCGGCTATTGCCGAAAAAGATCCATTAGCAATCTTTATTTTTTTTGTTTCCAACACATGGATTATAGGATGAGAACAGTTGGGAGCAATTTGTCATCTGATCTGTTGCTCCGGAATCTATAATCCAAGGGCTATGGGAAAGATCAAAACTAGAGAGGGCTGTGACATAAGAATTACCTTGGGTTGCAAGAGAAGATGGAGTAACAGAGAATTGTGGAGGTTTAAAATATTTGTGCAGATGCTCGAACTGTTCCTTTATGAAAGGTTGCTCATCCGAGTTGATTGATTGCTCTTGAGAATCATCAGTTGTGGTTTGAAGTGCCCTGCCATTCCTTTCCTGTTTTTTCTTTAAATGTGCTAGCTTCCCATGAATCTTCCGGCATGTTTCTTTAGTGTGTCATGGTTTTCTACAATGATCACACCATGGTTGTTTCTTCTTTTCTCCGTCTTCATTAGTCCCTCTTAAGTTCTGAGAGACAAGAGCTGAGTTCTTAGCCTTGGTTGGTGGTGCAGCATTGTTGAGCATGATTCTCCTTTTGCTTTCTTCTTGCCGTAACTCCGAAAAAACCTCACGAATTGAGGGAAGTGGTTTTCTGCCAAGAATTCTTCCCTTTACCTCATTTAAGCTCCTATTAACTCCTGCAAGGAACATATAGACACGATCATTCTCTTCTCTTTTCTTCTACCTTGCACAATCATTTGGATTCTCCCATTCATCTTCAAAAGAGCCACCATCTCATTGTAATACACAATAATCTCACGATCTCCTTGTTTGAATTGCCAAAGCTTTGATTTCAATTCAAAAATCTGTGAAGGATTCTCCAAGTTTGAGTACGTTTTCCGTATGGAGTCCCACACTGCTTTGGTTGTTGGCAAGAACATGTTTGGTTTCATGTTCTTGCAATTGTTGCCTCCATCGAATTTAGAAGCCATGCTGTTACCAAGGAATTTTCTGCCCTCCATCTTTTAAAGCTAGGCTCGTTTTCTTCTGGTTGCTTCTCTTCCCCAGTGATGTACCTGAGCTTTCCTCTGCCTTCGAGTACAAGTTTGACGGACTGAGACCACTCAAGATAGTTCCTTCTGTTCAATTTTTGAACGAAAATTTGTAAAGAAGAATTGATGTTTATATTATCAACACTAGTAGAGAGAGAGCTGTTTGGGTTGGTTTTAGAGGTAACCTCTGATGTGTTTTGGGTTCTGCTTGCTCCTGTCATGGCAGTCTTTGCCATTTTCTAGACTTAAACCCTATGGCTCTGATACCATGTAGGTTTTTGAGGAAGAAACTTTTCTTTCACTCTTTTTTATCTATGATAGAATACATTGAATTTATTGGGTACTTTGTACCCTAATACAAACAGAAATAATTTAAATATAGTAACCAAAATATATGCTACCTTATTTCTAAGGATCCTTAACCCCTAATTTAGGGATTCGGATCCTTTATAGAAACAACTAGAAATTAGGAAAATGACATCAAACTAAATCTTGCAATTTCTAACAAAGTTCGTGAAGCCAAACGAGGTTAGATGGCTTAACGCCCAAATATATAAGCTGTGGAAAAAAGTTTATGAAGCCAAAAAAGGTGAGATGACTAGTGCCCAGTATTTTTCTAAACTTAGTGGCTTGTGGCAAGAATTTGACTATTGTCAGGGTTTTCAAGCATCCTGTACAACTAATGCAACAAAGTTCCATAAATTAACTGTAAAGGAACATATGTATGACTCCCTAGCAGGATTGATATTTGATAAGATTAGAATAAAAGTTCTTGGGTATGATCCTTTTCCCTCCTTGCGGCAAGCATATAGTTATGTGCAATAGGAAGACAGTGGATGTAATGCTATGGTGCCAATTGTTTCTACTGAATGATTAGTTATGATGGTCAATGCATCTACCATAAATACTGTCGTATTATGTAGGATTATGTAAACAGTATCTGGACGATTATATAGTATAGAAATCATATAAATCCCTAATTTCTAGGGATTAGAATAAGATACAGATTTCCATATATCTTAGGGAATCTGTCACTATATTTAGTATAGACAATTGTCTATATATATAGACTATGATTGTAACCTATTTTTTATGAGAATGAAATTATTCTTCTCTGCCAATATTTATCATGGTATTAGAGCTATTGGCTCTTTCCTAAAACTTTGAATTTTTCTCTAGCCATACTGACCAAGAGCCTCATCTCCACTGTCCCTCTCAACGTCCTAGCCTTATCACTCAATTTTTCTTGCTCCTTTCCTTAGTCCTATCTAATCAATCATGTCAGAATCAACTGGTAATTCAAGAATACTGCTGTTGCTACACCTGGAGATTTGCAGAATATTCAAGCTGCATACCGATTGAATGGGAAGAACTATTTGAAGTGGTCACAATTGGTCCGCACATTCCTAAAGGGGAGAGGGAAATTGAGTCATTTAATGGGGCACTGGTCTTTCACAGGATGATACAAAATTTGCAGCATAGGATGAACAAGACTCCATGGTGATGTCCTAGTTATGGAATTTAATGCTGCCAGAGATTAGTGACACATGTATGTTCCTCGGAACTGCTAAGGAGGTTTGGGAAGCTATTCAGCAGACTTATTCCAAAGTTAATGATGCTGCACAGATTTACGAGATTAGGACAAGTTTCAGCCACCAAACAGGAGACTCGGACTGTCACTGAATATTCAAGTCTCTTACAAAGCTTGTGTCAAGAGATGGATCATTATCAATGTATCCAAATGCGTTGTAGTGAAGATGCAGCAATTCTAAAGCGTTTTGTGGAAAAGAATCATATTTATGATTTTTTGGCAGGTTTAAACGTGGAATTTGATGCTATAAGGGTGCAAATTTTGGAAAAACAAGACCTACCATCTCTAAATGAGGCGATCGCTATTATACGTGCGGAAGAGGGATGTCAAAATGTTATGCTTGAACCACGAGGGGGAGATGGTTCTGCACTCATTACCAAGGCCATGGAATTGAAGGACGCTAACAATCCTATAGTTGTTACTAAAGTGGACTCATCCAAACCTTTTAATCGAGATTCCTTATTCTGTACATACTGCAAGAAGCTTTAGCATACTAGGGAAAAATGCTGAAAACTTCATGGCAAGCCTAGTCGGCGTGGGAACAACCAAAGTCAAGCACATATGGTGAGCAATTTGTCAACTAATGAAGGAAATTCAAAACAACCTATTCCAGAGTTCAATACCGAAGAAATGGTGAAACTAAAAACTTTTGTGGAGTCCTTTGAGAAGCCAACCTCAACAAGTACTTGTTCATTGACGTTTTCAGGTGTTTCTTCTTCTTCTAACCCTAATGCCTTAGAAAGAAATTCCTCTCCATATGGGTTATTGATTCCGGAGCCACAAATCATATGACTTGTTCCTCCAAATACTTTATCTCTTATAGCCCCAGTTGCAGCCATAAAAAGATCACAATAGCTGATGGATCTATCACCACCGTGGCTGGTCAAGGAGATATATACATAAACAAGGACCTTACACTAAGAAATGTCCTCCATGTTCACAAGCTATTTGCAAACCTTATTTCCATTCAAAAATTAACCACAGATTCAAATTGCAGTATAACATTTTTTCCTTCACATTGTGTCTTTTAGGAGCTAGGCATGAAGAAGATGATTGGATGTGCTAGTCAAAGAGATGGTCTCTATTTTCTAGAAAAACAACACAGTAAACCAGAATTTGAAAAAACCTTATCTACATACTTTTTTTCGGCATCTGTCATGTCAAACCAAGATAGAATTTGGCTTCATCATCGTCGTTTAGGTCATCCATCTTTTAGAATTCTGAAGTTGATGTTTCCTTCGTTGTTTAAAGTTCTTAAATCAGAAATTTTTCACTTTAATGATTGTGAACTTGCAAAGCACAAACATGCTTCCTTTCTAATAAGCAACAATAAAACCTTTGTTCCTTTTTCTCTCATTCATAATGATATTTGGGGACCTTCTATCATTCCAAATGTTTCGGGTGCTAGGTGGTTTGTTTCATTTATTAATGATTGTACCCGAGTCACATGGCTCTACCTTTTGAAAAATAAATATGATGTTAGTACTGTTTTCCCTAATTTCTACAACATGATCAATACTCAGTTTGATGTCAAAATTAAAATATTTCGATTAGACAATGCCAAGGACTATTTCAATCAAACCCTTTCTTCTTCTTTTTTTCAGAAAACAGGAATTATTCATGAGTCATCATGTGTTACTACCCCACAACAAAACGGGGTAGTTAAAAGAAAAAATGGACATCTCCTAGAAATCACTAGAGCATTGTTGTTTCATAAAAATGTTCCAAAACAATACTGGGGTGAAGCAGTTTTAACTGTTGCCCATCTTATTAACAGACTTCCAACACAGCTCCTTGGGTTCAAAAGTCTAATTGACATTCTCACAAAATTTTTCCCAAATTTTTCTGTGTCAAACAATCGGATACCTAGAATCTTTGGTTGTGCTGCATTTGTTCATATCCATTCTCACAATAGGAGCAAATTAGATCCACAAGCTCTTTGATGCATTTTTATTGGATATTCCTCCACACAAAAGGGTTATAAATGCTTTCATCCATCTTCTAAAAAATTTTTTATCTCAGCTCATGTCACTTTTGTTGAGAATGAACCTTTTTTTTAGCACACCTATCTGCAGGGGGAGATCTTGAGTGAAGATAAAGCAAAGTAAATGTTTCTCCTAGATCCTAGATTTGTTCAGTCTCCTACCATGCCCAAATCCACTTCTTCCTCAATTGAGTCGGCCACATCTGTTGACAAACAGCCACTACAAGTTTATTCCAGGTGAAAGGTACCAGTCTCTCAACTAGCACAAGTTCAGTCTTCTATTCGTGTTGTTGCTCAATTTCCAACTTATAATATCACACCAGATGGTGAGCCAAGAGTTGAGTCAGTTGAACTAGCAGAAGAACCAAAAAAAACAAGTACTGAGGACCTACCAATTGCACTTAGGAAAGGAACAAATACATGCACAAAATACCCACTGTTTTCTTTCATGTCTTATCAGAATCTATCCAAAAAACATAGAGCCTTCCTAACCAATCTGCATACAGCTTCCACACCGAGAACTCTAACAGAGGCATCAGCTTCCACACCGAAAACTAAAATAGTATTATAACTTATTGTTTATGTAGATGACATTATTATAACAAGAGAAGATGTATCTAAAATTGTAGAGTTGAAGAAGAGATTAGCCAAAGAATTTGAGATCAACGATCTTGGACCTCTAAAATACTTCCTCATAATGGAATTTGCTAGATCCAAGGATGGAATATTTGTGAACCAAAGGAAATATATTCTAGACCTATTCAATGAGACCGGATTACTAGGATGCAAGGCAACTGATACTCGTAGTGAGACTAGTGTAAATTTCAGACCAGTTCAACCCGAAAATGTTATTAATAAGGAGAGGAATTAGCAACTAGTTGGGAGATTAATATACCTGTCACACACCAGACCTGATATTGCCTTTGCTGTGAGCTTAGTGAGTCAATTTATACACTCACCAGGCCAAGAACATCTGGATGCTGTATACAAGATACTAAGATATCTAAAAGGAACTCCTAAACAAGGTTTAATGTTTCGAAAGCAGAACAATCTTCAAATAGAAGTCTATACTAATGCTGATTGGGCAGGGAGTACTACAGATAGAAGATCAATTTCAGGTTATTGCACATTTGTTGGTGGTAACTTAGTAACTTGGAGGAGTAAGAAGTGTGGTTGCAAGAAGCAGTGCTGAAGCTGAGTTTCGTGCAATGGCACATGGAATCTGTGAAATCCTATGGATTAAAAGAATACTAGAGGAACTACAGATTCCTATTTCAGTTCCTATAAAAGTATACTGTGACAATAAAGCTGCAATTTCTATTGCTCACAACCCAGTTCTTTATGATAGAACAAAACATGTTGAGGTTTACAAGCACTTCATCAAGGAAAAAATTGAAGAAGGATTAATTTGTGTACCCTATATTCCAACATCACAACAAGTAGCAGATATTCTTACAAAGAGATTACACAGGGGCAGTTCAATGTTCTAGTTACCAAGTTGGCTATGGAAGACATATACAAGCCAACTTAAGGGGGAGTGTTGGGAAATATGTAGCTGGATATTTTCTTGATATGATTGACCCCTAAATAGTTAGGAGACCAAATCTCATATTAGAAATCAGATCTAATATTATGTACAAATATTAGGAGATTATGTAAAGATATTAGTTTCCTAGAATAACCCTATCTATTTCTATATATACTTGTATCTATGTACTGATGAAAATTACGTGAAATACAAACAATATGGAAATTCTGCAAGAAGCCACCCTCTTACCGATCTCTATCTCTGGCGAGCATGACTTGTCACCGTCGGCGCCAACAAACTCAACATCCAACGGTGAGTTGATCCCCTTGAGTTTCCCTTTTGTTCAGCATCAGGTCACCGGAAAATTAGCCCAATAGTCACCAAAAAAATTTTCAAAAGTTTTTCCGTTCATGGCTCCTACAAATTTCAAGTCTCAATCAGGTGCTCTTCCCTTTATTTATCTTCCCTCAATTACGACAATACCTCATGGGCTGCCCATGAGTCAAGGCCTAGCCAATCACTTAACTACTAGGGTAGAGGATATTCAAACAAATAAATCCAATTGGGCTCAAATTGATGCATTATTATGTAGCGTGTTATAGCAAACAATTGATCCTCAACTCCATCCTATTTATAAGGCGTACAAAACTTGTGTTGAGATATGGAGTTAAGCAAAATTACTTCATACTAACGACATTCAGAGATTGTATTGTGTAGTATCAAACCTGGTTAATCTCAAACAATAGGATATGAACATGTCTAAATTTCTTGGTAGAATGGCCTCCTTGAAAACATAATTCAACCTATTACTACCTACCGGTAAATTTGTAGCAGAAGATCTTGCACATCAAGATAAGTTTTTTATGGTTCTTACTCTTATTGCTATCAGTTAGTACGAGATCAGATTTGGGCAAGTCCTACTGTACCTTCTCTTGATGAAGTATTTGCTCACTTATTGCGTGTTTCGTCACCTAGCATTATGATAGGATCTCCCTTAGTTAATTCTTCCGCTTTGGGCTCTCAGTCTCAGAGTACTAATAGAGTAGAGCAAGGGGATCGTGGTGGTCAACCCAAACGTCGTTATTGTCATCAATGGGGACATACTAAGGATAAATGTTATAAATTGCATGGTCAATCTCAAGCTGCTAATGTTGTTCATACCGATCAGTCTCACCCTCAGTTTAAGTCCTATACTCAGCCATCGTTGACTCTTACTGTTATTGATTATGAATAGTAACTCAAGTATCAGGCATCTAAGCAGTCTTCCTCATCTGTTGCTTCGATAGCTCATTCAGCTAAGTTCGTAGCATGCCTCACTAAGTCTTTCCATTGGGTAGTTGATTCTAGCTCTTCCGATCATATTTCTGGTAACCCACATTTACTCTCTTACTTTACTAACACTACATCTTTTCCTCTTATTACTTTAGCTAATGGGACTCAAACAATTGTTAAACTTGTGGGTTCTGCTCAACCACTTCCATCCTTGCATTTAGAATTTATTCTTTATATTCCTAATTGCCCCTTTAATCTTGTATCCGTCAGTAAACTTTCATGTGAATATTTAACACTGATATTCGTGTGTTGAAAAGTCATAATGCTCATGAATATTTGTCTATTCCCTTCACTCAATTTATGTCTTCCCAAGGAATTCTTCATCAGACCTCATATGCTCATACACCACAACAAAATGAGAGTGCTAAACGTAAGAATAGACATCTCATAAAAATTGCCCGTACCTTGCTTTCACACAATCGGGTTCCATCATCACAATACTGGGTAGATGTTGTCTTAACTACATGCTTCTTGATTAATCGCATGCCTTCATCCAGTCTACAAAATCAGATACCCCATTCCATCTTATTTCCTGATCAACCATTATTCTCCCTTCCACCACGAGTCTTTGGCTGCACATGTTTCATTCATATCTTTTCCCCTATTCAAGATAAACTGTCAGCTAAATCTACCAAATGTATTTTTCTAGGTTACATCTTCAAAAAGGTTATAAGTGTTATTATCCATCAACACATCGATATTTTGTTTCTGTTTATGTTACATTCTTTGAATCTTCTCAATTCTACTCATCATCTCCAATAGATATCAACATTTATCCTGATGATGTGACCCCGGTAGAGGCTCCTGTTGATTCAGTTCTTGCCCTGAATTCCTCACCTGCTACAGTTCTACCTCTTTAAGATTAGTTTCCCATTGCCATTTGCAAAGGTAGATGTTCCACTCACAACCCTCATCCTATTTATAATTTTCTTAGTTATCATCGTTTATCACCAATGTATTCTGCTTTTGTATCCACCATCTCTTCTATCTCTGCTCCTTCTAATCTACATGAGGCCCTTAGTGATCCCGAGTGGTGTCAAGCAATGGTTGAAGAAGTGACTTCACATAATAATGATACTTGGGAGTTAGTTCCGTTGCAATCAGGTCATTCCACTATTGGTTGTTGTTGGATATATATGGTCAAAGTTGGTCCAGATGGTCAAGTTGATCGGCTAAAGGCACGTTTGGTGGCTAAAAGGTATACATAACTTATGAGGTGGATTATTATGAAACTTTTTCTCCTGTGGCCAAAATTCTTCTGTTTGCTTGTTTTTATCCATGAATTTGCCAATGGCCTCTCTATCAATTGGACATTAAAAATGCCTTTCTCTATGGTGAGCTTCAGGAAGAGATTTATATGGAGCAACTACTTGGATTTGTTGCTCAGGGGGAATCTAACTTAGTGTGTAAGCTTCGTCGCTCTTTATATGGTTTGAAACAATCTCCTCATGCCTAGTTTGAACAGTTTAGTCATGTTCAAGAGTTTGGTATGATTCAATGTGAGTCTAATCGTTCTGTCTTCTATAAATACACATCATCAGAACAATGTATCTATCTGATTGTCTATTTGGATGATATTGTCATTACTAGAAGTGATCAAGGTGGGATTGAACAATTAAAGACACATTTGTTCCGTCTATAGACCAATAGACTCTCCTATGGATCCTAATTCAAAGCTTTTACTTGATCAGGGGGAGCCACTTGTTGATCCTGGCCAATAACGGAGATTGGTAGGAAAACTTAATTATCTCACCATCACACGACCTGATATTTTTTTCTTTGTTAGTGATATTAGTCAATTCCTACAAGCTCTATGTGATAGTCATTGGGATGCAGTTATTTGAATTTTGAGGTACATTAAGGATTCACTAGGAAAAGGATTATTATATGAAAATCGGGATCATTCACAAATTATTGGATACTCTGAGGTTGATTGGGCAGGTTTTCCATCTGATAGGCATTCTACTTCAGGCTTTTGTGTTCTTGTTGGAGGAAATCTTGCATCGTGGAAAAGTAAGAAGCAAGATGTTGCCAAATTGAGAAAGCAGAATATCTGTATAGTCGATAGGTCTTTATCTCCCATTATCGGGAAAGGTTATATAAATTGTACTCCTTCCATCAACTTACCTCTTGCATTACATATTCCTTGTTTTTCACATAATCTTCTATTCGTTACTGGTCTTACAGGAGATTTAAATTGTAAAATTTAATTTTTGGCCTTCTCATGGTGCCATACTAGGGTTGAGCACCAAAAAAATGATTGGCTATGGTAAAGTGCACAATGGCCTATATAGACTAGTTGAAGGACCTCACTTCAAAGCTCAAGCTTTATTAGGTGAATTTACATCAACTCAACACCAAATTATTCACTGGCATAGGCGATTAGGACACCTTTCATTTTTTTGATTTAGAAAAGCTCCTCATTTATTTAAAATGTGGAGAACTTAGTTTGCGATGCTTGTGAACTTGCTAAGCATACTAGAACTTCATATCCTTCCCTGATAAGAAACATTTTGTCCATTTTGCGATGATTCATTCTAATGTATGGGGCCCGGTCTGGTGGTTTCACTTTCTAGTTATAAATGGTTTGTGACGTTTATTGATTGATACTATAGGACGAATTTGGTGTATTTAATGTATGTGAAAAATGGGTACACAATTCAGTCATAAGGTGAAAATCTAATGCAATGATAATGGTACCGAGCATAGGGAGAAAACCTTTCATACCTATTTACATACTCATGGGATTATACATCAAACCAATTGTGTTAATAGGTTAATATTGTAGCTCAAAATCGTGCATCTAAACAAAAAAGCAGACGTCTTTTATAAGTTGCTAGGGCGTTTATGTTGATTATGAATGTTCCTAAGGCTTATTGGGGTGATGCAATTCTTACTGTTGCATATCTTATCAATCGTATGCCTTTAAGGCCCTTGAATTTCAAATGTCCAGTGGAACTTATTCAAGGTAACAACTCTTATATTATCACTCCAAAAATCTTTGGTTGTGTTTGTTTTATGCATAAAAACATTGGGAGAAAACTTGATCATATTGCCTTGAAATGTACTTTTATTAGATGCTCTGCTACTCAAAAGAGATATAAATGATATCATCCACCCACTAGAAAGTTTTATGTGAGTATGGATGTCACTTTTTGTGAGGCAGAAGCATACTTGCCTTTTCATCCATCACATCTTTAGGGGGAGAATGATCATGTGAAAGATATGGCTTCTCCTGTTCAACCTATTCTTGGCTTGCATGTATATAATGGTCAAGGGAGGCATGGAAGCAATGATGATAAGTTTTTTGATTACATTAGGGGACCAGAAATTGATGTGGCGACAAGTAGACTGGACAGACCTAATCTATTGAGCTATGCACACAAGAAAAAGAAGGATGTTGTCATAAATAATACTCTTCATAGCCAATCATCCAACCTGGACTCAACTCTTATGGAATCATACAATTCATCTCTTCATGTTCCTAATTTATCTGCTGAAATTGCTCCCCATATTTCATGTAATAGTGATCTTGACCTTCCAACAACTGTTACGAAAGGAGTTAGATCATGCACCTAACATCCTATCTCTATCTTTGTTTCCTATGATGTACTGCCCACTTCCTATAGAGCTTTCTTGTCTTCCTTACATTCTATCTCTTTACTACAAGGGTGGAAGGAAGCTATTAATGATCCTAAATGGAAAGAAACCATGGTGGAAGAGATGAAAGCCTTGGTAAAAGAATGGAACTTGGGAACTTGACAATCTTCCATTGGCTAAGAAGTTGGCAAGATGTAATGGGTATTCACAGTGAAGCATAGGGAGGATGGCTCTATTGAGAGTCTAAAGGCTTAATTTGTGGCAAAGGGTTTTACCCAAATGTGGGATTGATTACAAAGAAACATTTGAACCTATTGCCAAGATGAATTCAGTAAGAGGCCTCTTATCATGTGTAGCTAATCTTGGATGGGACCTTCAACAATATGATGTTAAAAATAACTCCCATGGTGATTTAGAAGAGGAAGTTTATTTGGAGATTTCACTTGGCTTTTCACATCAAAAAACTTAAAGGAAAGTATGTCATTTAAAGAAAGGTTTATATGGTTTGAAACAGTCACCTCGAGCTTGGTTTGATGGATTCAATAAAGCATTGATTATTTTTGGTTACAAACAGAGTAACGCAGATCACACTATATTCATCAAACATCATCATGGTAAGATTACTATTTTATTGCATATGTTGATGATATAGTGGTGACAAGTAACATTCAAGAAGAAATGACTAGAATGAAGAAATATTTGGCCATTGAGTTTGAGATTAAATATTTGGGCAAAATAAGATATTTGCTTGGGATAGAGGTCGCTCAATTAGAAAAGGGCATATTTATCTCCCAAAGAAAATATTTTCATGATTTACTAAAGGAAACAGGAATGTTAGGCTATAATCCTACTAATACTCCAATTATCAGTAGATTAAAGGAAAATATTGAAGAATTGGTTGACATTCATCAATATCAAAGATTGGTTGGGAGATTGATTTATCTTTCCCATGCACAACCTGACATCACCTATGTAGTGAGTATAGTGAGTCAATTTATGCATAGTCTGTTTTTTGGATGAGGTATCTCAAGTCTAGTCCTAGTAAAGGATTTCTCTTCTCGAACAATGGTTGTTTAAGAATATAAGCATACCTTGATGTTGATTGGGCAAGAACTCCCAACGACAGAAGATCTATTTCTAGATATTTTGCCTTTATTAGTGGAAATCCATTCACTTAGAGAAGGAAAAAACAATGTGGCATTGCTAGATTGAATGTTGAAGTAGAATATAGAGCTATGGCACAAGGCGCCTCGTGTGAACTTCTATGACTTAAGAAGTTGATGCAAGATGTACATCTTTTTGGAAAGAAATCCAAGTTGCTATATTGTGACAATAAGGCAGCTATTAGCATTGCTCATAATCCAATCTAACATGATTATACAAAACATATTGAGATCGATTGATTCTTTATAAAGGAAAAAATGGATGATCAAAGCCTTAGAATCAGCAAATGTACTACTAAGGGCTTATGTAATAGAATATTTCATTCCATTGTATGCAAGATGGGTACGGTAGATGTACATAATCCATCTTGCGGGGGAGTGTTGACAGTTGTAATCATGATTTTAGGTCTGTTTTTTAGGAGTTAAGTATGTACATTCCTACGTAGCTAGGGACATTTATGTAATTATTTGTATCTCAAACTCATGTATATAAGTGATTAACAGGTGTAGGAAATATGTGACTACAACCCCATTCAATTTAGATTTTTCCCTGCTCCAAAATCTTCAATGTAGAATGGAAAAAATTTGGTGTGTAATGAATCTTAATTATATTAGGGAAAGGACTACTCGTTTACCATTAGATAGACAGCTGGTAAAGTACTAGCAACGTAAAAATATAGTAAAAACAGAGGGTATACCACACCTGACACTTATAGAGGTATTTTAGAACTATATAAAGAAATTCATAAGTTAGTTTTAAGTTTATTCTCTATTCTATGGATTATAAAAGTATGATCACACGAATTTTACATCAAACACACAAACAGTAGGACAGTGTTCAGATTATTACGATTTTGTCATGGATATTACTCCCTGAAGAATCCCAGAAGTGCCTCCAAGAACAGGAAGCAAAGCAAACAGCAGACCCACTGCACAATCCTGACAGGTTATGAAGGCTCAAAATCTAATAGCAGAGATGTATGCAACAATAATCCTTAACTGAAGAATCTGGCCCTGAAAGAAATTCTCTGATTTTATTGATTGTTGCAGTATCTGCATTAAATACCTGCAAGATTAGGGTACCAATGGTGACCTGACCATGAAGGGAATTTATGCTATTCTTTTCCATCAAAAACTTCAGAACCTGTGGCAAAGCAACCAAAACATGATTTGGATACAGGAACAAACCGTTGGGACTCTAATGACACTACAATTCAACATCTATTCTTATGTAATAGAAAAACAATAATTGTGAGGTTCATTAAATAAACAAGAGTCAGAACAAAGCAGTTGTCTTGGCCCCATTCCAGTATCAGCTCCATCTGGAGAAGTTCTTTTGTCTTTCAGCATTCAGTCAAAAAAGTTTTCAAAACTAATTGGTACAAAGATAACCAGGTCAAAAACTATTCGGAAGTACAAGCACCCTTGCAAACTTAATATTGGTTTTCCTCCTTTCTGTTTAAACCTCACTACATTATTAATCATACAGATCAAAGACAAGTTGTATAAGAAAATATATTCAATGCACAAGCTTCAGTGCAACAGCATGGAGTAGATTACCAACTATATAAGTTTGAAATTATAAGCCTCATGTACATACAAGTTACAATAGGATATAGGGAGTTGCTTAGACAAACATTGAACAGACATTTACCACTGCTGTTGAAGACATTGACAAGAATGCGCCAACAAATACTCCCTCAGCGGGTTTCCCACCACACAACTGCAGAAAACATAAAATTGCCTATCAAAAACATTAAGCTAAAGCAATTGTATAAAACAAGAATTGTAAGAAAGAATAAAGAGTACTTGTATCTTTTGTCAATTGTCCCAGTAAAATTCGATATTCTTGACCACAATCCTTGAAACAATGTAATTATATTTGCATGGCAAAAATGCAAATATTTTAAAACAAAAAAGGGAAAAAGCAGCAGTCAAAATCCAAATTAATCGTGAGAATATTAAGGTCAGCTAGCAATTCATAAAGGTCAATTTCTAATTTGTCAAATAATCAGACTATTCGAAGTTTGTTAACAATCCGCTTCATGACATTGCAGAGTCCTAGGAAGGAACTACTAAATGTTGTCTTTTCTTTTCCAGAAAAATTGATTACATTTAAAATAAACACTTAACAACATTGTGATTTCATCTTTGAATATGTGCTAACATATACAGAATTTATATGCAGAATACCAAGACTGTTGTTCCACACAAGCACATAAACAGGAAAATCTGCAGAAGACCTCCCACAACAGCAACAGCTCGGACAACACGAAGCTGCATTCCCAAAATGTAGAACATGACACAATTAGATCAATCAAAAAAATAAATGAGACATGTGAAAGCAGGGAGAAAAATAGAAGCAAACCTTTGTTGTGGAGAACTCCAGACCTAATGCAAACAGAAGAAAAATAACACCAAATTGAGCCACTGTTTCAACCTGAAGCGCATATCAATCAGAAAATTCATATTGGAAAAAGTTAATGGCAAGAAAAACTAATCAAATAAGCACTGAGATGAAGTAATGTCTCACCTCGTAGCCAATTTTCACATATTAGCCATATTTATCTAATAAGAGTTAAATCCAACCCTTTTTTAAGTTTTGAATTAACAGATGACTTGATTCAATAATGCCATATTTATCCAATAAGAGTTGAATTCAGACCTTTTAATATTGAATTACTAGAGGACTTGATTCAACAATGCATTGTAAATGTATTTGGCAGAGACAAATAGACATACTTGAACCATTTCACTAACAAAACTCAGTCCTCCAGGCCCAATAACAGATCCTGCCAGAAGGTATCCAGTAATTACCTGAACATAACATAAAAGAGAAGACATTACAAACATGTTGATCACCCAAATGCAGTAGAAGTACATATTTCTAAACTCTAACAGAATTAAGAAGACAAAAACCATCCCTTCATGCCCATAATATCTAAGAACGCACAAAAATTACCAAAAAAGTGGGATCTAAAGTTAGCAGTTATTACAACCAAAGCACTCATGAACGGCATTATTCTCACCGGTTGTCCAGCACATGCAAACGCAATTCCACCACAAGCTGCTGATACAATTACCACTACTAGATCTGATATCAATCTGCAAGTATCTCCATTAGAATAAATAGGATCAGTAAACCATGATTTTAAGAAAAGACAACGAATAGCAATTAAGCCAGCCACCTTAAGTCTAGCTGTAGGATAGGGTACTTTGACTTGGAGTTTGACATGATAAAAACATTGTCCTGAAGATGAAAGTCCCATCACCAACCAATTTTACATATGTATGATAGGTAAATAACTGGCTGCTAATCTAGGAATGATATTCAGGCTACATATGAATAAGTAATGGTATGTGCCTAAAGTACCTTCCGATCAATCAACATTGGCGTATCTTCTGCACCATTATCATTGTCCAGATGGAAAACATCATGAAACTGAAAGGACCTAGCACAAGATTGGCAACAAGTACAGCAGATCTTTAATCTGACTTCTACAACTCATCTCACAGTGCACTTGTCAGAAAAACAGCAATTAGAATGTTTATTTACAGATAGGGTACATACTTCTCCTCCTTAGTTTCATTTTTCTTTGACTTTACTCTAGCAACAGTTTCCAAGACCGCCTGGTCATATCAAACATAATCACTTGACCATGTTATTAAACCAATGGTTTACTTGAAACAATATTAAAACATGGAAATAACAGAAGTCCATAAATGCAAGAACAAATAAAGCCCATATCCATTAAATAATTCATTAGCCATAACTGGCAAATATCTTCGTCACCCTCTGATGGAATGACCAGCCATTTCCTAGTAAAAGCCATTTCCTTTTGTCAATAGTAATTTCCAGTTTCCTAGATCACCGTAAATCAACCTAGAAATTAAACTAACATTCCTTGCATTTTCAATTGAAAATCATCCTCCAATAAACATACTACTAATAAAATTTCATTCCAACATATTATGACTAAGTTGAGGAAAAAATAAAGGAAAATTCATGTGCTTATTACAGAGCTGCCAAGAATACAATGCAGTAAACACATATAAACTATTTAGGAATATTTACATCTAAATGCATGAAACCAAGTAGCAGCCTTTTTGCCCCTCCTCAATCAAGAAGAAGTTAGTATTCATCAGAAAACCTTAGCGGAAAAAGAAATAAATCAAGTAGATGTAGAACCTAACACTTCTACATGATGATGGCCCCAGTAGTAGGAAGGAAGTGTTTGCTTGTTACAATCCTATGTTACGGAACGAGCTATGAGTCAGCTAATGTGTCTAGAGGAAGAGGAGTTAACAGGTTCTCGGGAATGATAGAGTGGTTTCTTAAGATGCCCTATAGTGGTAGTTTGAGTGCTGAAGTAACTGAGAACTTTCTTGAGTTTAGAAGTACCCAGAAGGTGCTATGAATTCTCTATTGCCTTCTTTATTAACTAAAACCCCTTATATACAAGAAGGGAAAACTAACTCCCTAATGCTAGGAAAAAAAAAATGGGAAAGAAATTGGGAAAGTGGAGGTTAACCTCCTAACAATATGGGAAAGAAAATGGGAAAGTGGAGGCAAACCTCCTAACTTATGAAACATATGGAAAATATGACTAAACTTATTTCAGCTTGATGAAGTGTTTGTTTGATGACGTCTTTACTTGATGATGTGTCCTAAATTTGTCATGTGTGGATCTATTATCCGTCGGAGCTAGTGACTCCTTAGGGTTTTTTTTCATGCGAATCATTTGGAAATAACCTCTCTACTAGTTAGGGGTAAAGAATGCATACTACTAAACCTCCCTAAAACCCACATGTCAACGGAATTTCTACTGGGTTGTTGTTGTTGTCTCTCATAACTCCCTACTCCAAAACCAAATTGTTATAGTCCTGTGTTATGGAACGAGTTATGAGTCGACTTGTGTGTGTCTAGAGGAATAGGAGTTAATAAGTTGTAGGGAATCAGAGGGTGGTTTCTTAAGACACCTTGTGGAGGTAGTTAGAGTGATAAAGAAACCGAAAACTTTCTTGAGTTTAGAAATACCCAAGAGTTCTTTATTAACTGAGACCCCTTAAATACAAGAAGGGAAAAATAATTCCCTAATACTAAGAAAGAAAATGGGAAAGAAACTGGGAAAGTAGAGGCTAACCTCCTAACAACATGGGAAAGAAAATGGGAAAGTGGAGGCTAACCTCCTAACAACCTATGAAGCTTGTGAAAAATATGACTAAACTTATTTCAGCTTGATGATGTGTCCTAAATTTGCCATGTGTGAATATGTTGTAAACTTTAGGACTGCTAACATCACTATATATCAAAAGAGTGACATTTTGGAGCCAAATACTTTAGTTACTTGAAAGGTGAAGGCCCAATAAGTTAGCTTAAAGAAATAGCAACATTCAATTTCCATTTAAAATTTAGAACCACAACTTCCCCTTTCAACATGATCACTCATTTCAGTGATCATCAGATTACAGTAAATTTATCAAATGGGCAGTATAAGTAGTTAAACCACAAACAACTGTTTTAACAATAGCAACCAGACCTCAAGAGAGCATAATACAAAGGTTGCAAAGTTCAGCAATTTAAAGCAGTTACCAACCTGTTGCCCCGCAACACTGTTATTGAAGCTACCAAGATCAGTTGCTGCAATAGAAAAGGCAAGCAATTATAATTCCAAAATTTTCAAAATCGTCCGTCAAAATCGTCCGTAATGGTCAGCGTTCAATTGATTGAATTTCGGGAATTGAAGATTCTTGAAACCCAAAATACGAAAAAAAAAAGAAGAAGAAAAGGTTCTACATTTCTCGCCACCACCCCAAGAACCAAAAAACAAAAGTAAATTACAGTAAACAGTATCATAAACAAAAAAGCAAAAACGCAATAGCTATCGTACTAGTTTCCAAACTTAGAAAAGTGTTCGTAACAATCAACAAGAAAATGCAATAAGACATAAAACTAAAGCAAATAAGCATTCTAGACATAGAAAACCATAGGTTTGACACCAAAACCATATCATTCCCGTTAATAAAGCAAAATGCAGGTAAATAGAAAGCAAACAAAAGCAGTTCGGATCTAGCAGGGACCTTCACTCTGGTCTGTCTCATTAAACTCCTTCTCCAGAGCCCGATCGATCATATATGCGAAGCTATCCTCTCTAGATCTAGTAACGTTGGATTCAGCGGCAACATTGTCCGACGAGTCGGCGGCAGCGGAGAGATAGAGAAACGCACAGACAAAAGCCACAGCCAAGACCAATCTCATGGCCAGAACTTTGAGAGATGGAAGCGGGAAAGAAGAATACGAAGCGGAACAGGGAATGACTGCGATCGAAGGTTAGCCAACCGGACGGTGACGGGTGTCCGTGGTGTCGTGTGGAGGCAGCAAGAACTGAAGAAGTATATAGTTGCTCACTTGCGCTCTAACTCTTACCAGGCTGTATGAAACCTTTCGATTAAATTAATTAACGAATTGGTTTCAACCGTTAATGATTCAATTTACACTTTTTATAACAAATTCAAATAAATTTAATTATTTTATTTAAAATAAATTTAATAAAAAACAATAATATATATTATTATTATAATTACGATGTGTTAAAGAAAGAAATGTTTATTATTACTAATTAATTTGTAAAAAATATTTAAAATAAAAATTTATTATATTTTAATTAATTAGTTAATCATATTTTAATTACTTAAATTATAATATATTGATTAATTAAAATATTGTAATCAATTTTAATTAATTATATTGTGATTAATTAATTATATTTTAATTAATTAATTACAATATTTTAATTAATAAATAAAAATTAATTATATTGTAGTTAATTAATTATTAATAATATTTTAATTAACAGTCTTTAGATTGAAGTGATGTATAAGAAAGTGATAAGTAAAGTATTTCAAAAAATGAAAGAGCAAAAAAGCAAGACACAATCTTTGAAGGACATAGAGTGATTTTTTGATAAGAAATAAAGAGCAAAGAATTATATTTAATAAAAACCCACAAATATATAAACTTAAATGAATATCTGATTGTAAACTCACAATAAACAACAGTTTTGAATTTAAGGATATTTTTCTCATTTGAAGTTTTGTATTTAAAGGTGTTTTCTTCAAACTTCAAATGTAATTGAATTCTTATATTTACATGTATAAATTGAACCTATGTATTTTTTGTATTTTCAAATAAGTGAATTAAATTCAATTGCAATATTAAATTCACTTCATAACTATCAAAACAATCCCTAAAACTCTTGGTTGGGAAATGA
>JANSVA010000217.1:13058801-13087817 GCA_025504915.1 Erythroxylum reticulatum
GAAAATATGCATAAATCCTTGTCCTTTATTGATTTCTTGCGTATTATTCCCAAATGTGTAAGAAATATTGGTAAGGACTTAGATGTTGACATTGATGCATGCATGACTAGCTTCATAAATGCATTTAATCTATTTGTTTTGGCATTTTTGCATTTAAAAACAAATTTTGAAAATGAATTTACATTTAAAAATTTCATTCTCACAATTTTTCATCTTTACACTTTTGAATGATCACTAAGGTATTATTTCATTTTCATAGAAATAATGAACATTACGATATTTAACTCTAATCACTAGGAGAATGGTGCTAAGAAGAATCTATGTAAAGTACTATCTCAAAGAAATATATTATCTACACTATATGTAATAATATAAAGATTATTGTGTTATGGATAATTTCATGAAATGTTTTTTTGTGGGTATGGGCACATATCCTACGAAGGTGTTAGAATATTTTGGTGTGCAATGTAATGAAAAAGTTTCATGGTGCACATTTTCTATCTCATATGCAAAATTATTTCCAAGTTAATGTAATAAGAATAATATGTTGTTTATGTTATTTCAAATGCAAAATTGGTTTCCCCAATTATATACATTGTTAAATTCTAGAGATTGACCAACATTTTGATTATGCTTATCGATTGATGACATTCAGTGAAGAATATGTGATTTACATATATTGTACATTATAATTTTAGTATAAAGATTGGAACCTAGAACATCAATTATGACAGGTTCTTGTTTATATTTTGTATGAACTAGTAACTTTTAGTATATTATTAATAACACATATGAGTTGTAGTGAAAAAATTGATGGATATTCACAAGCAATTATATGAGCAACTGATGTGCAATAATTTCACATATACCTACGTTTGTTAATGAAGCAACTAAAAACATGCAAATGAATTCAATTCCCTATCAATTTGTTCATTTTTAATTTTGGATTTGACTATTGTACATATACTTTGTAATTAGGTTAGGGAAAATTTAAAGTCTCAATTACAATTTGTATTGACATATTCATTTTTTATGAATGTAGCTTACATAGATATAACTATTGCATATAATGTTAAGAATTGATTGGTTATATTAATTTTCGTCAAAAGGAAACCCTATGCCTCCGTTTTGGAATAAATTATAAATGTCAAATGTTGGATGCTTAAAATGTTCACATTATAGGAATAAAAGGGAAGAAGAAAGAATGAATTATATAGAAGTTTGAGGAGGAAATTTAAAATAAAAACCATAGCATTTAGTGGAAATTATACACAATTGAAAATTGTACATACGAAATCCTTTGAACTCCTTTGAAAATTGAACAAAATGGAAATTAGAAAATTCCATACCTAAAATCATGTTTATGGGATTTGGTTAAAACCCCAGTGTAATAAGTGAGTCTTTGTAGGCATGGAGGCATTATTTGTAAAGTATATTTGGAGATGATGTTGCTAGGTGATAGTTGATATGAGTTATACTCATTATTCATGTAGGCGTTGATTGCTGTTGCTAATAATACATTCAAATTCAAGATATGAAGGAAGACTTAAAATTTTGATTTAAATCATTATCGACAAAAAGAAAGTTGAACAAATTAACTTGAAAGCTATAAGCCATTTATTTCAAAAAACAAGCATCTAGTTAAAAAGATAAAAAAGCATAAAAACTGTTGTAATCTAGATTTCTATTTACTCATGTTTTAATCTAGACCCTAAGATGTCCTATAACCAATAGACCTTTTTAGGTTAAATTGGTTTGGGTTATTCAACTATATATCAATTAAAGTATAAATAAAATGTAGGAAGACTTTGATAAACAATAAGTGTTACATATAGAAATATAAAAGGAGTTTTGAATATGTTAATTGATAAACCCAACAAGTTTTAGACAAGATTTACAGATTTAATCAAGATCTTAAGGAATTTAGCTCTAACTTTGTAGAAGAAAGGAAATTATCTGTATAGGAAAGATTAAATATATTGTCTCACGTATTTGATATGGTATTTGAATTTCCTACATAAGTTTAAGTTTAAGGCAATGAGTCTGATAGTGGTTCAATGCAAAGTGTGAAGAGGTAATAGAAGAGGGGGTCTCTTTACCTCAACCTCTTGGTACCCTAAAAAAGATTGAAAGGTTCTCCATTCAACGTGATGCTGAAGTAGTAATGACACATTTATTGATCCAATGACTATAGTTGTTTAGTAATCCAAAAGTTGTCATAACTTAAAATAGAAAGGTACAGTTTATAGTGTCAAATACTTTATGAAAATCAACTTTAATAGAGTAGCTTTAACTTGTTATAATAATTCTTGAACAAATCTTGATTAATCAATATGTTATCACTAATACCCCTACTCTAAAAACTTTTTGGCAAATAACTAATAAGAGAATTTAATATGCTTTTAATTTGATAACAAGAATTTAGAAATAATCTCATCAACTGCATTGCAAAAAGAGGATGGATTGAAAAACTAAGAAGTAAGGTAGATATGAGTTTTGCAGAGTTTCTTTAACATAACTTTTAGTAACTAAATCTCTTCTTTTTATTGTGTTTATGATGAATGTATCCTTTATCAGTAGCATATCATATTTTACTCTTACAAATATATGTGCTCCTATACCACTTGACCAACAAAATCAAAGTGATCCAATCATATGCTTGCTTGATAACACTTTTCAATTTCTTTATGAATGAGATAGATTTGTAATTTTACTGGCTACTGATTTTATTTATTATTGTTTGGTTATAGGAACTCATTTGTTGGCATTATTTCTATTTTCAAGGAGATTGAAGAGAACATCACTTTGGTTAGTCTTGAGTTTGCGTTAAAAGAGTATTTAATTTGATGGAGGATGACTAACGAGTTTGGTGGTGAATTATTAATATGCATGTATGACATGTAGCCTAAGAATCTTGTAGCGATAATAGCTATTACACACTATTGAGGATAATTGAGTTAGAATTTTTGAAATTTGTATTAACATTGGTATTGTAGGTTCTGTAAATGTAATTAGGTCTTATGGAAGTAGTGGATTTGTGAACTTTGATGTAGATATTGTGAATTATAGTGAACTGTTATTAACATGATTTATTTTGTGATGAATTATGGCTCTACGGTTAAAAATGGTGGTTAAGAGAAAAATGAGTAATGTTGCTTCTTCCATAACACCACCTCCTCTAAATAAGATATTACTAGGTTTATAAATTGGGAAGTTAAATAATGATATGGTAAGAGATCTAATAACAAGAAGGTTATTGAAAAAACCATAAGCATTAACTTAGAGAGATCCTTCAAGGTTCAAAACAAAGTATTTATTCATAATATATTTTGTGTTTTTTACTTTACTTTTTTGATATTGTGATTAAGAACTCTTTTTTTTATAACCCCACTTTTTTGGTTTTGGTTTTGTGATTTAATATGGTTGTAGGTATGGATGCAAAGAAAAATGTGTGGTGATGTCTACAAAAAAGACAATGTAAAACGGTTATACTAATCACTGTCATAACTGTTTAATTATTTATTTGTATGTCAAGCTTTTTATATGACAATTCCTTGAACTTTGCTTCTCCCATCTTCGTTAACATTTCCTTTTTGTTTCATACAGTAACGTTTTATGTAATTTCAATATTCAAATTGTTGAATATTGATTGGATGCATTATGTTTTTGAGATTGAAAGAATTATATTAACTAAACTTTAATCAGAATAAGGAACAATGTACAATGGTCAAGCCCCTTAAAGGGGAGGGGTAGTGGAAGCAAGATAGCATATAGGAAAATTTGACTACCTAAAGTTTATATAAGCACTATTTAAATTTGACTACCTCTGTTAAAAACTAAATTACCCTTAATTAATGTTGTTGGTAGATAGTAAATGTGAATGGCATGCAATATTCTGTGGTACGTTTTATGTGACTTCACTTATACATCTTGAGTTAAACATGGCAATAATTTAAAATCTCTTTCAATTACTTAAGGTTCCTGGCTAAGATCTTATTCGTTGTCTTCTTTGCTTTATTTTGGTTATCTTCTTTGGCCGTCATCTCATTCTAGCTCCATCATCTTCTTTCTTCACGTGTTTTAGTGACTTTTTTTGCGTGTCAGCTGAGGTAAGTTAGTTTTATTATTTACTAGGTTTTTGTGTACTTAGTTTAATTTGGGTATTTTTTGTGATTTAAACCTCCTATTTGAACTTTGTGTATTTTTAATGTTAATGGCCTGCACCAACCGAAACTTGTTTGTGGTATAAACTTCGGTTTATCATTGAATTAATATAGGATGGGTTTGACTTATAGTTCCAAATATTTGAATTATGTCAATGAGTTATTTCATTGATTCTCTCTGAAACGATTATGTTCTCTTTACTTTTCATGTGCGAATCTTTGCACGCGTCTTTTTAATATAATAATAATTTACGTCTAAACATATTACATAATTTGTATATGTTACAATAATGCATTAATCAAAGTATTTATATTTTTATGTTTACTTATTATATTTGTTACTAGTACATAATTAATTTAGGTTAAATACCAAACTTCTAACATGAATTTTAAATTTCAATAACAATATCTACACCATTTAATTAAATATTCCAACTTTATAAAATTAAGTTAGTCGTTTTATGTTCCCATACCAAATTAAGCTGACCAAGAATTTTTCCTCTCACATCCTTAAGTGCGTCTTTGAATTCTCTTGTAACATATATGATTACAAAAAAAAGATCTTACGATAATAAATGAGTTTGATCTTAAGCCATAAACCTTAACCCATAACTCGTGATGTAGCTCCCGTGAGGCTTATTACTGAAAAATACCACGAGCCTTGGAGTCACAACAAGAACTTATTTTCACATGTGTACTTTGGTGATTAATTCAATTGGATAATACTTAGGGCATGTTATGTTAAGTTTAGATGTTCTGTAAACTTTGGCGAACATATACTAACTATGGAATCACTGTTTGAAATTAACAGTTTTGCATAAATGAGTAATGTTGATAGATCTTGGATGTATAGACGATTAACACCTGATGGTTTCATTAATCCTGAGTTTATTGAGGGAGTTAAAGATTTTATTCATTATACGTGTTCTTAACTTGCATATATAGATGAGCCAAAGATCAAATGTCTATATAAAAGTGTAAACACATTTGTTTCCTTCTTATTGATGAAGTGAATGGGCATTTGCTAAGAAAAGGGTTTGTCCCAAATTAGTTTGAGTAGACACGACATAGGGAACCATTAAGTTGTAGCACCTTAAGGGGCAATCAAGTACAATCATCTGTGACTTACATGAGTTTGAAGGGGGATTGGATTTATAACAAATGATGTGGATGCAAATGAAAATCCTTACATGCGAATGGTTTATGATGCAGCCAAATATATCTTTCAGGAAAATATAGAAAATCTTGAAGAAGAACCAAACCTACATACAAAACAATTTTTTGAGTTACTACACTCAACTGACCAAGAATTATAGCCAAATTGTGAGACAATGATTTAATTGTCTTCAATTACTCGAATATTGAACCTAAAGTTTATTTCTGATTGTAGTTTTGATAAAATTCTTAAATGGTATAATGAATTATTGCCTCCTGATCATATAATGGTTGATAGTTTTTACAATATGAAGAAATTTATTAGGGGTCTTTGTTTGCCTGTTGAAAAGATTGATTATTGTAAATTGGGATGTATGTTGTATTGAGGAGATAATGTGGAATTACAAGAGTGCAAATTTTGTGGTCAATTTAGGTTCAAGCCTAGAAAGCATTATATGAAACAGAAATTAGTACCCTGGAAGTGGATGTATTATTTCTCGCTAACTCCAAGACTTTAAAGACTATATGCTTCTAATGTTACTGCATCTCACATGAGATGGCATAAAGAACACGACTAAGAAGATAGAATAATGAGTCATCCATTAGATTCATTGGCATGGAAACATTTCAATGCACCCATTTTAAGTTTGTAGCTGAAACTTGAAATGTTAGGTTGGGATTGTCAACGGATGAATTTCAATCTTTTGGTCAATCAGGCCAGTAATATTCATCATGGACAATCATAATTACTCCTTATAATTTGCCTCCATGGATGTGTATGAAAGAGGCATATATGCTTTTGACAATAATTGTGCTAGGGCCTACAAATACAAAGCATAAAATTGATGTTTTCTTATAACTATTAATATTTGAATTGCAGGATCTTTAGGAATATAGTGTTCAGACATATGATGTATCTCTGAAACAAAATTTTGTGTTGAGAGCGGTTTTGATGTGGACCATTAGTAATTTTCTGACATATGATATATTGATTGGATGGAGCAAAACAGAAAAATTGGCTTGTTTTTATTGCGACAATGATTCTGATGTGTTTTATGTTTCAAACGGGGGCAAAACATGTTGGTTTGACAATCACAGAAAATTTCTTCCTCCAAATCATTCAATTAGATGCAATAAACAAAAGTTCATTAAGAATAGGATGGTAAAAAGACCTCCTTCCCCGCACAAAGATGGTGAAGAGATTTTGCAGGAGATTGAGGACTTAGGCTTGTTGAAAGTTACAGAATATGAACTTGATGAAGTTAATGCAAGCATTAGTAAAAACTTGGTTGGAGGAAACAAAGAATCTTTTAGGATTTTCCATACTAGAAAACTAATTTAATACGTCATAATCTAAATGTGATGTATATTAAAAAATATTTTTGACAATTTATTCAATATCATGATGAACATTGAAGGGAGGATAAAAGACAATGCAAAATCACGAGTTGATTTGCAATTATTTTATAGAAAGAATGAGTTATATAAAGATGTTTGCATCGGTAAATATTTGAAAGCATGTTACACTTTGGACAAAAAACAAAAAGAAATATTGTGTGAATGATTGAAAAGTCTAAAGTTTCTCGATGGTTATGTTTCAAACTTGGCAAGGTATATAGACATGAGGGAAGTACAAATTATTTGGCATGAAAAATCATGATTGTCATATGTTTATGCAAAGCGGGAGTTGCCATTGAATAAGTTTGGGAAGTAATAACCGAATTAAGTTTGTTTTTTAAAAGTTTAACATCATCTGAAATCAGGTTGGCTAAAATGAAAAAACTAGAAAGGAAAATTCCAGTAATTTTGTACAAGTTAGAAGGGATTTTTCCTCCTAGCTTCTTTGTCTGTATGGAGCATCTACCTGTGCATTTAGCACACGACGCAAAACTAGTTGGTCCAATTCAATATCGATGGATGTATCCGTTTGAGAGGTAATTCAACAAAAATGATTGTAATTGAAGTAATAACATGTTTTTACAACTAAATTATAATAATCTTATTCGCTAATATAGGTATTTGCATCACTTGAAGAAAAATGTTAAAACAAGGCTATAGTTGAAGGTTCGATATGTAATGCTTATTTAGTGGAGGAAGCTAGTACATTTTGTTCCCATTATTTTGAGCTGCATGTTCACACAAGAGAAAAAAAAGTTCACCGTAATGACGATGGGGGAGGAACGAGTGATGCTAATGATAACTTATCCATTTCACATATCCTAGATGAACATATGGATGTTTAACAAGAAAAATGTTAACAGAGGAAGAAATTGAGGCTACCCATGCTTACATTTTATTGAACTGTCAAGAGGTTCAACCTTTCGTGCAGTAAGTTGAAACTGATTATTTGGGTTTTGAAATTTAGTGTTGTTCATAACTGAAATACATAATAATGTTTTTAGATTATAAGAGGAATTGTTACGCGAGCTAATGTCAAACAAAACACAGGATGATATCAATAAAGAAATTGGAAGACACTTTCCTTGATGATTTGAGAAATATGTAAGTTTTCACTTACAAATATTGAAATGAATGAATTATAAGATTTAAGTGTTGAAATGACATTATACTCTTTGATATGATAATTTTTTTTATTTAGGCCTTAGAAAATTCAATAGAGAAATAATGTCATGTGTGATCTTGCGAAGAGACCTCTGTGAACTATTAAATCGTAGCCGGTGTATTTTGTTAATCAATTCAAATATCATATAAAATATCATAGTCATAGTATGGAAACAATAAATAATGAAGTTTGCATATAGGGAGAATTGATGAATTACTATAGTAAAATTATTGAGATACTTGAAATTGAGTACCCTGCATTGCTAATAAAGCGAAGTGTGATATTTAAGTGTGACTGGTTTGATCTGACTCCAAATATTGGCACAAAAGTGCATAGCTGATACAATCTAGTTGAAATCAACAACTGAAGAAGATTAAGACAATTTAAACCTTTCGTGTTGGCAATGCAAGAGATTCAGGTATATTATGTCCCTTTTTCTAGCTTACGACGAGATAAGTCAAATTGGTCAGTTGTTTACAAAGTTAAACCTAGAGATGTTTTTGAATCATATGGAAAAGGAGAAAAGAGAATTGAAAATGAAGCATTTCAGGAATATGTTTATGAAATTAATGCATATGTCACATATGACGATAATGAACATTTAAACGATCCATCTAATGAATATGTTTAAATTTCATATGGAGAGGATGACGAGTCCCGGAGATCTGAAGAGGAGCCTAAGTTTGATTCTCATTCTTTAGAAAAAGAAGATGATTATAATTTACAATTAAGTGATCATAACGATTAATTTGTGTTTGTAATTGAATATTATATTCAAAAAATCAATTATTTCTTTTTCATTATATTGTGTAAAATATTGAATTCAAATTCTTATATTTGTAGAAAATTCAATCAAATATTGCTAAGTGATGTCTAGAGTGGATAGATTAATTTATATCATTACCCACATTGAAGATGTATAAGTGATAAATTGGATTGCTTTTACTTATCATTGAGCTTGGAGTTGAACATATCATTATTTTATTTTAAATCGACATTTGCAGAATATACCTCAGTAATGTTAACATGACGACTAGTTCCGGATGGTACTAATTTATTCCGTTGGGAAGAATATAGAAAAATTGTCTCCACTGAAGGAATAAATAATGCAGAAAAAAATCTCCACTTCATACACCCATTATTGTTTGCCTTCCATGGCTAATCTTCTGCTTCAAGGTATTTAGTACCATATGAACAATGTCACTTCCCATATTATGTACATCTCATTTCCTTTTATATAGCTATTATATATATATTCACATTTGATGGTATATATACTACATGTTGTTTTAAGCTTCCTTAAATCTCAAAGATTACATTTATGCCCATGTAGGCGGGATTGATGTCTCAACGATCCATAAAGGATTAGGGAAATCAGTTGTTTTGAAAAATTTGCCAATTCAACAGACTTTGTCTAAACATTCACGTATGCATGTCACTCTAAATTTGGTTCATTTAACGATTTACTAATATAATAATATCTAAGTTCTATACTAATTGTGTTTTCGATAAACCGTTTCGTACTGACAGTTCATCTAGAGAGTTTGTCTTCCACACTAAATCTGGCGACCCATTCACTCTATCCTCTACAAGTTTAGCTATAGCGAAAAAGTTGTTGCAAGAAGGTGTTAAAAACCCTACACCTGAGGGAAGAACTATCACTATTTCAATTGGTGCCTTCGAACATGTAGGGACCCTTCTCAAGAATCCAAACATCAAGGACTTATTTACCTTTACCGACTCTTATGTCACTTGGAATCTAAGAAAATAATTATATCATTGTCATTTATCGATGCAATAAACTAGACTCAGCTTTAAAGTTAATTTATTGTTGTATCTGTAAGAATTTCTCAAACAACCTCTCTACTAGTTAAGGGTCAAATTACGTACTATTGAGTGTGGATTGTTATTGTTCTTGTTCTATTACTGTAAGAATTGTTAAAATTCTAATTCAAAGTTTGTACTTGAATATTATATTCAACAAATCGCCTTATTTCCTTTTTAATATACTGTGTAAAATATTGAATTCAAATTCTTATATTTCTAAAAAGTTTAATAAAAATGATTTTCAGGTTGAAATACGCCACCAAAGAGACAATGTGATATAATGCGACCTAGGTTCAGACAAGGATTCGGAGGTACTTACTGTCAAGGTGAACCATCACATTCCATAGCTGCAATTGAATCGGCTCCTCCCCCTCCAGCTACTGTAGTTATAGATGAAGCATCACCTGATGTTTCTGATGCTACACTATCCACCACTCCTACATCATCCAGTACCCCTACAACGGATGAAGGAGATGGCTGCCAATTAGGAGTTAAGGGATATGATGGAAGAACTTACATAACAATTGTCAATAATTTGTAAGTGAAATTACATGACACATTATATGTTCATAATTAAGTTATAGGTTTAAATTTTTGCAAATGGTATAAAATTATTATTTTTATATTATGTTGATTCCGTCTGGACCGTGCTCTAGAAACATGACATCTAAATTTAAGGAGAAGATTGATCTTAAGGGTTATTTATGGAAGAATATCTCTCAGGCCACAAAGATATTTTACTTTCAGGAGTTTGAGGTATAACAAAAAAATTATTTTCTTTTTTTAATTGTTTTGTATACATTAATTAGATAAATATTATTACATTATAAGTATTTATCAAATTTTTTTGTTTTATTTCAGAAAGAATTTTTTTGGGATTTTAAATTTGATGCGGTCATACATAAAGTATGGGAGAGACGAGCACGTACATGTTATCTTGACTTTATTAGTGCGATATACAAGGCCGGTGTACAATTGCCTTATATTTTTGAGCAAATATGGAGTCGTTGGTAGCAGTATTAGACATCACCTTAGGCAATGTCCATTTTAGATCATAACTCGACCAATAGACATGGAGGACCAGGGGGAGAGTCTTCTCGTACATATGGGAGGATCTAGTACCCACCACAAGCATGTTGAAGGACTTGTAAGTATCTAAACTTTACCCTTATATTATAATTGTTTTACTTTCCTGTATTTCAATTTAAATTGATGTGTGAATTTTGTAATGAAAATATGTGTATTATGGATAATGATAATGATACAAATGTCTAGTGCCATATATAGCTATGTTGAATTATTTTCTTTGTTCAACAGGGGGTAAATATCATAAAAATAGAGGAAACTTTGTCGAAATTTTTATAAATTCTAGTTCACTTATAATGTTTTACTCTTATGCAAGAAAAGTTTATGGGCATGAGGCCTACACCCCGTCAGCTCTTTTTGTACACTCACACTAAGAAGTATGACGGTGTGACATTCGTCAACACCCGATGTAGAGAACTTAATGTATGTGAAATTTATGCTTTAATATTAATTCTTAATAATTATCACTTACTAACAAAAACATTGCCTTCTAATAGGACCAAATACAAGAAAACATTCAGCGATAGTCTCAGCACGAACAAGCTATTGATGAGAGTCAGACATATCTTGATGTAGTGGGTGGTAGGGACCATCATAGAAGGATCTTCGGGTTAGGTTTATTTGTAAACACATGTTATTCGCAATCCTCCATGTCCAGCACAACAACATTTAGTAAACGGTCGACAACCAATGAAGTCAATAAACTTCAAACTAGAGGTAGCACCTCAAAGCATCCGGCGGTCACCAGGACAATAGGATTGTTGTAGTCATTTGGTTTGAATCATAAAGACTTATTATGTACACTATAATGTTTTTATTATCAATTAAGATCATTTTGACTTTATATCATCAATCAACTTTCTGTTTAAACAAATTAAATATATAAATAAATCAAAATATTATACATAGATAATTCATAACTGTTGAAATTATGCATTAATCATAAGATCATGAAATAAAATTTAATGCCAATTTTTTTTAAAATTATTTACCGATGGGAAATACAAGTATGTTGGTAAAATCCATTATATTTACTGACGAAACACCATAAACCGTTGGTAAAATGTAAGATATTTATAGATAGAACAATGAGTAACCGTCTGTAATATTGACAGTCGTCGCTAACTTTACTATCAGGATTTGTTGAACCATCGATATACTCATTGATGGTCATTCATAACTGTCGGTAATGTTACCGACTGAATAATCAATACTGTCGGCAAGTATTCTGATGGAAAGAAAAAGGTCATAGGTAAATTTATCAATGGTCACAGCCAACTGTCGGTATATTTATCGATGGTTATATAAAATATCCGTCAGTAAATTTACCTATGACCATTTTTATGACACCTTTGTCCGTTAGTTGATTCCGTCACCAATTTATATTATCGATGGAATCCAAACGCTTTCTGTAGGTAATATCCGTCGGTAAATGACATTTTTCTTATGGTGATTATATCCCTCCATTTTTGGTATATATATAACCGTCGATAATGATATCGACGGAATAATCAATACTGTTGGCAAATATTCTGACGAAAAGAAAAAGGTCGTAGGTGAATTTATTGACAATCACAGCCAACTGTCGGTATATTCACTGACAGTTATATAAAATGCCTGTCGGTAAATTTACCTATGATCATTTTTACGATGTCTTTGTCCATCGGTTGATTCCGTTGCCAATTTATATTACCGACTGAATCCAAAAGTTTTCTGTAGGTAATATCCGTCATATATATATCCAATTTTGGTTATTTTTAATCCAATTTTGGATTTTATGATATAGGATTTTCATGATTTTGAAAGATATTTATCTAGGGATTAATAATATATTAGGGGTTCATGTGATTGGATTATTAATATGTTAATTAAGAAAGACAATTTTGTTGGGATTGTTAGTGATACGGTTTTATTACAACATGAAATTAGAACTTTTTAAGTTTATTTGATATTCTTATGTTTGGTGTAATTTGATCCCTTCATTGATTTGATTCAAAGGCTAATTATGGGTGTAACATTGAAAACAAAAAGAAATTATTGCAATAAAATATTTGATTTTTATGACAGTTTTTTTAATTGCATTTATCTAGTTTCTCCATTATTATTTTTATAAATACATAAAATTAAAATAAAATTTGTTATTTATACATCAAGTTTGTGTTTATTGTTTATTAGTCACTAAAGTGGCCAAACTATGATGAGGACATTCATATATAAATAAAAGGTCAATTATTAATATTACTTAACAAAATTCGTATGAGTAAAGTAAAGATTATTATTTACCATCTCACAACCTTGTGATTCACACAAAGGTGAGTTTAATTATTATATGAGAGAGTAAATATAAAGGGAGTACATTAACTTTTTTTGAGCAAATATATTCTTAATCTAAAGAAAACATATATGTTTAATTGGGAATATTTATTTCCTTATGATTGATTGCCATTGACATTTAAATTATGATAGTATACTGTAATATCCATTAAAGTGGAAACTATAATGTACTTTTAATTGTTTATTTTGAACTGTTAAATAATTATAAATAATATGAGCATTTATTTATAATTTTTTAGTTTTTTCTCTTCATTCGCAAGCTTCATTTGTTACTATTTTTTAATTGATTTTAATTTCTCTAAATGGACCAAACTAGTTAATTTTCAGTTAGTCTTTTGGAACTTAACGTGACTATCAGAGGATTAACCTCTTACTCTTAAAGATATGAGTAGTGAGGAAGGGAAATCATACCATAAGATAAGGAAACAATGTAATAGATTAGGTTTGATGTTTATGTAGATGACTATTTCCAACTACATTAAAACAACTGTTCCAAAAATGAAAGTGTAAAAGACTACATAAAGTTTGTTGAAGAATGTTTTCACCCTTTGGATAATTCACTTGCTAGTACCCTTATTATAGAACTCATAATCATGAAGTATATTAGGTCACAAGTATGTAGGACGACCATATTGTTGAGATGACTAACATTACATCAAAGTTAGAGACACTAGGAATGATAGTAGATGACTCTTTTATGGAACAATCATTTTGGACTTACTCAGGTCTCCTAAGTATGGATTTATTCAAATTAATCACAATATTATGAAGGAAAAGTATAATGTTAATGAATTATTCAATAAGCTTCCTTAAGAGGAAGCAATGATAAAGAAACAAAGGAGACATTTCATTAACCTAGTGCACCAAAAATCTAGTAGATGACTAAAAGTAAAAGCCAACAAGTTTAAGAAAAAGAAGTTGCCTGCCAATGTTACATACAAGAATCAAAAGGAACAAAATTTAGACAAATATAAATTCTATAAAAAAAAGATAGAAATTGGGAATATTATTGCCTAAAACATAAGGCTTTGTTTAAAAAGAAAGGTAAATATTATTAGTATTGGAAAATTGGTTTAGGCCTAACCAGGCCCAAAATTAGAAGCTTTTGATTGAGTTTGAGCCTTTTTTAGAAAAATTTGGGCTTTAAATTAAGCTTAGGCTCTAGTTCCACAATTCAGCCTGATCCAAAGTTTGAGTATATATACAAAAAAACCTAATTATTTACTATTTTTTTTCTATTGTCTCTTGTTCTGTGCTTAGAGTTCCAAAAATGTTGCACTTAATGTATCCTTCTTTCTCTTTCTAGACTAAATCAATACAATCTCAACACCCTATTGCTTCTCGCTCTTCCTCACTTCTAATCTCAAGTTTGTTTCTTCATGGGCCATTTCAATTTTCAATTTTCAATCTTTATATGTCTGATTAATTTCCTTTCTTTCGAAACTATATCTTTTTAACCTTTTCAGCCTTTCTAACTTTCAATTTTAGCCCTTAGGTTTGTGAAGTTCCTCTTAATGCTTAGTGGATTGATACTAGTGCTATTAGTTATATTTCCACTATAATATAGGGATTTCTTATGTTCTAAACTATAAATCTAAATAAGAAATAGATATCCTTATGAAAAATCGCACAAATGCTCTAATGGAAAATGGAGGGACTTATCGTTTGATCTTAAATTTTAGGCATCAACTAAATCTTTTGGAAATTGTTTATGTTCCTTCAATATATGGGAACCTAATTTTTGTTCCAAAACTTGATGTTATTAGGTTTAAAGGAGATCTTAGATATGGGTTTTTCAATTTATTTAAGAATATTTATTGGTTTTATTGTTCTTAATGATAGTTTTTAAAAATTAAAACTTGATAATAAATTTGATGAATCTTTGCTTATTATTTATGGTAATTTTGTAATTAAACAAAATGAATTATATGAAAATTTTGCCTACTTATAGCTTAGATGTTTAAGTCATGTATCCAAAGAAAGGTTGAAAAGATTAGTAAAAAATGAGATTCTTCTAAATCTAGATTTTACTGATATAAGTATAAATATAAGTTGTATTAAAGGAAAACAAATCAAACATAATAAGAAAGGAGCCATAATAAGCAGTCAAATTCTTAAGAACTATACACCTTGATATTGGGAAACTTTTGATATTTCATCTTTTAGTAGAAAATATTTTATTACCTTTATTGACAATTTCTTATGACATGGTTACGTCTATTTGCTTTATAAAAATCTCAAGCATTAAATACCCTTAATGTATACATAATTGAGGTTAAAAGGTAACTAGAAAAAATGTTAAAATTATAAGACCTGATAAAGGGAGAGGGTAATATAAGAAATAGGATAGGCCAAGACAATGTCAAGATCCATTTATAAAGCTATTCAAAAGACATGACATATGTTAATATTATACTATACTAAACACATCTTAACTCAATAGTGTGGTAGAAAGGTATAATAGGGCATTAATGAATATGATTAGGGGTATGATAAGTAACTCCTCACTACTTACTTCTTTATAGATGTACGCCTTTAAAACTGCTATATATTTAATGAAGATGATCCCCAAGTAAGACATTCCATAAAACTCCTTTTGAACTGTGGACTGAAAGGAGACTTATTTTAATATATTTGTATGTTTAGGATTGTCCAACAAAGTTAAGGATTTATAATCCGTATGAAAAGTAATTAGATTATCGAATGATTAATGATTACTTTATAGGTTACCGGGAGAAATCTAAAATATTTAAGTTGTATTGTCTAAATCGTAGTATTGGAATGGTAGAAACTAGAAATTTTATATTCATTAAGAATGGTGAAGTTAGTGGGAGTGAAGAACGATAAAGTATAGATATAAAAAAGTAAGGCTGAATGGTCCTTCATCCATAAAAGCTTCTCACACATTGTCGTTCCAAATATTATTCTAGTAATTAATGGAAATTTATACAATAATAAACAACAATGAAATGAAGGACCACACCTGTAAAAAACTTACTCTCAACCATCTAGTGTACATAAACCATTATAAATAATATCTTTAAGAAGAACTCAAAGAGAAACAAAATCATCCATTTTAAATGATTACGTGGTTTATTACAAAAGTCAAATGTTGATATTACAAATAATAAAGATCTAATTTCATTTACACAAGCCATATAACGTTTAGAGTCTAAAAAATAGATCGATGTTATGCAAGCTGAATTAAAATCCATGGAAGACAACAAAGTTCGATATCTGGCTGAATTTCTAAAAGGTTTAACCAGGTTAGATTTAAATGAGTTTTTAAAATCAAACGAGACTCAAATGGTAATGTTGAACGACGTAATCCAGACTTGTTCACTACAAGAAATTGTATATTTAGTGAAAGAAAAATTTGTCACTAAAAGCAGTAATATTGGTCATTACTATAATATCCGGCCTCTTAAAATTGTTAAGAGATTAAATTGTTAGATTGAGTCACATGAGTTGTTTCATTTAAGAATTTACGAGATGTATTTCATTCACATGCATAATATTCGTATACACATATGAAACATGATTTATAAAACATTACAAGATAATATATGCACTCAATTGACATATTCTGGCGTATGGAATGAAAATGAATATGCATTCCGAATATTTTGCATTTTGATTTTACCAATAACATGAATTGTTCGATTATCATTAGTGAATTGGGAATTTATTATTACAATTGAGTAATTGATGAGGTGATATGTGCATTTAGTATAAGAAAAATGTTAAAGAGCAAGACAAATTGATACATAGGAATTTAGGTTGATTAGGCCTATGAAATGGTGACATGTGGCATTGGAAATAAGTGACAAATGACTCAGTTAAATGGATGACAAGTGGCTTGAGTATAATTGAGACAAGTGGCCCTTTAAGTTTGTGACAAATGGCATTTTAGACTTGTGACATGTGGAGCAACAGAATGGTAACATGTGCAGCTTTACAAATGGTAACATATATAGCCTTAGAATTAGTGGCATGTGTAGCTTTACAATTGGTGACATGTGTAGCCTCACAAGTAGTGACATATGGAGGCTTAAATTAGTGACATATGGAGCCTAAAGTAATATATGGACTAATAGAATAATAACATATGGACTTATAGAAGGATAAAATATATACCAATAGAATGGTGACACATGGATTAGTTTGACCTTCTTGAATTTTCTAGAGAAAATGGATGAAAAGGCAATAAAAGTGAGAGTAGAGGTCAGCCATAAGGTTAGAAGAGAGAGAAAAATGAAAATGAGAAGAGAAGGAAAGAGAAAAAGGAAGAGAAGAGGGGAAGGAAAGAAGTTATCAAGGTAAGTTGAAATTCTAGTTTCAATTTCATTTTTCTTTTTCGATCTATCTTTCATATTCTTATAGCACGAATTTGAAGAAACTAAAAAATTGAAAGTTGTAGATATAGGTCTCAACTTGACCTCTGTGAAAGTGACTTGACAAAATAGTGACTAGAGCTCAAGTTATGCTTATTTCGCTAATACTACCTGTGATAGACCCCTATACAAGAACCTTGTATTATTTCCTGATTTTTGAGGATCTTAGAGTCCAAATTCGTGAAAGTATAAAACATGAAAAATGATTATTGATGTCTTATTAATGCTTCTATGAAACGGTTTTGTTAGGAAATGTATTGATAATGATTTATTGAGGGTTGAGTATTGGTTGTCAGTCTGTTTCTTACCAGAAATAGGACATAATTTGGATGGAGATTATATTTTAAAGGGAGAAGTTATTTATGTAATTTTTATATATATTAAGACTAATGGAATTCTAGTTTCGAAGGGCATAAGAATCATGAAATTTGGATTTTTTTAGAGAGAGTTATGATTAAAAGAAGACAACTTGTTCATAAAGGAACATTAGCAAGAAAAGGATGTAAACATTACACATAAGGTTGGGTTAGCTTGATGGTTGAGGAGACATTAAGCTGAATTAGTAAGTGAATTATTGACCTATTAACATATGTTAGAATAAAATTTATGATGATTGATTAAGGATGAATTTGGTTGTAGTAGTGTATAAATATGAGATACATGTTAGAGTAGTAAATAGACTATATATTTGTATGTATAAAGGTTTAGGAATTGTGGATCAAAGAGCTCGTACTAAGGATTGTTGAAGTCAAGGGGGTGTACACCTTCTTTTGAGGTGAGTTGGAGAAACCATATCTCTCAAGTAGGATTAGGACATCCCAAGACATGAATGATGACTTATATGTGAATTTTGAATCTAGGTAATGCATAATAGAATTGAATCTCAAATGGATGCTAGTATACTTATGTGTTTAATAAACGACATTATTTTGAATAACTCTTTTTACTTGGAGCGTAACTGATGTTTTTATTACATATTTTGAGAAATGATATTATTTTAAACAAACCTGCACTTGAAGTGCAAAAGACAATGTTTTATTTTTTGAAACAACATTTTTTAACAACTTTGCACTAGGAGTGCAAAAGATGACTTTTATTTCTAAAATAATATTTTGGAACTTACATATGCATAACCGAGTCATGTATACTTCGTGTATGTGCTCTCTTTTGGCTTAAAGCTATGGTAAGGTTTCATTTTATTGGTTGAACCGATAAATAAAGGTACGGTGCCTTACTTGATTTTAGTACTTAATATTTGTACATTATTTTGTAATTGGTGAGGTAACGATTGGCCAATCATGTGCTAGGCACAATAGGTTAAGCAACCCCTTTACCCTTGATGCTGGTACATAAAGTTGAGTCCCCATATCGACACCTTTCTATAGGACTTGTGGATGATTGCACACCTAGAGGTCTTGTCACCGATGAGTTCATCACCTAGGGTCATGACACTCTTATCGACCGTAATCTTAAGTCACCATGGATAAAAGTTAAGCCAACACCAGGAATCGGTAGGTGTGCACACTAGTTTAACTGACTGGCGACACACATGATCGTTTTGACTTATTTTGAGATTTGTTTTCCTGACGAGATTTTATTTATACATGTGATGTTTTTCTACTTTTGTGTACTAGAACTGGAACCTATGTGCACTGGATGAGTGATTGATAGGATAGGCCTATGTGGCTCCTAACTAGTATATGTTGACTCATAAGCTAGGCCTATGTGTGTCAATGTCATGTATGTTCACTTCATAGGTGGTTATGTTCATAATAGATGCGTGAAAAAGTCGTCCTTAAGTTATCTAGGCCATTTTGGTATGTATCGAGTTCTGTTTGCGCTATATGTTTTCCTAATCACTGAATACATAATGTACTCACCCCCTCTGCTTTCCAACCATGCAGATTAATTTAGTGAGCTTGAAGCTCTAAGTGGATCGTGAGATCTTTTGATATTTTGGGCATTACTGCACGCGGGTAGTCTCTATTTTGTACTTTTGTTGTATAATGGCTCAGGAATTGTTTTTATTAAGTTGGTTATGTTGATATGCTTTATGATTTTGTAAATGAACTCTTGACTGTCTTGTGGTTTGTAAATGACCTTATGTATGAATCTTTTGTACTGTTGCTGAGATTGCTCTCGGGTGGACTTAAGCGTCCAGAAGTTGTGGTAGAGTTTTATTGTGAATATAGAAGTGCGTTTAAAAATGATTTGTAGGTGTTTTGATTGAGTTTTAGGATTTTTAGAATACATCTGTTGTGTTGTCCAAATGTTTTCAAAGGATATTCAATTAGCCCTGCATAGTCAAGTTAAGGGTACCGTGAGTATCCTTAACCTGGGTATGTGACGGTTGTCATGTGTCCAATATGATTTTGGGTCGTGACAATTACTATTAATAGTGTTCAATTTTTGAAGTCGTTACCTCCCGTCACAAATACCATCATCATTAATGAAATAGTGACAAATTTAGAAAAATGGTTAAAATTATGAAACACTTTTGTGACAAAAGTACTGCCATTAAAAACTATGGATTGCGTGATAAAACTATATGGTCACAATAACTTTACATATTTATGACAAACTTGTCAACATAAACAATATAAAGTAGTGAAACGAATAAAGTCATAACAATACTTCATTTTATTGTAACAAAAGTGTTGACACTAAAAATTATGGAATGTGTGACAATATTATATGGTCACAGTATCTTTGCATATTTATGATAAGTTTGTCGACACAAATAATTTAAAGTAGTGACAAATAAAGTTGTAACGGTACTTTATTTTATTATGACAACATGATCGCCACTAAAATAATTAGAAATAGTGACAAAATATTTGTCACTCATGCTTTTTTTATCAGTTTCCATTGTTTGGTCACTAATAGTTTAAGGAAAAAGTGTCAACATCATTTTGTCACAAAAATGAAAATTATTATTAAAAATATTATCACTAATGTGTTTAGTATTGTCACAAATAAAACTATCATTTCAATAATTGAATTGCATTAGTGGTAAAAGAAAATTGCATCATTGACCATATTGTCTAATATATTTCATCACAAGTATGAAAGTAATATATTACAACAATGTTGTCAATAAATAAATAATATATGTTACAATAAATTTATCATTAATGTGTTTGTGTTTATCACAAATAATATTATTAAATTTAAAAATTTGATTGCTTATTCGATAAAATTTTTTGCATTGGTGGCCATAAAATAGGAGTTGCTGCAAATTATACGAATTTTTAGTGCCAAGATATTATCACACAAGCAAATAATATATATATTAGTATATATAAAAATCGCCAAAATGTACAAAAATTCTAATTTCCAATATATAAAATTGGAAATTTTAATATCAAAGACAATTATATTTATTACAATTATCCCAAACTACTATGTACTAATTTATGTTAAAACTCTGCAAGGTAAATATACCTGGCTATTCTTCTAGGTTAAGTTTACTATTAACTTGTTTCCTACAAAATAAATAAAAAATAGAATCAATTAATTAATTTGTAAAATATTAAGCTATAAATTTAATAATAACATTTTATAATAATATAATGATAATGATAAGAAGTGACTAACTATCCTAGATTTTATTAATTTATAAATTCATATGACTAATTGGAGTATTTGATGTTGTGGCACTTGGTGAATCTCCAATTGAAGCAGAAGCATTAAGTAACAAACTAAGAATTACTCCAGTATTTGCCAAATGTTTAAAAACAACTGAAATTTGTTTCATTTCCATAGCTTGCTTCTCAATAGATGCATCTTGAGCTTGAATCTTCTCATTTTGAGCTTAAATCTTTTCATTTTGAGCTTTTGTGATTTCAGTAAGTCTTGCAACTTCATCATCTAAACCATTTGTACATTTCTTTTTCAAATCAAAGAGTAAGGTGCAAAATATATTAGTTTCAGTTCACGCAATCATAAACTACGAGAACCAATTCATAATAGCCTTGAAGAGAGTTGCCTTTAAAACAGATAAGCTTAGTGCCCACTTAGCCTTTCGAAAGAAAAATGAATGTAGCACTTACACTACAAGAGTTAAGACATCTAATGATAAATTTTGTGACTAACTATTATTTCATCATAGATATGAGGTTTTTGGTGACAAAATAATTGATTGACACTATTGTTTGTATTAACTATAATGATTTAGTTTTTTGTCATTAATACAATAGTAAATGTGACAATTTAGTATCTTTCACAAATAAATTGTCATTATTAATAAATTAAGAGTGTCAAAATTTCTTTTATCACTAAGTTATGTCACTAAAAGCATATGTGATTTGGTGCCAAAATTTTTTTGCGGGAATAAATTATAATTGTGGCAAAACATATGTTGGTCACGAATATTTTCTATTTGTTGTTACAAAACACAGTTTGGTTACTAATATTTTCTCTTGTTGTAACGAAATGATTTATCGTCACACAATATTTTACTTGTTGTGACGAAAACTTTTGTCAATAAAAATTCAATTAGTTAGTGTCTATTTAATATTGTCACAACAACCGAACTATCATTATGGTCACTACTATTTGTAATTTAGTGACAACTTTTATTAACTATGATTTCGTCATAGGTATGAGGTTTTTTGTGAAAAAACAATTGATTGACACTATTGTTTGGATTAATTGTGATGGTTTATTTTTTTGTCACTAATACAATGATAATTGTGACATATTAATAGTGTCAAATTTTCTTTTATCACTAACTTTTGTCACTAAAAACATATGCAATTTGGCGCCAAAATAATTTTGCCGGAAGGAGTTAAAATTGTGAAAAAACATATATTGGTCATTAATATTTTCTATTTGTTGTGACAAAATATAGTTTGATTATTAATATTTTTCTTTTGCTGTGATGAAACGGTTTACCATCATACCATATTTTACTTTTTTTTATGAAACTTTTATCAATAAAAAGTTGACTAGTTAGTGTCTACATAATATTGTCATAAAAATAAAACTATCACTATGGTTACTACTATTCGTAATTTTTATGACAAGCAATTTTGTTGTTACTTAATCATCAACTTTTTGTTACAAAGGTTATTGTCAATATAAACATAAGAAATTAATGATAACTATTTCTTGTTATAATAACATATCAAAATTAACCACTCTAATGGTTAACTTTGTCATTATTATATGAATTTTAAAGACTAGAAACTACTTGTCATGGTTTTTCTTCAATATTATTATCTACAAACTACATATATTGATAGTCCAAAAATAATATTTTACATATTAATAGATATTTGCTAAACATAACTTTAAAATTTCATCAAAATAAATAAATGTTTAAATATAATGAAAACCTTGTTCTAAACTATTAAGTAAAACTCTTAACCTATTCAAAATTTAAAAATGAAGTTCTTATCATTGCTCAATAATTGTCATCATCGCCTTCCTCATCTTTACTTACTGAATTTGTCTCATCATTGTTCATAAAAGTATCTTCATCACAATCAATTTAGTCATCTTCTCAAGCACTTATAGTATCAATATTTAATGGATTTCCTTCAACAGTTACAGCATCTAAATCAGATTTATTGAAAGATATCGTATTAGTATCATCCTTTAAAGTAGATTCATGAAGTGTAAAGACAAAATTTTCATTTTCTTAGCATGACTCATCTCCTATATCATCATTAGGAAGATTATACAAATCACGAGGATATAACTCTTGCTCCAATTCTTGCAATAATCTATAAAAGTTAGTAACTTCCTTATTTGGACTGACGGGGCCACCTCTGATAGGATCATCAACTTCTTCATTCAGATCATAAGAACTATCCCTCGCAAGATCACATAACATATCATGCATTCCATAATCATTTTCACTTTTATTACTTTGATTACTATCATTGTTGTCATCAAAATAATATTGTAGAACCTCTCCATGATGGTACAACTGCTTGTAGTTTCTGTTTATCCCATTTAACATCATATTTTCATAAATTAATTGACTTTTCCTAAATAAATTGTTATTGCATTTTTTATAAGGACATCAAAATTGCTCTTCCTTCATCAAGATGTCTAAATGCAAAATCTAGAAATTCAGTAACACCTTTTCATATTGTGACAGCGCTGTATTAGAAATTTTCATCCAAGTTTTATCAATCGTCATTGTCCTACAATACAAATTAATTGAACGGATTCAACAAAATTTGACATAAACCTTGCTAGGATAGGGAACTTTATGAGCATTAATATTTTCTGAAGAATTATTGAGGCATTATTAAGAAGAAATTAAAATACACGCATGAATAAGCCAAGTTTTGTTAGCTAAAAAACCCAAATGAGGCAAAAGAGAGAACGAGAGAGAGAGAGAGAGAAGGAAAGCCTGATGAATTTCAACTTCGGCAATGGAGGAGAGGAGATAACTTGATGTATATCTATCTTAATTTTCACAAGCTCTAATCGCAAGGCCCTGTTTCTTTTTTATCAACATCATGTTGTAGACTTCACGAAAGGGGGATGGTTTATGTTTGAGAAAAAGAAAAATGGTTTTTTTTTTCTCTAAAATTTGAATCAACTCTGGACAATAGGACAAGTGTAATTTATGGTAGTGGTTTGGTTTAAGTATTAAAAATGTCATGACATGAGTTGTGATTTCTTGTGAGGAGAGGATTGTGTGGGGTCTTAATCTATTATAAAGGGAGTCGACACAAATGGAACCATCTATTTAGTACATCACCTTATGATGAAATAAATATCAAACAAAATTGGGTATTCATTTAGATTAATACAAAAAATTAATCATTTAAATACAAATTATCATTATAAAATATTCAATAATTCAAAATAAATAAAGATAGAATTAGTGGTTTTTATAAGACAAATTATAAGTTTACATTTCTATTAAACAATAACAAAAGAAAAGATAAAGTTTTTTATTAACTAAAACTTCTTATCATTATCTCTCACAAGTCACAATATATTGTCAATGAAAATTGATTATTCGACAATTAAATATCTAAAATTTTTATAAGAAGTAAAATTGTAAGGTTATTATATGTTATCCTTATGAAAGGGGAAAAATACATTAGAATATAAAGAATTTATATATCAAATTTATTTTTAAGTTATTTATTTTAAATATGTAATAAATTAAATGCATATTAAAAATGTGATTCATAAAATCTTGAAGGAAAGTTCCTGAACAATCTAACATTAATGTATCCTTAAAATTGTGGACACCAATCATGCAAAGTCATGAAAGCTTGATCAAAATTTTAAATTTGAAATTAATCAATTGAAAGCCGGTATCATGGGAAAAAAGATGAGCATGACCACATCGAAATTTATAAGATGTTTCAACGCAGTCTAAACTCAAGATTTCAATCAAAATAGTGACATATTAATATATTTGTGGCCAATATAACAACGTTACGGAGCCATAATCAACTACCCGCAAACAACTATCGAACCCTAGGTGCCAAACAATTTAGAAACGCCATATAAATTTGATGATCTCTTTCAAACTTAAGTTGACTATCTCATCTAAATTGTCTTTTCCCTTGTATCCGTTGATGTTGGCATATTTTCATTTTCTAATAAAGCCTTATGATATTCGTACTTAACTAAATATTTCTATCTTTAATATCAATTTGTTATAAATCAAGATAATTAAAATAATAAGACAAACAGTAAAAAAACTTTAATGTAAAATTTACATAATTTGACTTTAAGCCTATGTCCACATTCAAAAGAGAAAACATAAAACTTACTAAAAAGAAAATACAATAATTATAAGAAGAAATATCTCTCAAACTTAAAACTCGGCAGCGCTTAAAACTATTTTTCACAGTTTTTAGGGCTTAATTTTTTCATTATTGTATGAATTTTAAGGACTATAAATTACTTGTCATGGTTTTTTATTTAATATTATTATTTACAAACAAATTTAAATATTTTATAATAAAATATTCAAACTACATATATTGATAATCCAAAAGTAATATTTTACATATCAATAGATATTTTACTAAACATAACTTTGAAATAAATGTTTATTTAACATTTTCTATTAAAAATTTTATCTAAAACCAATTATTTTTATTAGATAAATAATTTCAATGATAAAAATAAATAACTCTCACCTATATTTATTATGTATTGTAAAAATATTAAATATGATTTTAAATTTATAATTTATAAAATATTATTAACTTTTTACGTGTTTAAAATTTTGTGATTAATATTTTATTTGAGTTAATTAAACTTTTTTTTCTATGATATTAAGTTTAAAATGGAAGGCTTACGTAGCCACGAGGAATCATAACGCAAGTCGCAAGTCAAAAAGCTACCACTTAGCGCATACCTTGGCCACGTGGACTTTGCCGTTTTGTTCCGGCCTGCTTCCTGAAACCTATATAATTTTACCATCACACCTTCTCACAATTTACCGTCGCTTCTTTTAAAAGTGTATTCACACAGCACAAACTATAGCTCTGGTTAGTCCTGTCTTTATCCCACCAACTGGAAGTCTTCGCTCTCTGAAGAAGCTAAACTCTTCACCTTATCCATGGCAGTGTCCAATAACATAACAGCGGTTCTAAATTTCATAGCCTTCCTCTGTTCAATCCCCATAATTGTCTCGGGTATCTGGCTGGCCTCCAAACCCGACAACGAATGCATCCACATCTTCCGGTGGCCGGTGGTTATCCTTGGAATCCTCATCCTCTTGGTCTCCCTCACGGGCTTCCTTGGAGCCTACTGGTATAAAGAAACACTCTTGGCATTCTATCTCTGCTGCATGGCCATTCTCATCGGACTTCTCTTGATCCTACTGGTTTTCGCGTTCGTTGTAACGAGGTCCGATGGTGGATACGATGAGTTTGGGAGAGGTTACCGAGAGTACAGGCTTGAAGGGTTCTCTTCTTGGATGAAGGATCACATAGTGAACCCCAAGAATTGGGAAAAGATTAGAGCTTGTCTCGCTGAGAGTGAAATTTGTGCCAAGGTGAATCAGAACTATTTCACTGCTGACCAGTTCTTCTCCTCTCATATCTCTCCCCTCCAGGCAAGTAGTAACTAATCATTTGTTTTGTTTCTGCAAAGATGATTGCTATAAAAAATTCATTACTTTTCAATTTTCTTTCAAAGGACTAATTTTTCTATCCCGGAAACTCAAAAAGACTACTTTATGCAAGTTGCCTTTTGTTTTTGGAGCCATGTACCGGTGTGGTCTTATGTCCATAACGAATCTTAGATTGGCAATTTGGTTTAATAACTTTATACGGTCAAGCTTTGTGCTTTCTCGAAATTACACAAATTCTCACCGGGGGAATCATAGAATGATATGCATAGACTGTAGCTAGCTAATATCTTTGATCTCGCGGGAAGTTTCATCTATACTTGGCTTCAACCGTCATAATCTGCCAAGTGTGATGCTTGTCTGACATTCAAGTTGTCCGAGAGTTAATAGCATTATGACGTAATGGTCGGTAAGGACTTGTAAGAATCTGACAGCTAGTTAGTAACTTCTCCTGGTTTGCTGATAAGCATCCGTTTAAAGTAGACTTTAGGATGCTACGAGAGAAAACTGGAATAGTCGGTACGAGATAAGAGCGGCGTTGAAAATAGGATTCACTCTTACTATTGAAAAAAAAAAGTGGGGCCCTTGTAGGATTATCATGTTGAGTTTGCAATACAAACGAATCCTGTGGTCATAATCACTTAATATTAATAAACTTTAGGTGCTAAAAAAAACAGTCATATTCACATTGACAATGATATGGTGGGTGGGGCATTTATGATGTTTTTTAAAGATGGAAATTACCTAATGATTGTCGAAAAATGATGTCAAATAACAACCTGCCAAAATTTCCATAACGTGGAATCATGGGCTTAGACTGTATTAAATTCACCACCTTTCATTATTGACATTATTACATGATATAATAAAAAATAAAATAAAACTATAAGTTGTGGAGCTTCTATATGGTTGCCAGCTTTGGATACAAGTGGCATAAGAAGTTCTTTCATTTGGAAGGCTCGAGGTCGAGGGTGCTGCTTTTGCTTTCTTACATGTGAAAAAGTAAAAGAATGAGTGAGCAAACTATCGGAGACTTTTCTCCGTATTCTTGCACAAACAAGTACAACCCCATTCAGATTGCTTTCTTAATGTGATGCATTGAAAATTTTTCCTATGTTGCAGTCAGGGTGCTGTAAACCTCCAACAGCATGCGGTTATAGTTACGTGAACCCAACACTGTGGGTAAACCCTGCGAACCCAACAGCAGATCCAGACTGCTACTTATGGAACAACGACCAGAACCAGCTGTGCTACAACTGCAATTCATGCAAAGCTGGTTTGCTAGGGAACTTGAGAAAGGAATGGAGAAAAGCCAATATAATCTTGATAGTAGCAGTGGTGGTGCTCATTTGGGTCTATCTCATTGCCTGCAGTGCCTTCAGGAACGCCCAAACCGAAGATCTCTTCAGCCGTTACAAGCGTTGATAGGTTTGATTCTGTTGATCACATCTTCCAAAATGCTTTTTCTTCCGTGCAAGTGTCTGTTTTATTGGTGTGTGTACATATTCCTTATCTAGTTGGGGAACCAATTTTGGTGCGTGCAACCATAGTTATGAGCTTTCACGAGAATTAGATTCTTGTATTTTAGCTTTACGAATCACTTTGTATTACTTCTGTGGTTCCATAATGTAATGCTAACATGTTTACATAAATGCAAGGGGGGCTCTTTCTTCTTTTCTTATTTTATTTTCCTATAGAAAATTGAATTAAAAGGTACCCATATCACCAACTAGACAATAATAACCGGAAAAACCAAAGGGACTTAATTATTTCACAAATTTTTCGCAAATTTTTTTGACACCAATAAAATATAAAACAAATAAAACTAAAATAATAAAAAATACCAAAAATGTGGTAACGCAGTTCGGCAGACCTTGTTTATATATGCGAGATTCTCACTCAGTTTAATCAATTTCACTGAAGTACAATAGTTTTACCTAAGGCTTTATTAAGCCGTCACCACTCAACCCTTGACACTACCTTTCAACCTCACTTCCTATGAAATAATTTCACACTCAATAACACAACTGACTTGTGTTAACCTCATCAAAAGATTTTTCTAAACAACTTTTACTCTAAATAATAATAAACAAACATAGCTCAAGTATTTAAATAACTAAAAATTGAATAATGAAATACTTGAGACAAAAGAAAGATTTACCTATAATTTTTATCTTCTCAAAATAATCAAGTTGAAACTCTTCACCATAGCTGATTCTTTCTTTACTAAATAAATCAGAGTGTTTCTTCAAATAATAATCAGTACCCACTCTACTGTAGATAATACTCACTATATAATAAACTCACACAACAGCCATGGCTCCTCAAAAACACACGAATTCACTTCAGTTCACTCCAAATAGAAAATCACATATGCGACATCAACGTATGCTCACAAAACCCATTCACCGTCACTCTGCATGACACGCA
>JANSVA010000217.1:13092584-13110578 GCA_025504915.1 Erythroxylum reticulatum
ACTCTCACTTCCCTACTATTATTAAGCCATTGTAATTTGTAAGGCCGACATTAATTTGAGGGTAATCAGATATAAAATGATGTTATTTTTAACATTAAATAGGGTTAAAACCATTGTTTCAAATTTCGTATTATACCGACCGGTATATATTGTACCAGCCTAAAATTAGTATGATATTTTAAATTTTGGTATCGGATTTGAATACCGATCGGTATCGAAAATTTTAAAATTTTGATGAATTTTTTTTGCAAGATTTTCAAAAATTTTGAAAATCTGCCTTCCTCTTTCATACCTCTCCTTCTTCTTTTTTTTTTCAAAGTTTTTAAAATAATAATAAATATTTTATTACTAATAATAATTATAAATAAAATAAATATTTTTATTTTAATTATTAATAAATTTTTATTTAAATTTATTTAAATAAATTAAATAAAACATAAAAATAAAATATTTTTATTTTAATTACTAATAAATTATTTTTATTTCAATTTATTTTTAATATTTTATATAATATTTATTAATAAAAATATTAATAAAAATATTTTATTTTTAAAATAAATAATTTAAAATTTATTATTTATAAACTAATATTTATTTTATATATTTTAAATTATTAAATCAAATTTATTGAAGTTTATGTATTTTAAAAATATATTTTAAATTTAATTATATTTATTAATATTTATTAAATTAATTTTATAAATTAAATTAAAATTTTGATTATTATTTATTATTATGATTTTTGGAGATATGATTAAAAATATACAGTACAATTGTATAATATGACAATGAATTATTTTGTAATTTTTAAAAAATTCAGAGACTATTTCATAAATTTAAAAAATTACCTGAAACGGTACTTAGTATTAACTGGTACTGGTATAGTACCGTATCAGAACCCAATTCGATACTAAGTCTGATACGGTATTCATAACATTGATCTTGACCAATGCTAAAGGCTGCTTTGTAGAATACAAATTTATTTTGAATTTTATGTATTGAATCAAAGAAATAGGTAATTTGTGTGGATTAAAAAATAAATACATCTCAAAATTTATAACATGATTTGAGACATCTTTATTTAAAAGTATTTATTAAAATGTTTAGATATATTGAAGAAATATCTTTTAATTATTTAGGTAGAAATATCTAGATATTTTATATAATATTTTAAATTTAGAAATATCTTTAAAAATTTAATGTTTAATATTAAATTATTAATTATGTCTTTGAATATTATAAATAAGGGTCATCCTCTTTTTTATAACGATCAGTTAAGATGAGTTGAGTACTAGTTATAAGTGAGAGCTCTTCTTTCATTAAAAATTTCTTTTTCATCTTTAAATTGTTACTAAATTTCTTATTAAAAAGTTTAAAATCTTGTCCTAATTTTCTTAAAATTTTCACTATAAACTTTATTTGTCATTTTTATTAGAGGCCCATCACTTTTCCACAAAGTAATACCATAATTTGAATATCCTTATGGTAGAAGATGGTAAGTAGCCCTTTAAATTTCAAAATCCTTAAAGGGAGGCTATGATAATTGGAACATCAAAATGAAAGCTTTATTTGGGGCATATGATCTTTGGGAGGTTGTAAAGAAGGATGAAATTGCTTATCTCAACGTCAAAGGATGCCTTTAAGGGGTCAAGAAAGAGAGAAGCTCTCCCCTCATCTTTCAACTTGAGAATGATGAAGATTTTCAATTAAACTCATCCTCCAATACCTCCAAAAAAGCATGAGAAAAGCTCCAAGTATCATGTAAAGAATAGAAGAAAGTATAAAAAGGTATAGCTTCAATCTTTAAGAATTGATTTTAAAGATTTACATATGAAAGAGAATGAAATTATAAGTGATTATTTTGCAAGAGATATAGTCATAATAAAACGAGAAAAATTAGGGAAGCCATTACTAACATAAGAGTGATGGAGAAAATTCCTCATTCCTTACTTATAAATTTAAACATATTGTACTAACTATTAGAGAAACAAAAGATTTGAAAAGCTATAACTATTGAACAACTCAAAGTATTACTTGGAGTATATGAAGAAAGACAAAAGAGGAAGTAAAAGGTCTTAGGGTATGTTCTTCAAACTAAGAACACTTTGAATAAGAAGGAAAGAAAATTTAGCACCTAAAGACGCTAAAAGTAAGAGATCGTGATGAAGGATGTAGAAGTTAAAGATGATGACGCCTTAAACCATCCAAAGATAGAGGAAGAGAACAAAGTAATCTATCCATAAAAGGGTATAGAAGAGGAAGTATGTCAAGAAACGATGGAGGCTAAAGGCATGAAAAATCTCAAGTTAAATGGTTTAATTATTACAAATTTGGCCACTTCGCTTAAATACTCCTAAAAATGTCAAAGAGAAAGCATATTATATAGAGGAGGAGAAGTAAGAAGACTCCACTTTATTGTTGGCTTACAAAGGAGAGAAAGGTATAGAAAAGAACACTTTGTGCTTAGACACTGGTTTTAGTAACCATATATGTGGGAGAAAAGATATGATGATAGATATTAATAAGTCTATAAATGGAAATGTTACATTTGGAGAGACTTATTAAAGGCAAAGGTAACATCTTAATCTATTTGGAAGATGGAAGGCGATATTTTATTTCAAATGTATGTTATGTTAGTATGAACAATAATATACTATATTTAGGTGAACTCATAAAGAAGGCTATGATATTCACCTTAAAGATCATAGTCTTTCAATAAGAGATCAAAGAAATAAATTGATAATCAAGGTGCCAATGATAAGAAGAAAAATGTTCTTAATTAAAATCCTAAATGATATGGAAAAATGCTTCAACATTGTATTAAAGACCCTTCTTAGCTTTAGGACCTAAGACTTAAGCATTTAATTTTAGAGGATTAAAATTCTTAAGTAAGAAAGAAATGGTGAAAGGATTGCTTTCCTTCAATCATTTGGGTTAATTATGTGACGAATTTTTACTTGGAACGCATTTGAAAAAAGCTTTCCAAAGAAGTCTACCAAAAGAATCAAAGAGCTAGTACAACTTGTGCATAATGATATATATGGTCCAACTAGTACATAATGATATATGTGGTCCAATTTCACCCTACTCCTTTAGCAAGAATGCATACGTCCTTCTCTTCACAGATAATTTTTCAAAAAATAAGTGGGTATATTTCTTAAAGGAGAATTAGAGGTATTTGGTACCTTTAAAAAGTTCGAATTACTTATTGAGAAAGAAAGTTGATATGAAAATAGGGCTTTAAGATCCAATACAGAAGGAAAATTCACATTAAGAGACTTTAACAAATTTTATAAATAGCATGAAATTCATCATCCTTTAAAGGGCTTAAGATCTTCCTATTAGAATGGAGGAGCAAGAAGGAAAAATAAAGCTATTTTTGAAATGGCTCAAAGTATATTGAAAAGCAAAAAGATGCATAAGAAGTTTTAGAATGAAATCGTAACATGTACAATCTACTTATCCAACTACTCACCAATAAGTGGTATACAAGGAAGAATATCACAAGAGGCATAAAGAGGAAATAAACTCAATATTGAACAATTGAAAGTATTTGAGAGCATAACCTATGTTCAAAACTTGATAATAAGAGTGAGAAGCTTGTGTTTGTTAGCTATTATTAAAGTTTAAGAGACTATAAGGGTTACAATCTAAACAATGGAACATTAGTCATTAATAAAGATGTAAAGTTTGATGAAGATGGAACATAAAATTATGAGGTCCAAGAAAACAATTATAAATTCCTCTTATGGTTGAAGAAAAAGAAGAAGAGCATACAATTAGAGAAATATAACAGCCCTCTACACCTCCTACATCACCAAGGGCATCATCTCACATTAGCTCTCTGCCATCATTCTTAAAAGAAAGAAGGGAGAAGGAAAGAGATTTACAAGACATAATTGAGGCAAAAGCTCATCAAAATGATTTGACTTTATTTTGTCTCCTTGCTAATTATGAACAAATAGGTTTCAAAAAAGTTGTTTAAAACAAGGAAATGGAGAAATGCTACAAATGAGGAGATTAGTGCTATCATAAAAAATAACACATAGGAGTTTACACACTTCCAAAAATGTAAAAGGCGATTAGAGTAAAGTGGGTTTACAAGGCAAAGAAGAATGCTAAAGGAGAGGTAGAAAGAAATAAAGTAAGGCTACAAGTAAAAGGTTGATAATGATTAAGTATTTGCATTCGTTACTCGTTGAACAACCTAAAATAAATGGAAGATTCATAAAATGGATGTAAAGTTAGCCTTTTTGAATGACTTTCTTAGTTAGGAAATATATGTAAAACTAACTTTGAGTTATATGGTAAAAGGGTACAAAGATGATGTACTAAAGTGGAAGAAAGCCTTATATAACTTAAAGCAAGCACTAAGACATGATATAGTAGAATTGATAAATAATTCTAAGAAACAAACTTTGCATAATGCATGCATGAACATGCCTTCTATATGAAGAAGAATAAGTATGGAGATATCTTAATTGTTTGCTTACACGTGAATGATTTGATCTTCACATGCAACAATCCAAGGTTGACTCAAGGTATAATAATGAAGGAGTTCAAATACTTGACTATGGTCATATGTCTTACTATCTTAGTATTAAAGTAAAGCAAAAAGAAGAAGACATTCATTTTCGAATAAGGCTATGTAAAGGACATGCTAAAAAAGTTCAAGATGGATGAATGCAAGCTTATTAGGACACTTCTTAAATATATAATCAAATTGTCCAAGCATAAAGAAGGATAATAAGCATAAAGAAGGATAATATTGGCGCTTGAGTCTTAGTACTTATTACGAGGCTACTATACAAGACGATCAGGTAAAAATTGTGTGAGAGGGAGGTTGAAAGCTTCAAATTGTAATCATAATGAGATTAGTAGCGTCAGCACTGGCAGACTTTGTCGTGGCAAACTATATGTTTCGCCGCAGTGAAATTAGCGAGTATTGCCAAGGACCTTTCGGGAAAAGTTCTTCGCGACCAAAGTCTGGCTTCGTCGTGGCAAAGTTACACGACCAAGCAAAACACCCTTTGGCAAAGTTACGAGATCAAGCTAAAACACCTCTCGGGGAAGGTTCGTTGTAGCCAAAGTCATACAAACCGACACAAATTTTGTACATACAATTTCTAACAACAATTAATAACTCAACAAAAGATAGATAAGAGCATGTACAAAGGAAACTTCTTCAACTCTTAATCTCATTACTAAAACAAAATGGAGTTTAAGCATAGTTTTAATTACATATCAACAGCCACATCATTAGCTTGATACAAAACATGAAATACGAATGAATGCTCATGTTTGATATGCTTATAAAGCTACCTAAAAATAGCCGAATTAACTTAGTTACTAAATGTAGCTATCTTAGAGTTGCCAAAACCTTGCAAGGATCAATAACCTTCTCGTTCTACACTTGAGGAGTGAAAAATAACAGGTTGAGATACAAAGCTTAGTGGCTAATATATTTATAGCCATTGGTAACGAGCATACAATCAAGCATATATATATATATGTATGTATGTATGTATGTATGTATGTATATGTATACGTATACATATATATGTATATATATACATACATATACATATACATCTATATCTCATTTTAATCTAGTAATTCAATCATCAACAATTTTAACTCAAGATCTCATAGTCAAGAATGTTATCACATAAAACATCTCATATATATTTAACCATTAAAACAGAACACTCAATTGTGTATCATGCTTAACAAATCAAAATGAAATGCACAATCATAATGGCCTGAGAGTCTCATGGATCGAAATGGAGAAACTGAAGTTTATACCATAAACAAAATGAGTCTGTTTCTTAGGAGTTCATATGCCACAAGCGGGCAGTCGGGAGAAGGCTTCAAGCTAACATTCACGTAAAGAAGGAAATGGTATCTCTCGTGGCCAAACACAAGCAAATTTTTATGCTCAATTCATTCCATCACATAGTCATACTTTCATGCTTCTTATACTTTTTTCTCTTTTGATCAATACAAAATGTCGTAACCTCTTTCAAGGCATGACATGTTAATAAATCATAATGCATTTTCCAAAAATCACAACAATTCAAAATCAAGCAATTAAGCATACACAAATAGGTAAGAAATGTTTCCCATCTCCACATTAACTATAAACATATTACCTACCTAAATTGCGTGAAAATATAAATTGAAGTTTGCCTTTCCTCTTGATCTTGCATGGAATTTTATTGATTTCCTTCAAACAAACCAATTTTTCATTAAAACCAATGTTCAAATAGAAAATCCATAAAGCTTCAATAATCTAAAAATATAAAATAAGAAAATTAAGCTTAGACTTAACCTACCCTTAGTTTATCTAGACTAGAAAACTAAGACCTAGGTTAAAAATCCATGAAAATCAAATTAGGTTTCTTGGTTCTCCTCTTTCTCCCTTTATTTCCAACACAAAACTTATTTCTCAAATTCCTTTTCTACTAAAACAAGAAGAAAAGATGATGGAGATTACCTAAAACAAGTTGATTTCTTTTCTTTCTTCTTCTCTGTCCTTCTTCACGCTTTTCTTCTTCTTTCCTAACTTCTCCCACGATTTCTTCTTCTTCTTTTTTTCTTTCCCATGTTTCTCTCTCTTCTTTCTCATTTCAAGACTAGTTTTGTCTTGTCTTTCCCATTTTACCCTTCTTTATTTAATGTAATGCCTACTTACTCCTTCAGTCTATTAAATACCATTTATACTCTAGCTTAATTCTAACATTTCTATTAAAAAATTCTAATTTTTATTTATGCTTTCTAAATTAATGGACTAAAATCTAAAACAAACAAACAAACAAACAAATAAATAAATGAAATTTGGGGTCTAATAATTCCCCTCCCCTTAAGACTTTAACCAACTTCACAGTCTTGTTTCTCAAGACCTTTTCTTTTGAATCTAGAATCTCTACTAGTTGTTCTTCATAAGTAAAATCCTCTCTTAATTAAACCTCTAAAGGTTAGACTATGTGTGAAGGATCTGATCGGTATTTCTCAACATTGATACATGGAAGACATTGTGAATTTTTGATAATTTTGGTGGTACGACTAATTTGTAGACTAGAGGCCTAATCTTCTCAATAATCTCATAAGGGTTTATGTATCTTGGATTGAGCTTTTCCTTTTTACCAAATCTTAAGTCTCCTTTCTATGGAGAGGCTCTAAGAAATACTTTATCTCCAATATTGAACCCAAACTTTTCTCAAAAGTTAGAGCTATTAAATGAGAAATTGTTGGCGATTATTTATGTGTAAAGAAAAATGAGAATTCTTGAATTTGAAATGAACTAGAAAAGATGGTTTAGGTACAAGATGGGTTATGTGTGAAATGTTGGAAGTTATAAGCTAGAAAATGTAGTTGAAACATGTTTACTGAGTATGCTTCGATGTTTTAGTCATAACTTTTCTCTAGTTATGCAAATTAGATGATTTTTAATTTGGAGTAAACTAGAGACATATGGCTACAAATTTTCTAATGAAATCAAGTTTTAGTTCAGTTTCTAAGAATTTCAATTTTTGGATGGACATGTGTGACAAAATTAAAGTTGTTTAATTTTGGACATTTAATAATTATTTTAAGGTAAATTAATTATGAATAATTTAGGTTTCATTAGAAACTTAAAACAATGAGGAACGTTTTTCCAATAGGAAGTGTTATCAAATTCCTTCAATTACGTGATTAGAAAAGGTCTAGATTTTTGGCAGGAGTTAGTTGTAATAGACATAAAGGGTAAAATGGGAAGGACAAAGTAAATGAAGGGTAAAATAGGAAAAAGACCAAATAAATGGTCTTGAAGTAAGAAAGAAAGAGAGAAGTGTTGTGAGAAGCCAAAGAGAGAAGAAAAAACATGAAAGAAGAGAGGACAAGAGAGAGAGTTTGTGAGAGTGTGTAAGAGAAGCGTGGAAGGAAGAAGAAAGAAGAAGAAAAAGAAGAGGAAATCAACTTGTTAGAGGTAAGTCTTCATCTTTCTTCTTGCTAGGCTAAAAAAGGGGTTAAATAAAGACTAGGGTTTGTATTAGGAATGAAGGAAGAAAGATGAGAAAGATGAAACCATCTTGATTTTTGGATTTCTAAGCTAGGGTTTTGGTTTTTCTATATTAGATGAACTATAGGGATGTTAGGTTTAAGTTCAATTTTAGTATTTTTGATTTATGAAGTTTTTATGAATTTACAAGTGAATATGGATTGAATGGAACCTTGGTTATTTTAGGAAACCAAGAGAATCCTACCCAAAAGTAAGAGGAAAGACAACCTTGAGTTGGATTCTTGCAAGCGAAATTAGGTGGGTAATGTATTTATAATTATTGTGTAATTGGGCAAATTCTTGACTATTTGTGTATGTTGATTTGCTTGAAATTGAAATCATTGTGAATGTTTGAAAATGCATGATGAATTATGATGGTCTTATACCTTGAAAAAGGTTATAACATTATATATAAACAAAAAGAAGAAAAAGCATGGAAGTATGAGCATATGATAAAATGATTTAAGCATGATTATGTGCTTTTGTTTGGGCGAGAGTGGAACCATTCTGTTCTTCATGTACAAGTTGACAAGAGCCTTCTCTTGGCTGCCCACTTGTGGCATACGAGCTCTGAAAAAGGACTCATTCTGTTTATGGTGTAAACTTCAGTTTATCCATTTTGTTTCTATGGAACCCTTGAGCCATTTGTTTGTGCATTGTATCTTTGAATTGTCAAGTATGATGCATTTGAGTGTTATGTTTAATGGATAAAGACTGTGTTATGTGTTATGAGTTTTGAGCTAAATTGATTAATGCTTGAATTGCTATAATAGATTGAGAATGCTTGAATTACTAAAGTAGATAAAGAATGCTTGAATTGCTGGATATATATATACATATGCTTGAATTTATGGTCAATTGTTGATGGTTATAAATATATTAGCCACTAAGCTGTGTAGCTCACCCCACTATTCCCTTCTCAGGTGTAGAACGAGACGATTAGCAATCCTTATAAGGCATCAGAAACTCCAAGATAGATAGAGACTTTTGTATTAAGTTAGTGAACATTTTGGATAACTTTATAGGCATATCAAACATGAGCATCCTTTGCATTTTTTTTTAAGTTAGTGATGTGTACGTTGATATGTAAGTAAAGCTTGTTCAAATATTTATTTTGCTTAGTAATGAGAATGAGAATTTGAGGATTTCCTTTTGTGTATGGTTATGTTATTTTACAGGTTGAGTATGATGGTTGTGGAAGTGGAATGTGTACGTGCATATTCTTCTTTGTTGAGATTGCAAATTTTTGTTTATTTTAGAATAATAGAGATTGAAAGGGTTGTATGGGATGAATCATTTAAGGTGAGATTCAAGAGTTTAACGAAAAGTACTTAGTAGTTGAATTGATATGAGAAGATATTGCATTTTTCAAGCTTTCATAAGGGAAAAGTTTGTGTTCTGACTTCAAGGGGAAAAATTATTAATGTATGAAGAATTATATAAAGTTTTCTTAATAAAAGTTGTATCTTATCTTTCTAGCTTTATAACGGTATATAATATGAAATTTTTGGTCATTGAAGTTGAGAGATATGATTATTATAAGCTAGGGATGTTGCACCCGACATATAAAAGCCTCGGGTGCGATCGCAACAAGGAAAGGTGCGATCACACCTCATTACTTCTCCAGCCTCAGGTGCGATCGCACCAAGGAAAGGTGAAACCACACCCTGGGAGTATCCTCAGGTACAATCGCACCAAGGAAGGTGTGATCGTACCTCGTAACCTCTCTAATGTTTCGCCACCCGAACGGTTTTCCAACTCTGAACATGGTTGACTCTTTTAACCATAACTTTGTCATCCGACCTCCAAATGACTTGATTATTGAAGAATTGGATTCCTTACACATTACTATATATCTCAATATAAATTGGTAGCCTTTGGAGTTGATTTGAAAAATATTGATGGAAAGAAAGTGAGGGAGTCGGTTGGAAAAGTATGAATTGGATATGAACATACTTTGGTATTTTAATCATATCTTAATCTGTAGAACTCCGAATGAGATGATTATTATTGCAAAATAAACTAGAGACATGAAGGTAAAATTTTATTTACAAGACTTATATTTTCAACTATGATATTAGAGAGATATATGGACTCCAAAAATGGGGCCTAACATCTAACTTCAAATTCTATCTCCTTTCTATGTGCATCCATATGGCGCTTCATCCTGTCTTGAGCTGCTTTGAGTCTCTGCTTTACCAATTTAATCTTGTCAATTGTAGCTTGTATCATGTCAGGTCCTAAAAGCCTCCTTTTACCTTCCTCATCCCAACAAATAGGAGTTCTGCACCTCCTACTTTATAAGGCTTCATAAGGTGCCATTTGAATTCCTAAGTGGTAGGAATTATTATAAGCAGACTCAATTAAAGGTAAATGATCATCCTATGAGCTTTTGAAGTCCATAACACAAGCTCTTAACATTGCCTCCATTGTTCGTATTGTCCTCTCTGATTAGCCATCAATCTGTGGATGGAAAACTATGCTAAAATGCAACTTGGTTCCCAAAGCCTCTTGTAAGCTTTCCTAGAATCTGGAGGTGAACCTGGGATCTTTATCCGAGACTATAGAACTTAGAATCCTATGAAGTCTTATTATTTCATATATGTATTTCTTGGCCAAAGCATTCACAAAATCTACTTGTTTAATTGGTAGGAAATGTGTTGACTTAGTTAGCCTATCAACAATAACCCATATTGTGTCATGCTTCCTACTAATCCTTGGCAATCATATCAAGAAATCCATTGTAATCTTCTCCCATTTCCATTTAGGAATAGACAAAGGTTTAAGCTTCCCAATAGGTGCTTTATGTTCTGCTTTAACTTCCTAACATACTAAGCATCTCTTAGCATACTCTACAACATCTTTCTTCATTTCTCTCCACCAGAAGTGCTCTTTTAAATCTCTATAGATTCTTGTACTCCCTGGGTGAATTGCATAGGGAGCATTGTGTGCCTCATCAAGAATCTCATCCTTCAATTCTAACATATCTAAAATGCATAATATGTTACCTACTACCATCAATTCATCTTCTCTTATCTCTATTTCAGAGAGCTTACTATTTTTAATTTCTTCTCTAAGCTTGCCCAAATACTCATCTTGCTCCTGTAATTTCTTAATCTTCTTATTCAACATTGGCCTTATTCTAAAATTAGCCAATATATAACTAGATTCGTCTTACCTCAAAGTCATTTTAAGTTTGGGTAATTCCTTCACCAAAGGAAGATACACTGTCTCCATATATATTATAGTAGATTTTCTACTCAATGCATCTACTACTACAATAGCTTTTCTCAAGTGGTAGTCTATCATCAATTCGTAATCTTTCAGTAGTTCTAACCACCTTCTTTGCCTTAGATTTAACTATTTTTAGCTCATCAAATATTTAAGACTCTTGTGGTCTGTAAATACCTTGGTGGTGATTTCATACATATAATGTCTCCATATTTTCAATGCAAAACTTATGGAAGATAACTCTAAGTTATGTGTAGGATAATTCATCTCATAGGGTTTTAATTGCCTAGAAGCATAAGCGATCACTTTATCTCTTTGCATCAACACACACCCTAATCCCTTCCTTGAGGCATCACTATACACTATCTATCCACCACTATTGGACGGCAAGGTCAAAATTGGTACAGTTGTGAGCCCATTCTTCAATTCCTCAAAGCTTTTCTAGCATTCCCCTATCCACATAAACTTTTGATTCTTCCTTGTCAATTTGGCAACTGGGACCGCTATTGGAATAAACCAATATATCATCAACAAATACTATGATAAATCGGTCTAAAAAAGGCTTGAAGGCTCCATTCATTAAGTCTATAAAAGCTGTAGGGACATTCGTTAATCCAAAGGGCATGACTAAGAACTCAAAATGTTTATATCATGTTCTAAGAACTCAAAATGTTTATATCATGTTCTAAAAGCAGTCTTTGACAAGTTAGATTCCTTTATTCTCAATTGATGGTAACCTAGTTTCAAGTCTATCTTAGGGAAGACTTTTTCCCCTTACAATTGATCAAGCAAATCATCTATGCATGGGAGTGGATATCTATTCTTGACAGTGACATGATTAAGCTTTTTGTAGTCCACACAGATTCTCAATAATCTATCTTTCTTCCTCACAAAAAGAAATGGAGCTCCCCAAGGTGAAGAGCTAGGACTAATACAACCTTTCTCCAACAGTTCTTCTAACTGCCCTTTAAGCTTCTTTAATTCTACTAGAACCATTCTATAAGATGGCACTAATATTAGTGCAGTACCTAGAAGAAGCTCGATGGGAAACTCAATTTCTCTCGGTTGTGGTCGTCCTAGTAATTCCTCTAGAAAGACATTCAGAAATTTCATGGCCATAAAAATATCTTTTAACTTTCCTTTATCTACCTCCATGTCTACCATATATGCCAAGAATACTTCACATCCTTTCCTCATCATTTTCTTTTCTATCAGATCTGAAATAATTCTAGGTAGGCTTATTTTCCTGTCTCCTATGAACACCACCTTTCTACCTTTGTCTAACTCAAATTCTACTGTCTTTTGTTTGTAATCTAAATTGGCATTATATTTTTCTAACGTATCTATGCCCAAAATCGTATCTAATCCCCCATATTCAGTGGTATTAAATCCACCATTAATTGTTCTCCACTAATGTACATTTTGTAATCTTAATAAACTTGACTAATAATAATATACTGGCCAATTGGGATACTAACCATCAAAAGACTATCTAATGGGCTCAAACTTCTACCATATACGATTTTACTTGACGAAACAAATGAATGAGTAGACCTTGAATCAATTAGAACAATAATATCACCATTTAACAATTTAACCATACCAGTAACAACCTTTTGAGCTATTTCTGTGTCCTCCCTCGTTATTACGAACACTCTAGCTGGAGCTTGGCCCCTCGATCTTCCTGGAGGATTCACTTTCTTGGCTACCTCAGAACTTTCCACTTCAATTGCAATCTTGTGTCCCACAATCTTAGTCCTTTTTGAAGCTTAAATCTAGGTTCCCTTACATACTGCGGGCACTCTCTATCCATATGCCCTTTTTCCCCCACAGTTAAAACAAGCTCTAGTCAATCTATAAAACTCCCCCTTATAGAATTTTCAGAAATGGTTGCATTTGGGAATGGATAGCTTATCCCCCTCTCCCCTTCTACTGCCTCCCACCAATGAGGCTTCATGAGAAATAGTTCTCATCTGTTTGGACTTGCTTGTACCACTGCTCCTATCTTCAGATTGTACGGGGAAAGTCTTGGCACTCCTCTTTGATATAGGAGCACTACCTCCCCTCCTGATCTATCCTGTCCCTTTTCTCTTTCTATTTACGGCACTCTTTATATTCTCCATATTCTCAACCCTCAACACTGCTTCTATTAATCATTGGAAGTCATAGAAATTTTGTGTCACCACTTTTTCTTTGATGACTAAATGCAATTCTGATTGAAACCGACAACACTTAGCCATTTCGCTCATCATCATCTCAGCTGCATATCGAGATAGTTGAATAAATCTACGTTCATATTCGCTCACTGTCATCTCCCTCTGAGTGAGACTCAGAAATTTCGTTTGCTTCTACTAGATATGTACCTCAGAAAAATGTTTCTTTCTTATAAGCAACTAGGAAGTCCTTCCATGTCAACATTGGTGGTTTCATCTGACTTCTTAGCACACCTTCCCACCAATGTAGAGCATCTCCCTATAGCAAGCTTGCAGCATATTCAACCTTTTCATTATCATCACAATTTATTTGTTCCAAATATCCTTTCTGTCTTCCTTAACCCTATTTCAGCTTCTTCTGGATCAGTTGTTCCACAAAAAGCCACTGCCCCATTCTTCCTAAGCTTATCAAATTGCTTTCCTTTCTTAGCTGGGGCTGGGGTAGAAGTTTGTGGCATCTGACCTGGATAAAAGCCTGAGCAAAGGCTTAGAAAAGTCTAGGATCTATGGGAGTAGGCACTTGCTCTTGTGGAAGAGGTGACTCTTGCGTTTGGGATCAAGAGGGCCTACTACCATGCCCTACAGAAGCCTCGGCATTTCTTGGAGCTCTAGACTCATCAGCACCCTCCTCTCTCAGTGGAGAGTCAAGTGCAACAGATCCTTGCAAAACTCCTCGTGTTCTTCTACTGGGTGGCATATTACCCCTTCAATTTAAACACTAACAATTAACTTACATTTCATTTTATTCTTATTCCCTACATGTATGCATCATATGCATGTCACTTAATGCAATCAATTAATTCAACAATGCAAACAATAAGTCACACATCATAGTAATTTATATCACTAAGTATTCTAATCCTAGGAATCTAAAAAATCCTAAGCTTTGATACCAACATGTTGGTGCCCGAGTCTCGGTACTCACTAAGAGACTACTATACGAGACAATCAGGTAAAGATCATGTAAGAGGGAGGCTGGAAGCTTTAAATTGTAATCGTAATGAGATTAGCAGTGTCAATATTGTGAAATTAGCGACTATTGCCAAGGACCTTTTGGGAAAGTTCGCCACGAACAAAGTTTGGATTTGCCGCGGCGAAGTTACACGACCAAGCAAAACACTCTTCAGAAAAAATGCGTCGTGGCGAAAGTCTTCCCTTCGTTGCGATGAAGCGAAGAAGTTACGAGATCAAGCAAAAACACCTCTCGGGAAAGGTTTGCCGTGGCTAAAGTCATTTCTTCGCCATAACGAAACCTTCGAATCAGCAACCCAGACCTAAAAAACGACACAAATTTTGCACATACAATTTCTAACAACAATTAACAACTTAACAAAAGATAGATAAGAACATGTACAAAGGGAACTTCTTCAACTCTTAATCTCATTACTAAAACAAAATGGAGTTTAAGCATACCTTTAATTATATATCAATAACTACATCATTAGCTTGATACAAAATATGAAATACAAATGAATACTTATGTTTAATATGCTTATAAAGCTACCCCAAAATAGTCAAACTATCTTAGTTACTAAATGTACCTATCTTGGAGTTGCCAAACCTTTAAATTTTCCAATTAAGTTACTAACATTTATAACACAATTTACAATATTTATTCTTTGATTTTATCATTGATGTGGCTAACATCACTATTTTTTTTTTATATTTAGACATCCACGTGGAAAATTTATAGACATATGAACACCTATGTGGTTGACCCATAACCCATAACCTATCAATCATGACCAATAACCCACCAAATTTATCCAAAAAAATCCACACATTTTAACTTTAATTTGACCTTTTACATTTTAAACATTAGATTTATTGTTGTCGTCTGGAAGTGGTTGTCATTTAAAGCCATAACCATCATTTGGTAGAAGCCACTAGAAGTTGATATCATTTGAAAGGAAACCAATCTCATTATTTAAAACACCTTCAAACTCTCAATTGCTCCTTTATTCATTTGTGGGTGTCATTAGCTAGGAATTGATTTCATTATTTGTTATAGCATTTTTTAGTTTTGTTGTAATCGGCTTCATTAATGATATCTTAGTCTTATGCATTAAAAATCTCTGAATTAATCAGTTGTTGTCGAACTGCGGAAGCTAAAACTCTCTAAAGTTGTATTTGAGAACCTAATTTTAGTGTAATTGTAGCTTGGTGTAACTATACAAATTCTGCTTTGTAAAATATCTTGACTTCAATGTTGACCTTAACTAAGTAATATCTTATAGTTAGCACATTTGGTGTTTCTTTTATGAACAAAAGTTCATAATATTTCTAGATACAGGCTACTCTTTTTTTAAGACATAAACTTACATATTAGTTTATTTTCCAAGTTTTCTATACCGAGAAATCATAACAGTGAATAAAACTTCTGTTAAAATTTTAGTACGGTTTTAAAAACATTATATTATAATCTTTATATCAATTTTAATTAGTTATTTAAGAATAGGAAAAAAATTAATTTTAAAAAGTTATGAAAATGGGGAAAAAATTGTAACAGTAATCAATCTCATAGTTTTCCTCGCCATCTTGATAGAGTACTTGATGTAAGTATTAATACTAACTATAAAATTTTAGTAATTGAAATTAAATAATATATATATTTCGTTTTTTGCTAAATTTTATTTTCTATATTAAGTGAATTAAGGACCATTACTGTGCTCTCTATCAACTACTTGTTATTTCGTACAATTTCAATTAAGGTATGATGGCTCCTAGTAAATTCTAGGGCATCTTCACCTAGCACTACAATAGTTTACTGGGACTTTAGTTTTTTCCCCTTATTGTAGCAAATTAAAATCTAGAGCAATTTTAATAGTTGTTGTGTAATGTGTTATTTTTTGCTTAGTTCTCTACTAGTAAATCAACTTACTACTTTGTAATATATATACAACTAATTGTGCACTATTTGGTTTTAGGTGATCATCATCTCAACGACCACTGTGTTAACAATAACTATTTTTACATTTTGAGCCTTACGTTTTTATCCTTTGTTAATGTGTTTTTACATAAATCATTACTATTATTTAACTGTTATTACTTGATGCAAGTAATAATGGTTATCAATTTCTTTTTTTAAAAGACTTCTATATGTTCACTGTTGCTATTAATATATAAAGCTAAATGTGCAGAGAGCCATTTACTAAATGAATTGAATAAAAGCATGCTTGTTTTTCAAGTCTCTTTTTGTAATAGATATATCTCTTTAGAAGATTGTAAACATTATATCATTGTCCAATTAGTATGTGACTTTTTCCAAATAACTAGTATACTTTGTCCTTTTGAAACTTAAATTATAATGTCCTATGCCAAAATAGATGGAAGGATTAGGAGATTTAATTCTAGTGCTTGTCTTGTATTTAACTAAGTGCTTGTCTTATACCTTAATAATAAAGTGTTTATCTTGTATTAAATAGCTTTATGTTTAATGTAATATTGATATTTGTATGTAGGTAAACGAAGATAGATGGTTGTGATGGAAAATTAACTATGTTTTATAGTAGGAAGTTTGTATATGGAGAACATGTTAAATATATGGACGGAAATAAAGAAAGCTAGGGCATTGAAATCGATAGATTTTATTATTGGGACCTTGAGAGAATGCTTGAAGAAGATGTTAAAGGACTAAAAGCAAATAATGTCATGTACAAAGTGCCAAGTGATTGTCTAAAAAATGGGCTGATAGATGTGAGAAAGAATGATGCATGTGTGATACATATATGTAAGCTTATTGCAGAATATAAGGTTATAGAGATCTACATTGATCATGGTTCCAATTTTCCATATTTAGAACAAAATGTGGATGATGTTGAGACAAAAGTTGTAGATGATGTAATTTTTGTTAAGCAAGAAGATGTAGATGCGAGTGACGATGAAGTTGATCGAGCAAAGGAAAAAGAGGATGTATTTGTGGATGTAAGGAGTAGAGAGGAGTTTGATTCAAGTTTCAATGATAAAGAGTTGGAATTATCAAAGGATTTATCTCTTTCATTTAAAAAGGGACAATTGAAGAAAATTTTTTTAGAGGAATGTCTACAACATACAACAGATAAAGGGAAAGCTATAGGAAAAAGTGCAACTGAAGATGAAGATGACAATGATGGAATGATGTTTAGAATGAAAATATGACAAATTACTTTGACTCAAATGAAACTTGCAGTTTTGAAGAAGGTAGTGGTTCAGATGTAGATAAGGGGGTTAAGACATAAATCAGAACTTCATAGATTCAACACTCAAAATTAAAAGAATGACATTGAGCTTGACATGTTGTTTGAGGATTTTAACCAATTCAATAAAGCACTTCATAAGCTTGCTGTTGACGAAAGAAGGGGTTTAGATTTACAAGGAACACAAAACAATTTGTGAGAGCCAAGTTTGTGAGTAAGTACTGAAAATGGTACATTTTAGCTAGCTTGGTGAAAGATTTAAATAATTTTCAAGTAAGTAATATGAATTTTATATTTATTTTCAATTTAGGCATCATTTATATTGTGGACTAAC
>JANSVA010000217.1:13120074-13135299 GCA_025504915.1 Erythroxylum reticulatum
ATTAAAGTTGGCCTTAAAAGGGGTTACTTTTAAATCAATTTTAAAAGTAAGAAAAGTCGAGTTTTTATGAAAATGGGTATTTTGATTTTTTAAAAAATTGAAGTGTTGAAAGTTGATATTTCAAAAAATTTTCATTTTGATTTATGTTGCGGTTCATTAGAGTAAGGATTTTTGATATGTAGGACATTTTATCAAATACATGGTATGCAATCCAAGAATCATCGATATTCAACACAAATAACCCATTTTTTTCCATCATTCTCCAACCAATTAATTAACTATCAATAACATTTGATAAATTAATAACCAAAACCACAAACGAACTCCATTTCAACCAAACATTCACACATCATCGGAGAGAGGAGAGGGTGGAGAAGAGGAGCTTACCTTTAGCTTGGAGCAACGGAGAAAAGATAGCCAGAGACGCAGCACCTCCACGGCGAAAACGCACCTCTAGACGACGACAATGGCAGATGGAGGCGGCAGATGGAGGAGGAAGACGCGGGTGTGGGGTCGGATGTGGGTACGAGGGCGGGCGCAGGCGTAGGCGCGGGCGCTGGCTGTAGGGGGAATCCTTAGGGCTGCTTTAAACGATTACCAAAACGATGTCGTTTTGGTTTAAAACTAAATGACGTCATTTTGGTTCATTTTTAAAACGTTTAAAACTTTCAAAAAATGACGATGTATAGTTTTAAACCATATGACGTCGTTTTAATGACCATTTAAACGTTTACTCCTTTATCAAAATGACGTTGTATGGTTTAAGACCTATACGACATCGTTTTGGTTATCAGTTAAACATTCAAAACTTTTACAAAACTATGTCCTATGGTTTCACACCAATACGACGTCGTTTTATTCAACTTTTAAACAGTTATAACTCATTAAAAACGACGTCGTATAGATATTATACGTATACGACGTCGTTTTGGTAATCATTTTAACCTTTAAAACTCAACAAAACGACGTCGTATGGTTTTAACAACTAATACGACGTCGTTTTACTAATTTGATAATCTTCCAAACTTTTACAAAACGACGTCTTATAGGTTTAACCTATACGACATCATTTTTCTTGTCATTTAAACATTTAAACCCTTTAGCCGAAATGATGTTGTTTTGTTAGAGTTAAAAGATGACGACTGATGTCAAAGTTTCCGACCAAGTTACCGACGGAATTATCGATCGGAAAAAATTTTCGTCCTATTTTAGCGGCAAAAATTTATAACGTCGCAAATGTTCGATTTCTAAATAATATTACCAATGTCTATACTTTTTCCGTCGATAATTGCTACGTTTTTCGTTCTGTCGATAATATTCCGTCGCTATTTTTGACTTCTCTTGTAGTAATTCCATTCCATTAAAACCTTTACGTCTAACTAAACACAACCTTAGTTAAATGTCTTTTTCTATACGTGTAGATGTCTACATCTAATGAAAATGGTGAAGTTCATCTTATACAACACCTGAGGAACCACAACCAAAAGCCAGAGCCTCTATCATGTCCACCCACTTTCTTTTAAGCAGTAAACGCTTTTCTAGAGTAGACTATGTACATTGGATCTGAACGATCAGGGTTCGTAGATATATCTACAGCCTGCCGACAATTACAAATTCAGTCAAGGGACACACTCTTTTAGCCTAAAACGGCCAGAATAGTTCAGCTTCCAAGCAAGAAGGTTCAAATGATTACAGGAGAATCCCAAAGAATTTCTGAACACTAGGGCCTGCGTTTGAATCAGATACTTTTTAAAGATTAAGTGTTTTTTAGCTGAAACTTTATGGTAGCATATAACCAAACTGTGCATTATATTCTCACCAGATGGTAATTAATCATCCCTAAGAATTAAATGAGTATTGGTAATAAATAGTGAAAGCCTTCGTGCTTGTGTCTACTCAAAGAATACTAGTGATTCATACCTGGTTTTGTTTAAAGAAACAATATTGGAAATATTCCCGGATGATAAATTACCTGTGGAGCTTCAAATCCTCCACCACAATGGAAATATCATCCAACTATCGTGATATGGTCAGCGTCACTTGTTGATGTCCATATAGAGATGGTTTTTGTACAAAAGCAACGAATTGAAAAGCTGGTATGCAAATGCAATTTGAGAAGTTAAGGCAGAATTGAACACAAAACGCAGATGCATTTAATACATGACTCTTCATTGCAAGTGGACAAAGGCATCATGTCATCACCCGGCTCATGTCCTTGAAAAAATCAAACGGTTTTGTAAGAAAAAAGAAAAAAGAAAGAAGAAAGAAGAAACCTATTCCTTAAGGATATAATATCAGTAAAGAGGTTGATTTAAGCAGCGTGCATGGCCATCTGCATATAGCAATTTCTGTACTATTATTTTCTTGATTTGCAAACACCATCATGCGATTGGAAGCAAACCAATATTCAACACTTAAGTGACAGGGGAATTACACATACCACATTGGTTATAGCATCAAAGGAATTATCTTCAAAAGGAAGTTTAGGATTCATTTTTCAGTCTTGGACGACGTATTCTGTCAGAATCTGTAAACAAATTTCTCATCAATTGGTATGTATATATATACAAGCATCAAAAAGCCCAACACTATGCAGAAAGTTTAATCTATAAAGCTTGCATGAAACAACTTCGTCGAGCACACAGTAAACACTTCCAAGCAAAAGAATTGATGAATCAACTGTTTAGCAACCCTGACCAAAACCAGTTGCCATAAAGAAACAGATCACATAAAGAACAAAGATAGGGTAAGTTAGAATTTTACGGGATTTCGCTTAAGCTCTTCTTCGTTCATGCCCAAACCAACGATATGATCTTGTTTCTATCCTTCTCGAAAATGGCTGACCTAAACATCAAACAAAAAAGTGTGTTCTGTCAATATTATCATTAAGACAATCAGGATGGAGTAGATATCAGAAATGTCTTACCTAACTGCTACATATTTCAAGGATGGGGTATTGCACCATACCATTCGATTGTCAGACAATATAAATATCAAAATTGGACTTAAAATAAGTCAGGTATCAAGTACAGTTACCTTCCTCCTTCAGCCAGAAGAGCAGTCAACCTAACTCAGCTCCATTTTCCTTTTACGTCCATGAATGTGGTTCTACAACATGTACTAACTAGAGGAGTTTGTTCATCTTTTTTCTTGATTACATAAGGAAAATTTAGACTTGAGTAATTAATCGTTGAACAAACATGCAGCAGTAAAAGTTCTAAAATCCAAATAAGAAATATACTCGCACTCCAAGTCTGAAGCCCATAACTACTTTCATAGACAAAGAACCAAGAAGAAATGCTCATAAGTAAAGAAAATTTAAACATAAATAACGGGATCAACAAATCATATGCATTATTAAAACTATTTTGAGAACAAAGACTTATCTAAATTCTAATTGATCTTCAAAATGATCATTCTTATTCTTGTCGATAGGAATTAGTTAATTAAAATTGTATAATTTTTTATACTTACACAATAAACCGTACGAACATATAACAAGAATCTATTGTCATATATCTATTAAGAATATATAACATCTTGATAATAAATTAATCCTTTATTATATTATACCTTAGTTCATATCTGGCATTTTAGAAATATAAGACATCTCGATTAATGAATCAATTCTTGAGTAGATTTAATATGTTATAGCCTAGGTCATATTTAGCATTTTAGTCTTCTTTGATCTTAATTACTTCATAATATTACAAATGTATTTAGTTTTCTTACTAAAAGATGATGATCATCTTTGAATACATTTTTTTTATTATGTGAGTCATCAAACAAAATGGTCTTCTTCTATTTTAAATTCTCTTAAATTGATTTTAATTTGTTTTATTAAAATTGTCCTACAAGATTGTATCACACATAATCTTTTGGTAACATTTTAAAGTAGCAAACCTTAAATTTAATTATTAAGAATTAGACAAAAGTCATAAAGGTATATAGTAAGACTCATTTAATCTCAAAGGCTATGTTTGGTTGGACGTAAAATTTTTAATGGAATGAAATGATTTATAATCGAATGAAATGCAAATGGATGTAATATTAGAACATTGTTGTTTAGGAGGGATGAAAGTGTTCATAATGTAATATAGTGAAATGTTGTTTGGAAGAAGGGTTTATAATGTAATATAGTGAAAATTTGTTGATTATTTTACATTTCATTCTAAACCTCCCAAATTGGAGCTTTATCATTTTTACTGTTTAGAATGGAATGAGATGTAATAAGAAACCCTTCTCTTCCATCTCATTCCATTCGATTCTATTATAAAACCTTATCCTAAATGATGGAATAATATTACATTATATTTCATTTCATTAATAAACCCTTAACTAAACATGGCCTAAGGTCTTTTATACTGTAATTTGAGATATTTTGATTTACATTAATACTTTTCATGGTCTTTTTTGGCATATATGATAAGAGTCATGTGTTACAATATTAACTCTATTTCATTTGGAGCATATGTCTTTCATTATTGTAATAACTTACATATGTTGGTTTAAATATACTTAAGTTTAACCTGAGTCTACTACTCTACTCTTAAATTCATCTTTCTGAACTCTCATCTAACAACTTAAGACAAATATGATGACTATTCACTATAAAACAATTTTCTTTTGATTTATTATCTAAGTTGGCATTTGTGGTTTAAGTTTCTTGCTATTGCTTTTTATTTTCACCTTCCTAATAAATTTAAAACTTGTCTCCTCTTCATTCATCACAGATACTGAAGAAGATTGCATGTGTGAGAGAACCAATCTTTTATCTTTCTAGTATACCTTTTGATTCATACATAAAATATGCCATATAATATAAGCATATTTCATAATCAAATACTACACAGTGCTTATTACTTAATAAGCAATGTCAAACTCATATTTGTATTTAAATATGACATACAATAAATGAACATAGATGGAGAAATGTTAATTAATTATATTTCAATCTCTATATAATCCTAGTGATTTTACATGCCTAATGTGATTTTACAAGCCCAATGTATTTATCTTAGGAAATTAGTTTTGTCATTGACTAGACCACTACATATTGTGTAGATATATACTTCATGTTCACTTCACTCATGTAATTTTATCTCTCACATAATTGCATTTGGTATCTCATATTTGATTTTATAATAAATGTAAAACCTTTAATATAAGCAATTATTACTTGACTATCACAGTTGATTATTATTGGATTAGTCTCACTTTTAGCAACGCTCAAATTAATGAAAAATATTTTAAGCTATATAACTTATTGTACTATTGTTGAAAATGCTATAAATTCATATTCCAATGTGGATAATGTAACATAGGATTGTTTCTTAATTTTTTATTTTGTAGTACCATTGTAAGTGAAAAACAAATCCAAAGGTAAATTTCATGCTAGTAGTATGTTTTGCTTTAAAGAAATGTGTAATTTTATAATAAATAAATAATATATATTATTTTTAAAATAATTTAAAGTTTAAAAATTATAGTTTATACTGAAAAACAAAATCCTACTTTCTTATATTTCTTTTTCAACAACCCCACAACACCAAAATAGCAACCAGTCCATAGCTCATCACATACTCTATTATGTCCATCAACATTATAGTACATCTCCTTTCAAATGCTCACAACTTAGGAGAGTCTTCTACTCTATGTTTTATTATTATTTTTATGACATATGAGCATCTTATGCATTCATCGGGGACAATGTATGATTTAGGTTTAGGGAAGCAAGAACATATATATTACGATGAACTTTGTGATTTGTACTAGAACTCGTAAATACTATGATTCATATGTTGATTATTTCTCATGTGAGCTCATAATTTTTTATTTTTGTTTATCAATAATCCTTAAGTTAGGATACATTTTTTGTTTATCAATAATCCTTAAGTTAGGATACATTTTTTATTTAAGTTATGATGTATGAAAAAGAAAAGCATAATTAGTGTTTTCCATTAAATTACTTTAAGTATCTTATTGGTTTTGTTGAATGAAAATGTGTAAGTGTTGATGCATTTTAACATCTATATGAGCTTTGAGCCTAGAGCATTAATCACATTTGTGCTTATATATATCTTTTTGTTGTATATTATCAAACATAATCTGTTTATGCTAGAACTTGCTTTTGAATACATGTTGAGATTACATTTTTTATGAATTTATGCATAAAGATGATAAGAGCACTTAGGATAACCATTGTTGACCCTAACATATCTTTTTTTATTCCTAAAAAATCATTTTGAGCCTTAACCTTTCTTTTCTTGAATACTAACCTTGTTGTAAACCTTCTTTTGTTGATGTCCTTACTAAATTTGAACCCCTAAATTAAAGAAATTGTATTGAGCTTTTTTGTATAGAATTTTGACTATTTTTATGAAAATTAAATTAGTTAATTCAAGTTGTATTGTTTTGATTTTTCAATTTTTTATAGAATGGGGGAAAAGTATAAGAAAAAAAGAAAAGAAATCTCCTCTTTGAATTTCTTGTTAAAAAATACAAATATTAACAAAGACAAAAATACAAAAAACAGGTGTTTGAAAAGATGTTAATTGAATCAAGTGACTCTTGGATGAAATTAAGTTAAAACTTGTGTAGATAAGTTTGTAAGATTTCTTTCAATTTATTTAACGTAAATCCTTCTTTTGTCATACATTACCTAAGCCACATTACAACCCTTATTAAGTCCCTTTAATTTATGCACTAAGTTCATTTTTATTAAGTGATGGAGATATGATTCATGAACAAACTTATGGAAATAACTCACTATGCTTTGATTTGAGAGCTTAATGAACTCTAAGCACTTTGAGTGTATAGTGTGAAATCCATGAGAGTGTGTCAAGTCTTGTTTCATTTAATTTTGATGGAATTTATGAGAAGTTATGTTTTAATTCTAAAAATGTTCCCTATGAGTGCTTGTTATCTCTATTGTTATTTTATCATAAACCTTTAATGTGTATTAGTTTTTGAGATATTTCTGGATAACATGAAAAAAGATGAGAGCTTGTTATGAGGATGATTGATGTATGCTTGAGGACAAGCATGAGTTCAGTGTGTAGGAATTTGATAAGATATTATTTGATTATATTAATTAGAATTATCTCTTTTGTTTTAGCTATATTTTGGTGCTTAAATAGGAAAAATAATATTTGTTTTATTTTAGAATATAAAAAGTGGAGGTTGCATCAAATTGAAACATTATTGGTCAAAATCAATAATATTGAAAAAAGTTGACATATTACTACAGTAGATAATGCGAGGTCACATCAAACTCCAGATGCATTCCAAGAGTTAGAATTCATTAAGAAACCTATTTTCATCCCAATTATGTAAGAATTTGAATTTTGTAATGAAAATACAAAAACATATTTACCACCTTCTACAACATTCTCTTTTCCTTTTTTTAGTAGTTTTCTCTCAATATTTCATTTTTTCTTCTATTTTTGGTGTTAGAACTAAAGCCATGTGAGGCTAAATCCAAACATTTTGATTAATAAGGATTCAAAATTCTAGTTGTAACCTTGTGATGGTTTGTTCTAAAATTAGATCTATGTTTTAATTTAAGTATTTCTTATTTTTTGTTCTTATATTTCATGAATAATTAATATTAATTGATCTGACAAATTAATTTAATATTGATTATTCTATAGCTAGCCATTAATTCAGTGATCCATAATTGTCATGAAGAAATGGTACAAGTAGTAAATAGGTTATTTATGAATTTGTATAGTTAACTTAAGAGAAACAAGGTAATTAAGTTGAATAGTTGTAGCTATCTTAATTATTTAATTTAGGGTCTGGTCTTTTTTAACTTATTGTTATCATTTAATTGATATGGAAAGCTACCATACCAAATCAATTGATGGTAATTTTTAATTTGAAGGCTGAGTTTGAACTAATTAATTTAGAAAAATTTGAAACTTATTATGACATCATAATATATTTCGAAATAATTTCTTGAATTTTAAAAATTATTCTTTTTAGATCAATGATCAATGTTATAATTAGATGATATCTTTCCCTTGAATCAAAGTTAACTACTCTTGAATTTCTTACTTTTATATTCAATTGATTTATTTTGATTCCTTGTTAATTTTAATAAATTAGTTAATTAATTATAAACCCTCACTTTTTTTTGTTAATTGAAATTAAGAAACTAATTTTTTTAATTTTGTTGAAATTCAACTTGGTTTATAACTACTACAAAAATTTAGAGAATCAAAATTAATTTTAAAAGCTTCGATTATCCAATCAACATGTGGCACTCGGTGTCAAATGGATATATAAAAAAAAAAGGAAAATTCAAAAGGGGCGTCGGGAAGATATAAAGCTTGTCCTTTTTCGAAGGGGTACAAACAATGCCGAGGGAATGATTATGAAGAAATTTTGCTCTGGGGGCTCACATGAAGATGATACGGCTAATCATTTCTTTGGTTCCTCAAGATTTTTTTAAATGAATATCAAATTGGCATTCTTTAATGACTATCTTAAATAATAGATTTTATATACCTTATGCTCTATGATGAAAGGACATAAAGATAAGGTTTTAAAATTAAAGAAAGCTCTTTTAGGAGGTAAAGCAAATAGGTGCCATTTTCAATAATCAAGAAAATTATGCAAAAAAAAAAAAGTTGAAGAAATTTTATAGACACAATTAACACTTCAATAGAATGCGGTACCAAATTATATAAATATGATAAAGACTCAATAGTAGATCTAATACTATACATAAACTTACGGCCTTCAAAAATTTGATACTTTGAAGACACGAAGAAATTTGGCAGGAGTAACTAAAAGTTGTATTTAAGAGGGTGTGTTTGAAGATATACGTGAGGGTAATATTTGAAGATAAGGATGAGTTTATGTTTAAGTGTGGTTGATTTAAATTGAGAATATGAATAATTTTTATGTGTAGTTGATTTAAGTTAAGTAGATGAAAAGTTCATAATTATGTCTTTTGAAATTTAAGAGTTTAATGTTTTTAAAGATGTCTTAATGTGTACACATATGAAGCGTATTGAAATTTCATAATTTTTGGGTTGAATCTACAATGAGAGTTACAGGCGTAAAAAAAGTGATAGACCCATGATATTATTTCAATAGCCTCGTGAATGATTATGTACTTTAGAGGGAAAAAGAAAGACATCCTAGATGTCTCCGATATGCCCTACGACACAACAAATTACCACGCAAACGTGAATATATCCATAACCAGTTGGCCACTGTTGATGATTTTGGTAACCAGCTCTCTGCTGCCCTTTTTCGTGTTGGTGATGGTTGTCAACTTGTCATCCTCAAGCTCAGTTTTATTTTCTGCTCTTTTCTCTCCCAACGTTCGCATGAATTATAAATGATGACTTGCATGTGGACTAGCATTATCCAAATTTCACCCACCCACTGATCCAACTAAACTTCGTGGGACTCGACTTCTTGACATTTACCAACTCAAGATTACATGGATGTCATAGCACTCACAGCAAATGATAATTGAACTATAGTGTACTGTCACCGTCAAGCTTGAGCTGTTTTCTGATTTTATAGTCGCTTGAGTACTTGATCCGTAACCAAAAGCAGAAAATAGCTTGGATCCGGCTGCAGGTATGTCGTCACCAAAGCTAGTAGGTACACTAGAGGACAAGGAAGCTCCATACTTAGTGACAAATGAACAGCATTTCTAATCAGAACTTGCTTCATGCTTTGTAACATCACAAGAGAGTAACAGCTCCAACAAAATGCTTGCAAGCTTGCAGCAACTTTCCGCGTATAAAAATTCCATGTGCATCCAAAGTCAGCATCACTTCTTTTGGGTATGGCTGCATGTGAAGCAACTTTCTTTATTCTCCTTACGAATCATGCAAAAGGAATGCCTAACAACGAACTATGATAAGGAGTGCGCAGCCGAGGGATATTTAAAAGGAGAAACCATTTAACTAATAATTTGAAGAGGGTATCGGATGCAATTTGTTTCAGGGTACTTCCAGGAAGAAGGTTCAGAACCTTTTACTGGTGGCAATTGGATCTGGACGTTGACTCGTAAGGTTCAAAAACAATCGTAAAACTTGTTTATTAGTTAAAATGACTCCCTCCCTTGTTTTGGACGCATCCCTAGATCACCACATGCTGGAAGAGGACTCTGCCGCTGTCTTTATTAATTTATTTGGGACGATAGCTTTCTGATACGTTTAATTAATTGTCATCTGCCATCTTCAAGCGAAAGATGGTTCACAATTCTCAATCAGTGGAGCTCACGCTCATCCCTCGTGATTAAGTTCTTGCTCTTACTCAACTTATCCCTTTTGTCAGGATATGTGAAATCGATTGAAAGCTATTCATTCTGGTTATACCAAAGCTTAATTACGTGTCAAACAGGAACTTAATCACTTTCTAACTAAAGTTAAAATTAAGAAAAGGAGTAGCTCTTTCCAAGTTAGTTTAGGCCTATAATTCTCATACTCATACTTTCTTAAACCTATCCAAAGTTTCTGATCTAAGCAACAACGTAACTCTGCAATTTGGATTTATAATCGTTGTAAGGAAGATTTTATTAGCATCAATACATTGGTAGGTGTAATATATTTCTTAAATAGTAAAAAGATTAACTATTTAGCCAATTCTTTTTAGGAGAGAATTTGGTTTATTCATAATTCATACTAGACTAAGAATAGTTGATTTGGTTAAAATAATAAATATAACTAGTTAAAAAATAAATATTAAGAAAATCAATTAGCTCTTTGCTGGATAATTTAAATAAGATAAGAAGTTCAACTAGTATAATATGATTAAACAATATTCTCCTTACTTATAGAAAAATTTAAACTTTAATTTAAAAAAGATGCTAAAAAGATATTTATTTATTTATAAAAATTTTTAATTAATAAAAAATTACAAAATAATTAATAAGTTGATAATTTTTAATAACAAAAATTATTTAAAAAATTAAATTTAAAATTTGAAAATATAAATTGTTTTTACCTTAAACATAGAACTAACACCATCACCACATTGTTGTTATAAGCAACTTCTATCACTCCCCTGTTTCTCTCCCACCCTCTTCCTCACTTTCAGGAGCTCTCTCTCTGATCCATCTCTTCGACTCCAACAACACAAGCACACAGAAATGGAGCGACCCAGATTTGTATTCCAAGCATCGGAAGTGGAATCAATGGCAAAGGCATCTGGGCTCACTGCTCACCAACTCCTCCCCACTCTGGTTAAATCGGCGAGAGCCTTGGCCCGCCCGCCAATCTCCAACTACCACGTAGGTGCCGTGGGGCTGGGCCCCTCCGGCCGCATCTTCTTCGGAGGCAACTTGGAATTCCCTGGACTCCCTCTTCACCACTCCGTCCACGCCGAGCAATTCCTTGTCACCAATCTCATCCTCAATAGGGAGCCCCAACTCACCCATTTCGCCGTCTCCTCCGCCCCATGCGGCCACTGCCGTCAGTTCCTCCAAGAAATCCGCGGGGCACCCCACATCCAGGTCCTCATCAACGACCAAGAAGAAGATAGTAACGAGTGTAAAGCAAAGCATTTCGAGTCATTGTCTCTGTTTTTGCCTCACAGGTTCGGACCTGACGACCTGTTGGAGAAGGATGTTCCTTTGGTTCTCGAACCACATCACAACAACCTGTCGTTACTGAGCGATGGCAACGTCCCAAATGGCGTAATCTTTGATTTGAAATTCGAGGCCTTGGAGGCCGCCAACCGGTCTCATGCTCCGTACAGCAAGTGCCCGTCTGGAGTGGCGTTGGTGGACTGTGAAGGGAAGGTTTACAGAGGATCGTACGTGGAGTCGGCTGCGTATAATCCGAGCCTCGGGCCAGTTCAGGCGGCGCTGGTGTCGTATATAGTGGATGGCGGTGGTGGGTACGAGAGGATTGTGGGTGCGGTGTTGGTGGAGAAAGAAGAGGCCGTTGTAAGGCAAGAGTTTAATGCCAGGTTGATTTTGCAGGTCATTTCTCCCAAGTGTGAGTTGAAGGTGTTCCATTGCGGTGAGGGTGTAGAAAAGATTTGATCTTGATTCTTGAATCTTATTGTCGGAGCTACTGGTTCTGTTTATAATCAGATATGTTAATTGTTCAGGGAAGATGAAATCAATGAAAAGACTATGGAACAAGTGAACAAGCTTCCAACTTTTTCTATGCTTCTTCCCTTGGTTGTGTTGCAGTTTAGTAGAGTACCCTAGAACAAAATTTGACTAGTAAATTCCTGAATTTTCTTTTTCAGATAATTATTTTACAATCTTTCCACAGAATTGTACCTTTAGCTTGGATAATTGAAATTTGGGACAGTTAAAGGTGTCACCTAATGCTTAAATTAATGATCAAATTGGGAGGACGAAACTTGCAAAAATGAGTGTTTTTTTCTTTTCACTGCCATAAACGAGCCAATGTCAACCGTTTCCTGTACTCTGGAACCACGCAAGACAAGTTATGGCTGCCGGTTCTTCTTTGAACTTAATGAGTTCATTGGCAGAACATATATGTATGATTGCTCTGCCTTGAGATAGCAAGCAGTACAAAATTGATGATGTACTGGTTCTGGTTTTGGTGGTATTACGATTTTGAATGGTTGGCAGTGGAGTATTTCTAGTTTACTTCATCTACGCCACTTTGTGTGATTGTAATTTAGCATTAGTCATCATAAATTGTAGAACTGACCAAAAAGTGTTCCCATCCCAATAATTGCTTTCCAAGCTTGTTATCTTTCTGACGTGGATTAGCAGGAACAAGTCAGAAAAGGTTATTTTGTATTTTTATCATGCTGATGGGCACATGTCAAAACTCTGGTGAGTGGCTCTGATAAGTATGCCCAAATAGAGACCAATGTGACTGTTACAAGTCGGTGATTGTAGTTGGTCTGAGCACAGTCTAGCTCTTTAAGAACACCGGCCTCGTGGTTTAGAAGAAATTCCAGCCTCGCCTCAAAGTTCATGCTCGAGTTCGCCTGGTAGTCGAGGCTAGATTCAGCTTGAGTGATGTGCAAATTTCCTCCTACCTTCTGCAATTGCATAATCTAACTGAAGAACGCTTCGTACTCAAAGCCACTTATTTGCTGTCTATGAACAAACAATAAGACCAGATGAGGCTGGTGTAGAAAAGTGCAAGCAGTTTATAATTATTACTCTTGGAACCAGTGTAAAGAAAATTCTGAACTTTACATCAGGCCAGTGTTTTAAAGTTACCAAGATTGGACTCAGATAAGAATCATATAACGAATTGATGTAGTATGATGGACAACTATAGGCCTATTGTTCTTCAAAAGAACATGGAAGCAGTAAATATACAGAATAACAGTGGATTGCTCACCCCAAAGAATTCTTTTAGTGAGCAATTCACATCACAAACAATAGATATAAACAAAAGTTTAAATTGATAATCCTATGCTTGTGTTGCTCCAACTGACTTATCCTTTGGAGAAATGATAGATTCAAGAGTAAGTTCTCCAAGTCCACTGGGTGGTCCAATGCTGCATCGGGCCGAGGTGTGCATTTCAATGGCATCTTTTATTTTCTGAAACTGCAGATGGTTTGAGAATCAACAAGCAAAATATAATCAATGTCAACGTCAATATATCAAGGACAAAATGTTCTAACATAAAACCAAATGCATTGAAAATTATCAACCAGTGACTTCTCAGCTGTATGCTTCCTTTAAATAAGTGAATCAGAGTTCTATGTTATAGTCAAAATTTCCCCACTCAAAAGGTTCTTATTCCAAGATTTCAGTTAAATTTTAGTCTAAAAGTAAAATGCATAGCTTCTGATAATCGACACAAAATCCATAATTCTCTAACTAAAATAATACCATTTTGCCTTGTTTCTCAAGATGTTTGAAGAAAAAATGATACCGGTCTTCCTATCCACTAAACATGAATGGCCTCTACTACCACAATCAATAGAAAACTTGTAAACTGCTTATATGAGATGTTTGTATAGTTGCATCATATGGAAAAAAGAAGACTTCTCGGGAACTGTAACCAGGTTTTACGCCTCACAAACATGACTTGTTCATGAAAGAAAAAGGACTGGACAATGCCAACCTTAGCAAGTGAGCATGAGAAGGATTCCAGTTGTCCATCAGCTCCTCGATAGAAATGGAAGTAAGGAAGCACCTTAACATTCAAACTTTTGCATATAGACTTATTCTCATCAAAATTGACTTTTAGAAATAAGATTTCTGGATGTTCTTCAGCTGTCCTGCAAAGCTGACAGATGAATTGAAAAAGATACATCAGATCAAAGTCATGATTACCAGAAAGAGCCTATAAATTATGAGGTCAAGCCCCTAAATTTTTGCTCTGACATGTCACAGAATGTCCAAGCAGCTATAATCCTCAGTCACTCTTGAAGTATGAAGCTTAAGGAAATGTTTCTGGAGAACAATCTGCCCCTGATCTTCAAAAATTTTAAATTAAAAAGAAAAGAAATCACTTTGGAAGAATATTAGCTTCTTAAATTGCTTACTAGGTAAAGTTTTGTATACGATAATATTTTTCCTCAGTAGGAGTTCTCAAGTTGAAATATATAAAAAAGAGAGCACATTTCCTTCATTAATCTAACATAATCCAAAGAACACCTACTTGAACCCTTAAGCTATCACCGATTATTGATTTCAACGATAAAACTGGATAATTAAGAATGTGTATGAGTTGATGAAATGGAACTTCACTCAAGTATATTGACGGGACCTAACACAATAAGATATAAGAACAAGAACTGGTATCTCCATATTTACTGTCATTTTGAAAAAATCATACAAGGCTGTGGCAGCCTTAAGGCAGTCTTTAACATCTAAAACTTATATTCTAACCAACATTTTCCTATTCAAATGGTTGTAAGGTTGGCTATCCTTCAACTCTCATATACAACAATATCATAACCTAGGGCCATACTGTTCACTTCTTTCATGGTCCAAACTGCCCCAAGTACGTTTTTCAAATTGCATCTTCATCTCTCATCACAGGTACATTAATCATGTACGATGCAGAAGCATATGACTTGACCAATTCTACTGTATAAATTCCTGTCCTAAAGCTACAAGCATCTTGGTTCTTTTGCTGCATATCCAGTATTCAATGTTATGACAAGATATTATTGGCATATTATTACATGCAGAAGGTTTAACAAGTTTAATGATACGACACTTCCACCTCAACTTCTTAAGACTTATTTTAGGAGGAAATTTAGAAAAGCACATGAGGATCACATGGGCCAAGATTTAG
>JANSVA010000217.1:13140214-13152185 GCA_025504915.1 Erythroxylum reticulatum
CATTTCTTAATAGATTTCAAAGAATCCACTTAAAATAGGAGGCATAATCAAAATAGATTTCTTCAGTGATAGGATTTAAATTTCTACCGTAGATGTAATTTTTAAAGCGTATAATAATTCCTATGTCTAATTTAAAATGCCAAAATTAAATAAAATATATAGAAAATATATGCTAACACATGTATTTCCTGGAAAGTAAACAATTGGTTACGTTTAGGTTTACCACTAATTTGGCATTTTGGGGGATCATCGGTTTTGATTTAGTTTCATCTGACCAAAAATCGTCCCTTTGAGCTGTTTCCATTTCGGGTTCAACATGATGGCTGTGGTTCCAACTAGGCCGTAAAAGAGGACCCAAAACTCGCATTTCCTAAGGTTCATATTGCTTCTTGCAAAATCACTTGGAACCCGCTCTTAAGAAATGCAAGAACCACGACGCCATCTTCATCTTCATCTTTTTTTTTTGTCTGATTACGCACAATCAAGCAGATGCCATTACCAACATGTTTAAAACCTTCTCGACGTAGATATGATTAAAACCCTTCTCCACATATTGCTTTCTAGACATTCGCATTTGAAATGTTTAATTGTAGAGAGGAGAATAACAATTTGATACTGCAACTTTCTGTTTCAGGAGGACTGATACTGATACTTACAATAACATCAACATCTAATTTGTTAAATACTAGAATTAAATTCGGAAAGGTATTGCTTGTTTTTTAATAAATTTGTTTAAACTGATGTCATTTTATGGGTTAATTATAAAATAAATCTCAAACTTTACTCAATTTTGTAATAATAACTCGATCTTTAAAAAGTGACATTAAAATGCCCCAACTTTTTTTTCGTTAGTGCCGCTAACATGGCAAACCATGTCTGATTTTTTACATGACATGTGGCCTAAATTTTTCCAACTCATTTATTTAAAAATCAATTAAAGTAAAAGTAAAAGTAAAAGTAAAAGTAAATTAAATTAAAGATTAATTAATTAAAATAAAAACTAAATGATATTCAATTACGAACTATTTTCTTTTTTTTTAAAATTTTCAAATATAACTCTTCTCTCTTGTGATTGTGTGTGAATTCAAGACACAACTTTCCTCTCTTATGATTGAAGATTCCCATTTCTAGTGAGTTACTCCTAAGGGTCCTAAGGTAATTAAATTTCAACTTTTGTCCCATGTTTTCATTTTAAACAAGTTTTGTTTTTTAGTCTATTTTTGCCTTAGTTTTTGTTCGTGTTTTAATGAATATAATGAGCGTTGTATATAAATTTGAGATGGTAACGACTGAAATTTTATGTAATTCTCACCATGTTTGTTTCAAGATTTTGGGTTCCTTGCTCTTTTCTTTTTAAAGTTGAGCATTTTCGAAAGTTGGGTTTTATTTTTCTCTTTTATGTAATTACGAGGTTGATTGGAGGGGTTTGGATTGGTTAAATGGGTCTATTGTGTTGGTTCATCTTATTGATGAATTTGTTAATGTTATGCAATAGCTGCTATTCAAGTTATTCTTTTTTAATTTTTTAGTTGTTTTTTGATCAATGGTGGATTGTTTTTTTTAATAGATTATTTTAAATTATCTTTTTTGACTAATAGGCATATAACTTATCAAATTGTGGATCTTTGGAATAGAGTGTTTGTTTTCACTATCACTCTCATGCTTGTTAGAAGATTCACCATCACTGTCGTACTCCCCTTGCTTAATACAATGCTTGTTATTACACTATTTTCCATTGTATATTATTATTGTAATCCTTTGTTTTGCTCTTCATTTTCTCCTTCACATTTGTTTTGACTAGCTTGGCTAACTTCTTTAGTTGGATCCCTTCGTTCATTTAACTACTAAAGCTTTGCTCCCTATTATGCTTTTGACTTTGTTGCTTTCTCTCATAACCTCCTGGCCTTCTTTCTAGCTTATTAAAGATTCTCAAACTTCAAGCATTTTCCTTATCCCCTCTCTCATCTTCTTGCCTGACCTTCTTTCCTCCATTTTGAACTTAAACCTCTCTTTTTTTAACCATTTTTGGAAATTTCCATCTTTATTTTACTTTCTCCTTACAACTTTCATCCTTTATCTCATTAGGTCATCATCCCTGGTAAGCCTTCTAAAGGTCCTAAAGCGCATCAAGAGACCAATCCAACTTCTCTTAACCAATTATTTGACCCAATTAGGAAGACATAGAGTCAAGTTATATATTATAGCTTATTGGTAGGACTACATTCAGTTCTTAATTGAATTTTTTAGTGCAACTATTTTCCATTACATATTACTATATAGTTTACCCCTTTCAAAGGATATTTTATGACTTTTTTAATCATGGTTATTAATTCCTTTTAAAAATCATAATGCCTCTATTATTCTACTCTAGTTAAGCTTTCAATTTTCCTTATTAGTGATTGCAATTTTGACTTATTGAAAACAAACAGTAAAATTCTTTGTAATATAGATGTTAGCATTTAAAATTTCATTATAGTGGAGTATTGGAAAGAAATGAAAACAAAAAATATGTTAGAGGCAAGATCAAATAGAAGAAGGATGTTGGTGTTGATGAACTTAGTATGTTAGTACTAAGAGGAGTATCGGAAGATAAAGGCCATAGAGTTACATTTATGTTTTACAAATTTCCAAAAGAGTCAATGAGATGCTTGAACGAGTTGAGTTTACACCATGACAAGGATATGTTGTCAATGCTTCAACGTATGGAAGAATTGAAGAACTATAATGTTGAAATATATTATAAGTATAGTTATGATAATCCTACAAGTGATGATGAAGAAATTGATTATGATATTGGCAATAAAAATGGGTTATTCTAAGTTCATTTGGAACAAAATAATGAAGATTTTGTTTTAATGACTAAATATGAAAATGATATATGTGACGATGAAATTTATACAACTAACAATGAAGAATATGTTACTGTAAAAGCTAATGAGAAGAAATATAGGAATAAGGTTAGTAGTGGGTTTGAATGTGATGGTGTTGTGGATGAGGTTGGAAGTAGTGGAAAATGTAGTAAGGAAGAGCAAAATTTTTCAAACAATTCACGAAGAGAAGTAGAAAGTTCACATGGTTGGTTTAGTAAGTATGAGGATAGTGAAGCTGAAGTTCAATCACCAACATGTAGTGATGATGGTGGGTGCAAAGCCTTCGACAGATGCAAGAAATATGTTGTTTTCAATCCAAAAGTGGACATGAAAGAATTTCAGTTTGAAGTTGGCATGAATTTTAAGGATGAGGTTTAGTTTAGGGAGGCAATCATAAATTATGGAATTACAAATGAATATGATGTTTTAATGACAATATCTGGTTTGAGAATGGAAGTTGTTTGTGATCCACACTATCTTTTTAGGGTTTATACTAGCTGGATTGCAAATGAAAAAACCTTTGTAGTGAAGATATTAAAAAATAAGCATACTTTTAAAAAAGTGCAAAGAAACAAGCGAGCTAGTAAGAAGTGGATAGCAAATCAATTCTTACAAAAGTTTATGAGGAGCCTGAATTGGCCAATTAGCAAGGTGATAGATGATCTTCAAACAAAGTATTCATTGTAAGTGACTAATCTCAATGTTATAGGGTTAAACAAGAAGCTATTATGATGCTACGAGGATTAATGGAAGGACATTATGCAAAATTGTGGTCTTATGGACAAGAATTGCAACAAACCGATAAAGAAGGCCAATTTATCATTCAAAATGAACTTGATGAAAAGTTTGTATAACCAATGTTTAAGAGGTTTTACTAGAATTTAGTGCATTGAAGTATGGTTTCCTCAGTGGTGGTCAAAAAATAATAATGCTTGATGGATGTTTTTGAAAGACATTTTTTAGAGGTGCTTTGTTAGCTACAGCTGGGCATAATGGAAACAATCAAATGTACCATATATATTGGGATGTGGTTAAGAGAGACAATTACTAATTTTGGCATTGGTTTTAAGTCTTCTTGGTGAAGATCTAAACATTAGTGGGAATTCATGAACGTTTTTAAGTGATAAACAAAAGGTAAAACTTATGATATCGGTACTAATTGTCAGTAAATATGTTTTGAATTATTATATTATACTTACATTATAATGTTTTGTTTTTCTTTTTTTTTTAGGGTTTAGTAAATACATTGAAGAATCTCTTCCCAAAAGCAGAGCATTGAAAATTTTCTCGACATGTGTGTGCCAATTGGTCTAAATTGCATAAAGGCCATATTTAGGAGTTTATTTTGACAAGCAGTTAATTGCATAATGTAAGTGGAATTTGTTGAAATAATGGAGAAGTTAAAGAATGTATCAAACAAAGGCTTACGATGACTTCAAAGCAAGAAATCTTGACACTTTTGAGAAACCATTTGTTAGCACAAGGCCAAATTGTGAGATTGTTTATAAAAATATATTAGAGGCATTTAATGGATTCATTTGTGAAGTACGATCAAAAAGCCTAATTAATAGGCTAAAGGATCTTAAAGTTGCTTTAATAACTTGAATTCATGAAAAAAGAGATACGATGATCAAATTCACAAATGAAATATGTCTAAGGGTGAGAGAAAAGATAGGGACTGCATTCTGGGAAGCAAAGCATTATATCATCAGGATAAACAGAAGTTGAAGTTCGAAGTAGCACATTTTGTAGATAAGTTCATTATTGATTTACAAGTAAAAACATGTCAGTGTAGACTTTGGAATTTAACAGGAATCTCATATAAGCATGCATTTGCTTGTATATCAAATTAAAAAGGAGGATATCGATGGGTATGTGAGTCAATACTACAAACTTATGTGTTATTTGAAGAGTTATCAGTCCATGGAACCCATTAATGGTACAAATTTTCAAAAGATGAAGAATTCTTTTGAAATGCAATTAATGATGGCTTCTGAAGGAAAAATTCGTTTGAAGAAGGGATAAAGATGAAGAATCATGGAATCAAAATAAGTTGAGCAAAATTGGAGTACCCATAAGATGTCAACATTGTTTTAAAGTTGGTCACAATAAAAGAGGATGAAAAAAATAAGGAATAACCTTTAAGACAACCTAAATTGCTAAGGTAATTGTATACTAATTTATAATTATGTATATGATAGATATTCTTTAAATATTTGATCATTCACTTCAAATTTTATATGCATAATGTGGAGAAAATGAGGGAGACCACCAAAAAATTTGACATCTATATCTAAAATTGACAATGGTGTAAAAAGAAGAGGTAGATAATTAGTATCTACAAGATCCAACACTGCAACATCTATCTTATGAATGGAGATGAGGGTGGGGAGTGAACATTCATTTTTAATTTTAGTTTTCCATCAACTTTTTAATCAATCATAAACATTTAAGACTATATAGTCCACCCAAGGATATGGAGCAACATTTGGAGAAGTTATTCAAAACACTTATTTTACAGTATATTAACATTTGGAGAAGTTAGTGGAAAATTATTTAGTATTGTTTCCTAATTGGTCATAATATACCTTTTGTTTAGAGATGTTTTACCGATGGGTAAAAGTCAACATCAAGTTTTGGAACCAACTTAAGCTTTGCAAAGTACAAATGCTAAAAAAAACAACTATAACCAGGAGGAGATACAAATTAAGTGCTTAAAAATTAACTCTAATAAAATCTCAAATTGATGATGGTGAATCAACAACAACATGAGTCATGTTTGATAAATGTGTTGTGATTTTGATATGTATTTCAACTGTGAGTTATAATATGGATATGGATATGTATTTGAAACTTTTTTTTGTAATTTGGATGTGGATAGGGATGTTTGACGTTATAGGATAATTTTCTTGAATATGGATGATAGAAATGTTAGATTGTCTTGAATAATTGATTTGTATATAGATATTGGCCATTCTCAATTGCAACCCATTCCATATCTAATTTAATATAAATCTTTTATACTTTGCATTTCAAAAGAATTTTTCCTTCAGAAGCCATCATTTCTGTAATTGTAAATTAACATTACCAATACGTCAATGAGTAAAGAAATACATAGGACAAAATCATAACCTATTCAGATATTGATAATATCAACTTAAATGTTCAAAAGCAACATGTTTGAACTATTATAGATTTCTTATAAATACAATAATCTTTCATAATCAGAGACAATGAGTAAAGATCATATATTTCTAAAGGTCCATTAAATGCAACTCCTTCCCATTTTGTTTTTCTCTTTCACATATCGCTACATTGTAGGTTTATCTTAAAAAGCATCAAACACCCAAGATATATAGTCATATGGAACCTCAAAAATAAAAAGTAAAACACAAATATCATAATTATTCAAAAATTGAAATATATATGAATTAAAAATAAACTCACCACTTGCGCACAACAATGTATCTTGCAAATAAAAGTCTTACCCTAACATACGGAAGATGTTTGGCAAAAAGTTTTACAATAACAAAGCCTCAACTCGTTTACCAGTACTATATACCTACAAGACACCTAAAATTTGAATGATAACATTAATATCATATAAGTTATAATTGAAATATTCATAGCATAATTCGTTAGTAAAAACATAATGGCAATACTCACATTTGTATTATTACATTGATAAAAATGTTGACCAATATTAAACTTAACATTTGATATTTGTAGCTTCATCATATTATTACAATTGGGATAATCAATATATAGAATATGAAAAATTACTCAGGATTATGATATCCATATTTTATGCTAAAAATAATAACATTAAAAATTACAAAACTTGTTTTACCATTAAATATAGCAGCTTCTCTTGGCAAAATTCAGAGTATTTCTTTTCAACTTCAAACAATAATAAATCACATTTTTAAATCCTTTAACAACAACTTCACACTCTTCCCATATCAAGTATATACCAGATGTAGATGCAATAAAAGCTATATATATTTTACTTCCACCCATTTATATTTTTTTAGTAATACACAATGTAGCATCCTGTCTCTCAAATGATTGAGATATGTAAAGAGTTAGACTAATGAGTGTCAGCATATGGAGCAAAATTGGTACAATTGTGACATGATTATTATAATTATATTTAAAGGCATGATATGAGCACACTCACATGAATTGTGAATTAAAAAAATGGTACTCAATCGACATGTCCCAGGACATGAAAAATGATAAGTGAAAATTATGTGAATTGTGTTTTGGTATGTATTGAATTTTGGTATGATTGGATTTCAATTAGTGAATTGGAATTAATTGTGATTAATTGGGAGATTGATGAAATAAAATGATATTAATTGGAAGATTGATGAAATAAAATGTACATTTGGACTAGGAAAAATGTTAAGTGGTAGGATAAATTGATACATGAAAAATTTAGATGATTAAGCTTTAAATTGAGTGACATTGGCATAGTTAACCATGTGACAAATGGACTAGTAATTAAATGAAAATTAGACCAATTATTATGTGACATGTGGACCAATCTTGGAATGACATGTGGAGTGATTTAGTAGGAAAAAATGGCAGCATCTTGAGTGGATTAGTGGCAGCATCTTGATTAGGCAAATGTAAGACATGCCTTAGGACAAGTATTGTGCTTTAATGGTGACACTTAACATGTTGATGGAGCAAATTCCAGTAGCAATGTTTCTGTTGTTTCCCTCACCTTTCTCCACTAAAATTGTTCCAAATCTTCTTTGTACTTTATTCTTAACCCTAGCTAAAATTTTGCATGAAAACCATACCTAAATCCTTCACCAAATTGCCAAGAAAACTAGCTGATTATGATCTTCATATTGCTGTTCAAAAATCACCTTACTTTCACCATAAGTTTGGGTTGATTTTGCTTGCATGGAGACTTGGTTTAATATGAAGTTTTGTGTTGAATTGGAAGCCTAATGGGTAAGTAATGAGTTTTATGTCATGTCAAATGATATAAGAATGATGTTTAAATTGGAATAAAATGCATGTGATATTAGTGAAGATATGTGCTAAAAAATGTTGTATGAAATTGGTAGTGTTTCTGTTTAGTTTTTGGTATATGAAAACCGTGGGATGTAGATTGACTGATGGATGAATTAGGTCTAGATTTGAAGTATAATGAAGGTGGATTTATGCCAAAGAAAGATGTTAATTTGATGTTCTTGAATTGGGAAAGAACTAGGACTATATGCATAATAATGTCAAAGTTTCTGGTTTGATAATTTGTGAGCTGCTAATTGAATAAAGAGGTTGATGAACTATAAAGAGGATGTTTAACTTTGGTATAAAGTTTAAAACAATCTGGATAAAAATGAAAGAAGAATTTCTGGAATATGTTAGTTGTAGTACTTTCATTGAACATACATCGGTATTTTGGTCATATCTTGATCTATAGATCTCTAAATGAGTTGATTCTTAATTGAAAGTAAACTATAGACATATGGCTACAACTTTCCTGAAGAAATAGAATTTTAATTCCTTATTTAAGAATTCGAAAATCTGATTTGAAGTTGAATTAAGAGTTATGTTATAGTATAAAAATAGTCTGCAATGTTTAGAGTATAATTTTCAATATATTAAATTAAATTGTATGATCTTATTGTTATTAGAAACATAATACATAGGGAAACAATTGTCTAGAATAAATTTTTTAATAAATACTCCATTTTTCTTGTCATAATGATCATGCAAAGTAGACCTAAAAGTATGTTTTGAGGAAAAAGCTGGAATGGTTAATGAATTGAGCATGATCAAGTGTATTTAAGGTATTAACCTAAGTGTTAACAAGACATATTCGAGTGATAATGTTTGAATGATTATGAATTATGATTAAAGAAATATACCCTGGCTAGTCATTGAGCATGCATTGCACATAACACATATATATGTGCATAGTTGATTATGTATTTGATTGATCAAATTAGTAATGTGTACAATATATGTGTATTTAGACACTCAAGACATACGCCATCATTCCAACATTGCCGGACCATCCAGGAAATAGCATATATGGGAGCGTACTGTAACCTAAGATGGTATCACTTTGATTTGTTATGTTTGATACTGGATTGAATTGATATGTGATGTATGTGTACTGAATTCTGGACATGAAATGTCTGAGGAGTTTGATGTATGAATAAAACATTGGAATTGCAACTTGAATGTGAATGTGATTGACTATTTGCTTCTCAACTTAAATGTTGAATGCTAGACTAAAAGTTTGATGACAAATATGAATGAGAAAGAATGTGAATGTGACTGAATGAGCTAACGATTGAATTTGTGGAATGCATTTCATTCCAATGCATGAAATATAAAGGCAGTTGTGACTGATGTCGCCAGTGAAAAAGAACTTAAAGCTCAGACATTTGTGGAAAGGACCTAAGGCTCAATGTGTGCAATGAGCTCTGTATCTCCAACAGATAAGGGACAGTATGAAAGAGCCCAGTATCTACGATGGATACGAGATAGTGCAAAGGACACACGGTCACAACAACGTAATAAATGAATTTGATTCTCATAAACGTTGCATTCATATATGATATGAATAAATTGAATGATTGCATTGTTTTGAGGACTTTTCTTGCACGAATACATGATAATTTATCAATGATTGTGTTCTACAAAATTATAGTGAAATGATGAATTGTATGGATTTGTGATTGAAATGTGACATGTGTTAACAAAATGTTTCGTGATATTACTTGATGATAATCAAATTGATGTGAGTTTTATGATAACATAAATTGTTGTGTTGTATGACAAGAGTAAACCATTGAGGATGGTTACTCAATTGAGTTCGCAAAACTCACCAAAATTACAACGTGACTTTTCATGTTCAGAGGAGTTATCCAATTAAACCAATTGGAGTTCAGCCACTACAAATGAGCATGAGTTAGGGGTCAAGATCAGTTAGCACCTGCATATGTTTTCAGTTAATTTGTATTAAGCATTGCTTTACACAAATGTTGTATTATGTACACATGAATTCTAAAGTGTAATGACTTTTTGATTGAATATGTTTGTATTGAATAGGCCCAAATGAAATATGAGTTGCTTAAGATATGTCTGATGCGTGAAAAGTTTATAATGTGTTATTTTGATAGTCTTAACGTACCATCCCTATAGAGCATATTCTCGAATATCGTCATTATGTTCGAGAATATGCCCTATGAGAGTTGTGTGTTACATATAATGATCAAGTATGATTAAATGAGTTACAAGAATCTTAAAGTTAGTACACAATAATACATCAAATAATCACAAAGCTAGCTAGAGCTAAAACATTCTTACACACTTGAAAGACCCCTCGGTTCCTCTTCATTAATAGTCTCTCCTAGATTGCTAATGAATAATGTATTGCATTGAGGATTATCTTTTGTAATTTTCATAAAATTGGTAAAAGAAAAAAGTGAATGAGCCTCTTAGATCATGCTACATTGCTCTACAAAGTCACTCCTTTATGGTAATTACTATAATAGAAATGAATGATATACAAGAGAAAGGTATAAACAATAGTTGTAGTACAAGAAAAAAAGTGTTGTCAAATGGACATGTATTATGGAAAAGCAATGTTTTTAGTAGGTAGATAAAGTAAAACTTAATCCAAACTAATGCATAAATTAGAGCATTAATACGTAGATAGTAGAAACAGAAATAGTATTCATTACAAATCTAAAGATTGCTTATAATGAAATAAAGTACAATGTTACAGCAACAAAGACCATAAAATTGAGAAAAAAGATCCTACATGAAGATCAAAACATATCTTATTAGGCATAACATATTTCTTTACTTAAATGGGAACTAAATAGGAGATCCTATAGGAATCAACTTCTGATTACAATCTAATCTTCTTTCTCTTCCATAAATGAATACAAAGAATTTAAAAACCTATATAATAAACTACAAATGAAGTGTAAACACCTTCCATCCAACTTAGATAGTTTCTACAATTGGTCAACACATAACTTGCTTCGCATATGCAAGGCTAAGTAAGAAAATTATTCACAACTTTGAACCATTCAAAATAATAGATCATTAAAGAAATTTCCTAACAAAAGCAAGCAAGTTTTATAACTCATATTTCATCACATGCTTTGCATTATTTTCTTGATCATTCTCTAATAAAATTGAATAGAATAGGGAGTGTTAACAAATCCAGAAAATATCAACAACATTGAATTCAGGAAACATATGTTTGTTGAAACAACTTGTAGTAAATGGTAATTAAGTGAATTCAAATTTCTTAATGTTTCACCTTCTAGTTCTGGTAATAGTACATATGAAGTTGAAAAATGTTAAAACAATATCACCTGTTCTAATCACTCTAACCAGAAAAAACAATGTAAGAAGCATAGCAGTCCATTAACAAATTTCACTATTAGATTAAGTTGAAACAACTTTTAAGCAAAAGAAATAACTACATAGATGTATCAGGACAAATTCACCCTTATAATCACCCATTCGTCTTAAGCTTAAGCCATAAACTCCATTAAGTAAATGTAAACAGTAACAATCTAACTTACGGTTAGATAAACTCACCTCCCAATCGCAGAAGACATTCTTAATTACACCCAACCATAACATAATAGTGATAATCCAAAGAGAGTGACAATTCACCCACAATCATAAGAAAGGGACAGTTCACATAAAATCACACACAATCACAAGCGTTGTATCATCAATGCTCAAGAATAAAGAAAACAGAAAGTTATTTACACTTCACACAATCATAAGAAAGAGGAGAGATGTATCTTGAATTCACACACAATCACAAGAGATGAGAGTTGTATCTGAAAAATGAAGAACAAAGAAGAAAATTTGTAATTAAATATCATTTACTTTTTGTTTTAATTAATTAGTATTTAATTTAATTTATTTTTACTTTTATTTTACTTTTATTTATTTTTATCATAACTTTCAATTTGTTACAAAAAATCCAAAAGTTAAGTTTTTCGTTAACATCACTGACATGGCTAACCACTCTTATTTTTTTGCCACATGTATAACACATGACCTAATTTTTTGAACTCGTTTATTTAAACGAGTTC
>JANSVA010000217.1:13157628-13183864 GCA_025504915.1 Erythroxylum reticulatum
ATGTGGAGTTCAGTAATGATCGCACGTAGCACTCCCTTATCTTAGGATATGTATCGGAATGACCTACGGGCGTCCCGATGCGTACCCTAGGGTAATGGGGTGTTACACTTTCAATGTTGCCTTGTGAGTCACGTTTAGTCTTAAAGACCCATTTACAAACCACTTGCTTTATACCTTCAGGCAACTTAACTAATTCCCAGACATTGTTATCATCCATTGATTTCAACTCTTCTTTTATAACATTGAACGACTTTTCAAAAATTGCTACATTTTATGGCTTGTTTGAACGAGACTGGATCCTTATCAATGCTCAAGTCACATTCATGCTCAAGTGAGTTTAGTCACTCGAAATAGCTGATCTTCTCTACCTTACAGACCTTTGTAATGCTACTTCTTGTGGCATTACTTGATCATTTGTAACTTGAACATCATTAGCTGGTTCTTCATTAATATGTTCATTTTGTGGAATTGGAACATTAATTTGTTATTTCGGTATATTATGTATCCATGATGCAACAAGAGGAATAACCACCGATGGGATCACATTTAATGTAGTAGTTTCTACTCGACTCGGAGAAGTTTCTACTTGACTCTCGTGAATATCCACTTTTTGTGGTTCTCCACTCCCATTAATTGGACCATTCTTAATGAGCCGAGTGTTACCAAACTCAACTATTCTTGTAGTATGATTAGGACAATAAAATCTATACCCTTTTGACTTTTTGGGATAGCCAATGAAATAACCACTAACAGTTCTCACATCAAGCTTCTTTTCATGTAGATTATATAATCTTACTTTTGCCAGACAACCCTAAATGTGAAGGTGTTGTAAATTAGGTTTCCTTCCTATCCACAATTCATAAGGTGTCTTAGGAACTACCTTACTAGGAATTTTATTAAGCAGATACGTAGCGGTCTTTAATGCATGCATCCATAATGATGAAGGTATAGTACTATAACTTAACATACTCCTAACCATATCCATAAGAGTACGATTCCGCCTTTCAGCTACACTATTTTGTTGCAGTGTACCAGGCATTGTGTATTGTGCACATATGCCTCGAATTATAAGAAACTTTGTAAATGGATTTGGACATTGTCCACTTTTATCAAAATTTTCATAATATTTACCACCTCTATTAGACTTCACTATCTTTACTTTTCTATCTTATTAATGAACACCTTTAGGATGTCCACATATTGAGACTTCTCATGTAGCAGATAAATATAACCATATCATAAAAAGTCATTAATAAAGGTAATGAAATATTTTTCAACGCTAAAAGAAAGAACGTTGAAAGGACCACAAATTTCAGTGTGTATTAATCCAAGTAATTCGTTACTTGTTGTGGCTAGATTCCTTGATATATGTTTGGTTTGCTTACCTATAATGAACTGCACACATATATCCTAGTCAACAAAATCCAATTGAGGTAAGATTTCATTTTTCACTAACCTCTGTACCCTTTCCTTAGATATATGGCCTAATCTTTTATGCCATAAAAAAGCAAAATATTCCTTATGTGCACTACGTTTATTTCCTATAATATGGTTAATATGAAACAGAGATTCAACAAAATTAACATCAAGATGGAAACGATATAAACAATCAAGTAAAGTACTAAAACTATAATAGTATTTATGTTTATATAAAGAAAACACATGGTTTCCAATCTTAAAGTTAAAACCATCATCATTCAGTTTTGCAATAGAAACTAAATTCCTAGCATAGTCAGGAACATAAAGACATTTTTTTAGATCAGGGTGACACTTCATGCCTTCATTTTATTCCCCATTTACAAGAATTTTTTAGTTCTGTTTATGGTCTGGATTAAAAGGAATCCCTGTTTAACATGTGACACATGAGTAGTTCCACCAGAATCTAACCACCAGGTATTATTAGGTACTTTAATAAGATTTAATTCAAAACATACTGAGATATAGTATGTACCTTTCTTTTCGAACTAAGCCTTTTTTTAGGGCAAATCTTCTTGAAGTGACTAGGTCTCTTACAGAAATGACACCTCTTATCTTTATGGATTCGGCCCTCATCAACTTTGCTAAGAGATTTGTCCTTATCTTTGCCTTTCTTTCTTGGTTTATTCTTGTTGTTCCTATTCTTGTTGTTACTAGCTCCTTGATGAAACATAAGATGAATGGAGTGTTCTTTCATTTTCTTCAATCTCCCTTCCTCCTGAACCAATATGAACTTAATTTCTTGAAGGTTCCATTTTTCCTTAATGGTGTTATAATTCACCTAGAACTGGCCGAAATCAAGAGGAAGTGAGTTGATAATGAACTGTATAAAAAAAGACCCACTTACATCTACACCCATGGATTTTAGCTTTGCAGCTAGATTTGACATATTTGTTACATGATCATGAATAGGCTATGACCAGTTAAACTTTTTGGTCGTTAGCTCACTCATTAAAGTCCCCACTATAAACTTGTTAGCTATATCAAATTGAGAGTATTCTTTAAGTTTCAATATGTACTCCTTTGCATTGTCTGTTTTAAGCATTGACAACTTTACATTTTTTGCAATCAACATTCGCATCAAGTTCAATCTCAGCCTGTTAGATTGTTCCCAAGCCTTATAATAAGACTGTCAGCTTTAGAACTAGTCTCAGTTATAGCTGCGAGCCTTACGTCTAAAACTATGGCCAAGTCCAAATCTATTACACCCAGTTGGAATTGGATTTGTTCAGACCAATCAGTATAGTTCAGACCATTGCACTTGATAAGCCCATTTCCTAAAGCAAACAAATTAGTAGATGCTGCAAAAACAACATATATCTCACATATTAATACTTTGAGTAAACCTAAATGGATTCAAACTAACTAATACACTTTAATTATGCATTTAAATTCTCCTTTGGGTGAAATTTAAATGAATAAATGTAACCTATTATGATGCAAATATTGTTCACTATAATGGACAATCAATCATATTCTAGTCAACATGCATGTTATCTTTGGATATATAATCATATTAACTAAATATGTTGATAATGTCCCTTTAATGTCATTAATTATAACCAATGGTCCATCTTTAGGTGACCTCCTAGTGTTATAATTAATTATTTCAATTGTTCAATTCAACCTTTATGTCATTTTAGCATCATATCATAATGGACAATTGAAACAATCACAATTAAATGATTAATTTTTTAAGCTAGGCCACTTTGGTGACTAACAAGCTTTCCATGCAATAAACATTTAATTGGACAATTATCATACATGACAAAATTTAATTTAATTAGTTTGGTCACTTTAGTGACTAACAAACTATTCTAAACTGCCATAACGTCATGTATTACACTCAATATATAATAAGAAAATTTAATTCTAAGCATTTCATAATATAAATGGTCGAAGTATCAAGTAAAACATAATATCACACAAAAAATTATATTAGGCATAGCAAGTATATACGCAACTTTTATGGGTTATGACCCAAACTTAAAATACCTTAAGTATGACCAATAGTCAAGCCCATTAAAATTTTAAATAAATACTAATTGCACGCGCCTGTTATTAGGCTTTTCATTCATGGGAGGCGCATGCCTCATCTTCCTCAGCGCTGAACGCTGATTTTGTTTTCAATTTTTGTTTTTTTATCTTCTTTCTTCATATCGTTGCTCTCCATACCGAAAACCATCCCAAGCCTTACCAAGAGCATATATTACCACCATTATAATCATAGAGGATGGTTTCTCTTTAAAACAAAAACTTTACGGTTTTATATTTTTTTTAATTCTCTCTACTATGTATTACCCTTAATCTAAACCATCCATCCATACCCAGTATATTTCGGTTAAGTAGTGAGAATATGTTTCAAGTCCTTAGTACATTGATTCTATTAACATCCGAAAATCACCAAAACTTACAGTTATTTCTATGACTATGCTTGTGTGTCTATTTCTGTATTCCTTTCATGGCAGTGCAACGAAGAAAATAATGCCATAAACAATACAAAATTATGCAACACTCCATTTATACAAAAACAAATAAAAACACAATCATACCTAATCAATACACGATAGAAAACAAATCATGCAACATCGTGGCTCTAATACCAATTGTAAGACATTTATGAATCAATTTATTTAAACATACCTGAATCTATGATAGGCTTTTTGTAAGGAGATTTATCCCCTCTTTTCTTCTACACTTCTTTGATGTGTTTCTTCAATGGTTCATATCGCACATTTACAAGTTTCTAAAACTTATATATCTTTTCACCAACCATAATGTTGGTTCATTTTAAAAGAGAGAAAGAAAGGGTTTTTGACCTATTTGAGATCCATTATTTAATACCCAATTACCATTATCTTGGATTCTTTTTATGAGACTCAACTATATATAACACATAGGTCATGAAATAATCTGACACTAGGGAGATCCAGTAATATGCAACCTAACTCTTAACTAGTAGAACGGTTGTTTTTAACAGTATTATGTATTAGTTATTATAAAAATGCTTTATTCAAAAGAGAATTCTTCAAAATTATTCATTCCAATAAAATCTTCATTTTCTATCAATTTTTTATTTCATCGTCTATTTCAATTTTCTTTTTATTAAATCTTTTAAGACATTCATTAACGTAATGTCCTTTTTCTTTACAATAATAACATTGACATTCATTTATCTTTTTATTTCTTCTAAACATAGGTTTTTTTAGGTTTGTATCCTTCTTTTTTCTTGTAATATTTTGCTTTAAGTTTCTTAAAATATCTTTTCATAAAATAGTTCTTCCTTTTATATTTCTTTTTATCTTATTATAATAATAAGGACTATCACATCATATCATAATAGGCATTTTAAATCATAATCCATTTTATTAATAGCAACAGCTACTCGTAGAGCAATTTCTCACTTATCCATTGGTTCTTCTATATTTTGGAGAAACTGATTTGGCATAAATTTTAAAAATGATAGAATATTATGGAAATAACATTCTTTTCTAAATAGAAAAACTTCAAAAACAAATCATAGATATGCAAGATATCATAGAAAAATTGAATAAATTCGAAATAGAAAATAAACCCAATAAAATCCCTATAGAAAACATATATTTGATCTAAATTTAAAAATGAAAATATCTCATAATTATAGATAAAATGAAAAATATCATACGGGCTTCTAATTCAAAACTTTAAGAGTTAAATTAACAAATAGAAAATTAAACTTAAAAACTTTGGCGCATATAAAACCCATTTTAGGTAAACAAGTTCATTGGAATCCTAATGTTAGTGATATACCTAGTACTTCTAGAAATCCACCGCCTAAGTATCCTTAATAAAGTTTTAATAGAGCTAATTTAGGATATGTATATCATAACCAAAGATAAAGATGGCTTTACACCTATAGAGAAAATGAGAACATAAGTTATAGATCCTTTTAGAATATATTTAGCTATAGATTGCATCCAAAATATAGAAGAAACAATAGATAAATGGGAAACTGCTCTACAAGTAGCTATTGCTATTAATAAAATAGATTATGAAATAATTAAACAATTTCTAGAAAAAAAACTGTTAGCCATCAACACCCTCAAATCCTAGAAAAATTTAGATGAAAATTAAAAAAACTATATATTTCATCCTGATAATGATATAACAATTTTAATAACTTGAACAATTGAAAGGTTTCTACTAGAATTTGTTAGAGAAGGAAATATTTTAAAAGATACAACTACTATAGGAAAATACGTTATAGCATTACAAAGGCTACAATTATGTGATATGTGTGAAATTAAAAGTTATATTTATATTTTCTTAGATTATTATTACCGTATTTATAATCAAGTTGATAATATATAACTTTATTTAAAAATGTTTTACTCAAAGATCCCTGATCTCTAGGGAAGTAAATTAGAGGCAACATACAATCTTGGATTTGTAGATACCTTAAGAAAAATAATTTCTTTTCCAAAAGATAAATTAAGCAAATAGTGTGATTTTGTTGTTTTATTAAAGAAAAGTAAAGGAATAAAAAAATCTTCCTTATCTTATTATGATTTTAAAATGTCTACTATAATAGGATATAATAGTCCTTATTATATAATAAGATAAAAAAGAAATATAAAAGGAAGAATTATTTTAAGAAAAGATATTTTAAGAAACATAAAAAAATTAAAAGAAAAAAGAAGGATATAAACCTAGAAAACCTATGTTTAGAAGAAATAAGAGAACAAATAAAAAGAATGTCCTTTACGCTAATGAATGTCCTAAAAGATTTAATAAAAAGAAAGTTGAAATAGATGATGAAATAAATAAAATGACAAAAAAAGATTTATTAGAAAATACTTTAGAAGAATGCTCTTCTGAAGAAAGTATTTTATAATAATCGATATAAAATATGAAGAAACCTCAAATTCTAAAATAAATGAGTGAAATAAAAGAATCTTCTAAGGCTCAAATTGATAAGCAAATAATAAATGATATAGTAGAAATATTTGAAAAGTATATAGATTACAGCCACGAAGTTCTTATCAATAAAAAAAATGATTAAAAAGATTCAAAGTACTATGTTTTCTATAAATTCTTATAGCTGGTTTAATATGACGTTATTAGAAAAATTGGGATTAAAATCCAGAAAACACCATATGTTTTAAGGTATTAATATTAAAGAAAAAACCCTAAATATTTGTTTTAATATTAAAGAAAAACCTTAAATATTTGTTTAACTTCTAATAAAGTAATGATTCCTCTATTATCTAAACGAGATATCTTCCAAAAACTTGATGACATTCCCAAAGAAATTAGGGATAAAATAGATAGGTGCATATAAGATCTATACAAATGATAACTAGACCTACTTTTAGAAAAGGAACTGATAGTCCAATAAATTTAGCAATATTAGATGATTGAATTCACATTAGAAAAGAGGCCTGTATGGGAACTTTAAGAGGCAATCTTTAATAACAAAAACTTTTGTTTAATATCTATCCTAAGATGTCTTATAATATAAAAGATAAATATTTTGATAAAAAACATTTCCTTTAATCTAAGAATTTGAAAGAAAAGATTTAATTAAAGATGGAAATAGACCATAGTCTATTACATATGTAATATCTTATGTCTTATCGAATACTCATCATATAGAATATTCTCCAGACAAAGATATTATCGTTTGCTTATCAAAACTCATCATACAAAATGTTTTACAGACAAAGATATTATTGATTTTCTAAAATTATTTTCTAAGGTTGAAAGAATACATCCTCCTTATATAGACTTGAAATAAATAGAAAGAATTTATGTTGTATTTCTCATTCACACACATAAAAAATAATGATGCACAAGATTGGTTTATATAATACAAAGAATAATGTTAATAATGGAAACTAACGCCCAATTATATAGCTACAAATTAGGACCATAATTGGCTCCAATTCTGGGAGTAGAATATTTCCAACCTGTTAAGAATATCTCAACACTCCCCCTAAAGTTGGAGCATAATATCATATATGCCCTACTTGTTAATCCATCTCAAGAAATCATGACTTGACAGTGTTTTAGTTAGAATGTCTGCTACCTAATCTTCAGATCATATTTGAGGCAATATTAGAATCTTACTATCTAACTTTTCCTTGATAAAGAACTTGTCAACTTCAACATTTTTAGTTCTATCATGTTGGACTAGATTGTGAGCTATATCACGAGTAGCTTTACTGTCACAATACAACCGAATTGGGTGTTGTTGTGGATAATCTAAGTCTTATAGTAACAATCGTAACCATAGAGCTTCACATAATCTAAGTGCAATTCCTCTATACTTAGATTCGGCACTTGAGTGAGAGACTACATTATGTTTTTTACTTCTCCAGGTAACAAGATTACCTCCTACAAAAGTAAAGTAGCCAGATGTAGATCTCTAATCAACCAATGCTCCAGCCTATTTGGCATCAGTATATACAACAATGTCTTCAACATTTGCATTTTTCTTAAACAAAATACCTCTTCTAGGTGCAAACTTTAAATACTTCAGAATTCTTATAAATGCTTGCATATGTTTCTCATCAAGATTGTGCATGAATTGGTCAACAATACTTAAGGCATATGTTACATAGGGTCTTGTGTGTGCCAAAAACATTAGTCTTGCAACAAGCCTCTGGTATCTTACGTTATCAACAGGGTCTTAACCTTCTTCTATGCAAAGGTTCAATTCTTCCTTAACTGGCGTATCAATTGGTTGACAACCTGACATTCATGTTTCCTTTAATAAATCTAGGATGTATTTTCTTTGAGACAAAAAAATTCCCTCTTTTGATCTAGAGACTTCTATTCCAAGGAAGTATTTTAAGCACCCCAAATCCTCCATCTCAATTTCTTTCGATAAATATTTTCTTAAGGTTTTTACTTCATTAGGATCATTTCTTGTTACAACCATGTCATCTACATAGACAATAAGAGTTGTAACCTTGTCCTTTACTCTTTCTAGGGATAAGTTCTAATTAAAATTGTTATGATGGTATCCAAAAGCAATCATTGACTTAGTTAATCTCTCAAACCACACTCTTGGAGATTGCTTTAATCCATATAATGCCTTTTTTAGCTTGCACACTTTTTCAGTCGCACTTTTAGATGTCATACACCCTAGTGGAAGCTCCATATAAATATCTTGAGACAATTTGCCATGTAAGAAGGAATTTTTAACGTCAAACTAGTGCAGTGGCCAATTTAAGTTAGATGCTAGTGATAACAATACTCATATCGTATTGATTTTTGCCACAGGAGCAAATGTTTATGTATAATCTACTCCATATGTTTGCGTATACCCCTTGGCTACCAATATTGCTTAAAGCGCTCAATCGTTCCATCAGCTTGATATTTGATAGTAAACACCTAACGACATCCCACTGGTGTCTTTCCTAATAGACAGCCAATAAGTTCCCATATTCCATTTCTTCTTAGTGACTCCATTTCTTCATTCATTGCAGCTTTCCACCTTAGGTCGGCTAAGATTCCTGTTCATTGTTAGGAATAACTATAGAAGATACTTGATTTATCAATGACTTATTTGATTATGACTGATTGTGACCTGAAACATGGTTGTTCATAGGATATTTAACTTTGCTTGAGAGATCAAGTTCATAAGTAGGCTTAGGAATACCTCTAGTAGTGTGCTTAGGCAACTATTTTTGAATAAGATCAAATTGTAACATACAAGGTAGGAGCATCCTGAATGGACGATTGGTGTAGAACATTTGGGACTTTATATTGTTCAATCACTTCTCCACTCTTGTCTTCAGCTGTAATCAATTCTCTATTCATGACAGGTTTTGGATTTACATATACATAATCAGTTTCAGATATATCAACAGCTTCAGACTGATCATTACTTCATCCATGTTTAAGGCCAATTCTATATGACTCCCCTTGAACCTCCTGAACCTCATAATCTAGTATCTTGATGTCTTCTTGACATCTCTCCCCTTGAAGTTTAGGCTAACAAAAATACATTGTCTTTTCATGAAATACTATATCTATTGTAACAAACATTTGTTTGGATTGAGGATGAAAGCATTTTTACCCTTTTTATTTACAACATATCCAAGAAACATGCATCTCAAAGCTCATGGAGCTAATTTATGGCATTGTTGTTTATAAAGGTGCACAAAGACTGCACATCCAAATACTCTGGGAGGAAGATTTGATACTGATGGATAGGTCACAGTCTTGCATAAAAGGTGTGGTGACATTTGAAACTCAAGAACTTTTAAAGGGATTCTATTAATTAAATTATAGCACACAAAGCCTCTCCCTAGTAAGAAAATGGCATGTCAGCTTGGATCAATAAAGGCTGAACCATTTCAAGTAGATTTTGATTTTTTCACTCCTCTACACCATTATGCTGAGGTGCATCAACATATATGGTCTGATAAATGATGCCTTGTGTGTCTAGATAATTCTTCATATCTAAATTCTTATACTCTCCTCCATTGTCACTACATAGTACTTGGACTTGTGCATTAAATTAAGTCTTGATTATTCTGCAAAATTCATGAAACAACATGTTCACCTCATTCTTAAATTTCATTAGCCATAGCCATGTCATTCTAGTACAATCATCAATGAATGTAACAAACCAATGGGATCCTCACAATGTATTAATTTTAGATGGCCCCCAAACATCTGAATGAACAATCATAAATGGAAAAGGACTTTTATTCAATATTGATGAAAAAGTTCTATCACTTTTTGCTAGTTCACATATATCATAATCGAGACTAGAAATATTAACTTTCTCAAACAGCCTAGGAAATAATTTCTTTAAATATATAAAAGAGGCATATCCCAATCTTTAATGTTACCAAATTTCTGTTTGATTACTTAAGACATTACAACCCTATACTATAAGAGCTTGGCTTAGTTTATCTGAAGTTGCTACCTTCAAGTCCAGGTAGTACAAATTCCCTTACTTAGTATCACAACCAATTGTTTGTTTCATTTGGATGTCCTTGAAGAGATAAAAATTAGGCCTAAAAACTACAATGCAAGATAAGGCCTCTGTAATTTGAGACACAGACAAGAGGTTATATCCTAAGGAAGGAACAATAAGGACATATTCTAAGTTCAAAGTTTCAGTAAATCTCAAGCACCCTTTACCAACAATAGAAAAATTTTCACCATTAGCAGTTGAAACAAATTTTTTTGAGGAGGGTTTGATTTCAACAATCTATTTATAATCAAAAGTCATGTGATTGGTTGCACCAGAATCAATTATCTATATGTGATTACTAACAGGAGCAAAAGCATAAAGATACTTACCACCATTACTTGTAGTATCTATCATCGATGAATGCATTTCACCAGTTTCATCTTTAGTTCTTATTTCGACAACTGCGGCAGTAGATTGAGTTGTATTCATATTATTTTTTCGATCTTTATTATGACCTACCAATCTAGATACCCTAACAATTCATAGCAGCGGTCTTGTGTGTGCCATATTCATTACAATGAATACATTTGTATAAAGGTTTTTTAGTACTTTGATTAATTTTTGGCTTATTCCTTGCAACAGTTGCTGTAGTTTCTGAATTTTTAGATTATCCTCTAAATGTAATTATGATATCAGCTTCACGCCAAATTAAAGCATAGCATTCTTCTAGATTTGGAATTGACTCCTTTCATAAAATATCTCCACAGACTTGTTCAAATTAATTATCAAGTCTAACAAGGAATATATGCACTCTCAATCTTTCAATGGATTGCCTGTATGCTTCAATATCCTCAGGATCCTTCATAACAACTTTATCTCCATGATCTAGTTCTTGAAAAATCTCAACAAGTCCGCCATAATGTTCTAAAAGGGGTCTTCCATTATGCTTAGCTCCAAAGGCTTTCTAGTTTAGAGAAAAAGTTTGTAGTTCATCACTTTCATCATGGAAAGATTTTGCTAATGTTGTCCAAATTGCATAAGTAGTAGGCAACTGAACGTAGCGTTCTATGATTTCAGGTGTCATTTATATCAATAACCATCTCTTAACTTTCTGGTTTTTGGCATACCAGTTTTCATATCCCTCTTCAAATTCTTTAGGTGGTGTTGGTTTGCCACGAATATAAGAGAGTTTTTCTCTTTTAACAATGTGCATCTCCATCAACTACGACCAAACATCCTAGTTCAATTCAGTAAGAGTAATACCTGCACTAAATACTTCTTTAGACTGCACTACAATAGAAACAAGATTGTTTCGTGAAGATTCAACCATATCACCCATTTATTTATAAACATGATTTAAAAATATGATTTAAATCAAGAACCAAGAACCATGCTTTGATACCAACTTGAAACTAATGGAGAGAATTTATGTTGTATTTCTCATTCACACACATAAAAAAAATAATGTTGTACAAGATTGGTTTATATATTATGGAGAAGAATCCTCATAATGGAAACTAACGCCTAATTCTATAGCTACAAATCAGGACCGTAATTGGCTCCAATTCTGGAAGTAGAATATTTCCAACTTGTCAAAAATATCTCAACATATAGCAAACGAAGAAGACCTTGAAGATAATTTTTCATTAGATTTACAATAGAAACCTTTACTAACTTTTAACAATAATAGATTATCTTATTCAGAAATTGGTGTTTCGAGAAGTAAACAAAATGCTAATGCTTTAATAAGAGTAAATAGAAAGATAAGCTCTAATTACTTTAATGGTATAAATAATGTTCCCTGTAATATCATGTCAATACTAGAGCTAGTGGAAGTTACATTAATCATAATCTAATACATAATTTGATGAGTTTCCAACTAAGCGAACCTTTTCAGTATATAAATTTCAATGGTGAAATACATCAGATAGATACTGCCATATAAACCACTATTAAGATAGGAGATAGTAAAATACCTATGAGATTATTAATTAAAAATGAAGGTTTCAATTTAGAAATAATGTTAGGCACTAGTTTTCTCGAACAAGTCCAACCTTACAAAATAACTCAATATGGAATACAACTATCCTAGAACAATAATATAATATATATTCCTAGATAATAACTAGCCCAACTAGTATTTAAATTCCAATAAGAATAACTTATAAAGATTACAAAGTTGAATACTTTGCTGCTTATATAGACAGTGGAGTAGGTTCTTGTTTATGTAAACTAAGTTGTTTTTCTTTATAATATCATGAAACCTTTAAAAATATAATAGGATTAGATATTTCTAATAATAAGATACATTTATCCAAAGTTATTCATCAACCCCAAATCCTATTAGGATCATTCTTAATAAAATATCCACCCTTTGATTTTTATGATACCGAAACTGATGTTCTTTTAGGAAATAACTTTCTCCAATTATTTCATAAGATATTATTTGATACTATTAAACAACAAATACATTTCAAAACTCCTTGTAGTCATTGGATCATATTAGTCGAATAAAGAAAAATCAATCTTTTCAAAAGGAAAAGCTTTATTAAAAATAGAAAATATTATAGAATATAAGTATCAACATATAAAAACCATCAACGATGGACTAGAATTAGTAAAACAGAAAATAAAGAAAAATTACTCTAATAACCCATTACAATTTTGGGATAAAAATGGAGAAGAAGTGAACTTAGAAATGATAAATAAACAAAAGATTATTAGAGTTACTACTATGAAATATAATTTAGAAGATCAAGAAGAATTTTAAAAACAACTTCTTGAACTAGAAAATCTAAAGATCATTAGGCCTAGTAAATCCTCTCATTCTTCTCTAGCATTTATGGTTAGAAACAATGCAAAACTAATTAGAAATAAAGATAGAATGGTAGAAGTTATAAAAAAACTAAATTATAATACAATATTTGATGGATACTTCTAACCCCAGAAAGAAACATTAATAAACTTGACAAGAGGAAAACAAAATTTCCCTAAAATTGATTGCAATAGTGGATTTTGGTTGATAAAAATGAATAAAGATAACATTCCATATGCTGCTTCCTCTGCTCCACAAGGTCATTATAAATAGCTAGTTGTGCCTTTTGGTTTAAAAAATGCCACAAAAGTATTTCAAAGAAAAATGGATAATATCTTTAAGTATCATAATTTCATATATTATTATGTGAATGATATTTTAATAGCTATTAATAATATTACTCAACATATTATATATCTCCATAAGTTTGCATATTTATTTGAACATCGTAGTTTAGCTTTTTCTAAGAAAAAAGTTTAGATATATCAAACTGAATAAAATTTATTGGCATGAAAATAGACGAAGAGGAGTTAAACTTCAACCTCATATCCTCGAAACAAATTTGCAATTTCTTGATAAGATACAAGAGAAAAAAACAGGTTCAAGTTTCTAGAAGTACTAACCTATGCTTATGACTTTATTCAAAACCTAGCCGAAATTTAAAAAAAAAAAATTTTCAAATGCTTTTAAAGAAGAATCAAGGATTTGAATTTTCACTTTACCTAATTAACCAAGTAAAAAAAATTAAGATTTTGTGTATTATCCTGCCAAAACTCTCTTTACATCTAATGATGATGATTTAATCCTTGGAACCGATGCTTTTGATCATGTATGTAGTGGAGTATTAAAAATGATAAATTATGATTATTTTAATATTAAGATGAATGAGTCTTTTTGTAGGCATATTTCATGACCTTTACAGATGCTCAACAACCATGTGATATAAACGCAAAAGAACTATTGACGATAGTAAAAAGCTGTCAATTTTTTTATTATTTTTATTACCTAACAGGTTTTTATTAAAAAACGATATTACTAAAGTCAAGGTTTTTATTCAGAATAGTTCACCTTCTAAACTTAAATATAAGAGATATATAAAATGATAGACTTTATTAGTAGAATGCACATTTGATATTGAAATTATCAAATCTAATAATAACGTTCTTGCATATGTTTTTAACAAAAGATGGTCAACCTCAAAAAAGAAATACTTGATTTATTAGATTAAATTTCTGAAGATATTGTTACATGTCAGGTGCAAATCAATGATTTATTAGATATTGCAAATTGTAACTCGACTATAAAAGCAGTTATTTCGTTCATTTTGTCATATATAGCAAGTCAAGATAAACCACTACAATTATTTAGAACAAAAACTTTATAACTTGGTAAACAAGGTTTAAATAGTTGAAGATACAGTTCTTCTTCTCCGATAAGAAAAGTTATTAGTTAGTTGATTTAGCCAAAAGAGATAATATCTTTTTAAGACCTAATACTATGCGAAACTTAAGAATACATAAAAATGTCATGCTTTATAGCCTTCCATAAGGTCATCAAGCTATTCAAGTGCATTATAAGGTAATGAGAGATTTACACTCTCTACAAAATAACATTACCCAATATATTGAAAATTTTAAAAATAAATTATAGACTAAATTTTTTACAAGGCGCTCATTTTCAAACTATTTGAGATTGGTATAATTTTGGAACAATAAATGCTATAAATTTGACTAACCCAAAGTCTCCTGAGATATCTTTACTTCCTAGATGAATTCAAGAAGTACTTAAAGATTATTATCTAAATAATCCTACAATAACTTCAAAAGATACATTGATATTAAAGATATTATCTACTGATCCATATTTTAATATCGAAGAACCATATGATAGTTACCATTTTATTACCTTGGAAAAGGTTAAACATTTTCTCAATAATGTGAATATTAACTTACGAAAAGAAATTTCTAAATACAGTAAAAACAATATTCATTACAAAAGAGGGATTGGGATAAGAACTACTATTTCTAACAAGGTGGCAGCATTAAAAAAGGAATTTCAAACCTAATCTCGAAAAAACAAATTTTCTTTTTTAATGACAGCTCCAGCTAGCTGCTGAAAATTTTGTAAAAATTAAAACAAAAGGCATGATTAAAAGAGGCAAGATCTGAAAGCATACAGAAAATATCTATCTATCTTCCACAAGTGGTTGGAAGCCGTTTAAATGAAAAGATAAAGCTTTTTTCGGTGAATAATGAAAAGATAAAGCTGAAGGCGCCTCTACACACAGTCAGAATCACAACGATAAGAAGATAAGATGAAAATATCTCCCCACTAAGATGAAAGAGAATCCACTACAAATAAATATAGAATCTAAGTAATTTGTTAACTTTAGAATCCAGACTTTTAAGTCCGACTGTATAAATAAGCCGCTAAGGGTGATAATAAGCGCATGAAGCAATCTCTCCGTGTCTCATCCTTGTAATATCTTCCACTATGAAATAAAATCTCTCCTTTTTGTAGATACAGTTTACAACTTCCATTTTAAAAACCATACTGTTCTCGTAAACTAAGATCAGTAGTATACACCTTAAGTAGGAAACGAATTAAGGCAATGCCTTCATGAAACACAATAAGAAACTGATCTCCGTATAGAAAAATGCAGAAACAAAAGGATACAAGGTCAGTTACAAAAAATGCTGATTTGAAGCTACAAAAATCACCACAATCAAATAGATTCTATGAAGTTAAAAATGAAAGTTGCACCACAACATATTAAGTCAACTGAAATTTCTTTAGTTTGCTATAACAATTAAAACCTATAAACACATTTCAAGGTCCCGTGCTAAATTTTAAGAGTCACTGAAGCCTAAAAGTAGAAAATATGTAACTCGTTCCTTTTATAGGATCTTGAAGCTGGAAATATATTCTGAGAGTGAGAGGCTGATCGTCTACCTGAATGATTTTCTCCTGATGCAAAAATATAAGAAAAATAATGCAATTTTAGAAACAGGATGAAGATTCAGCTAGGTTGAGTAAGATTCAGCTAGGTTGAGTAAACTTCCATAAGAATGAAAAGAAGATCCCTAACTTTAACAAACCAATAAATGGTATTCTCATTGTTGATGTTGTTGTTAACACTGTTTAACAAAACAGCAATAGCTATTTTTTTTTCGAAGTTTTAAATTTTCTTACTTCTGTAGCTGAGATAATGAGGCCTGTACATTATATTGGAATTTGAGGTCTGTACATTATATTGGAAGGAGACAACCTCCCTCTATCAAAATTAAGAGAGGGAAAGACAAATGCAAGAAGAGTCTAATCCGATTGCTTGAATCCACAATATTATATTTCAGATTACAATCTTATATCTGCAGCTCGTAACATACGAAAAGCCGGAGCCAAATGATACTGTAACTGGGACAGATTCCAATGCTGTCAATATCAATGTAAAAGTTGTTACCTCTATTGCTGTCACAAGTCAAAGTCATCCTCCGGGATATAACATCACTTGAATATCCAGCTAATTTCTTGTTCATCATTAGGCAGCAGCGATAGACATCGATGTTGGAAATTTACTAATGAGCAGGCAAGATAATGGATGATGGAAATGTTAAAGAACCGTTGTTGGGAGCACCCTGAATCTTGAGAATTGAAGTAACCAAATTATATATCTGGACATTTTCAAAAGAAGGAACCTTCCTTCCCCTGGCAAACTGAGGCCCATGGGCAATGAAGATTGTCCTCATTGAAAAAACAGCATTATCATAACCATGTGCTCCTCCACACTCTTGTCGCTTTGTTCGCTTTTGCTCTACCTTAAATCCCTCTTCAATCAACCCTACTATCGGTGGAATCCTGTCACTCTCAAAGTAATGAAGTCTACTAGGCAGCTCTTCCTTAAGATAAACTTGCAAATAATTACCATTTTCAACTTTCCCGGACTTCAATCCTTCATTCATCTTGGCAACAACATCAGAAGGTGCAGTTCCAGGCGGTGGCCGAATAGCCAGCACAGGACTGTAAGACTGCACCCATTCAGATGGAACCCCAACCCAGGGTGCCAAATCATCAAGAAAGATCAATTTTTTATCACATGTACCTACCATGCCGTGATCACCTACCATAATAATATTAACCTCCTCAAAAATCCCTCTTTTCTCTAGTCCGTCAATCAATCTCCCAATCATCCTATCAATTCCAGCAACTGCTTCTGTTATCTGCGGATCATCAGGTCCCACTTGGTGACCCTGATGATCAGGGTCCTCAAAATACAGCGTCAAAAACATAGGAATTTCGTCAGCGGGAAAATCAAAATAACTCAAAACCTTATCAACCCGTTCCTCAAATGGAACAGACCCATTGTAATACATACAGAAGTCTTTAGGACAATTCCAAGAACCTTTATGCACCTCAGACCCAGGCCAGAAGTAAGTAGCAGCCTTCAAGCCATGATTAGCCAGAGTCTCCCAGAGTGGCTCACCAAGCCACCACTTGGGCTCGTGGCTTCGCATAGTGAAGACCTCACCGGTGAGAGGATCCACAAAATGATTGTTGATAATGCCATGATAAGCAGGATAAAGTCCAGTAACAATAGAGTAATGATTAGGGAAAGTAAGTGTAGGGAAAACGGGAATCAAACCCGTATCAGCCTCAGTGCCGTTAGCAATCAAACGGTGAATGTTGGGCGTAGGTGTCTTGAACTGGTAACCAAATCGAAACCCATCTGATGAAATCAAGAGAACAACCGGGTGGTTGAGTTTATTCAACGGACGAGCGGTCAACTCCAGCGAATTAGACGAAGCAGAAGATGACGACGATGAGAAGAAGAGAAAAGCGAAGGCAGAAGCAGCAGAGAGAGCAACACAAGTGACTAGAATCATAGCGATGAAGAGTACAGTAGTGGTGGATTTCTGAGGAGGATTGGACGAGTCGCTGGAGTCAGTGTCGAAGGAGAGAAGAGCAGTAGACGGGTTTGGTGGCTCTTCTTCGTGGGTAGGCACATATGCGGATTTTGTGGAGGTCAACGCAGAATCAGAACTCATCCTTAACCAGAAACCACTTCCCTCAGTTCTCTGGTAACACCAACTCAAATCAGTACATAACAATTTGGGGTATGAATCGTTGGAGAGAGAGAAGAATTTGATGAAGACGGCAGGTAAGTTTCGAGAGTTGCCGTCGTCGCGGAAGCTACAAAGAGAAGATCAGACGGTGCACTTTGTTGAAATGTAGTTGTTTTCCCACGTGTCACCTATCTATGGTTATTGATTGATCTCACGGTCCCTAATTGTATAGCTGCCGTACAATGTGGTCCCCATTTTAAATGAGCTTAGTGGTTAGTATGCAATCAATAATAGACCTTAAACGGTGACGTGCGTGACTCCAAAATTTGCGAAAACTTTCTTTTATCAAATTGAGTCACTAATGTTAAAATTTCTTCTCTTTTTTATCAACAAAATACTTTAATTCCATGTCTTTTGCGCCTCTATAGTATTTTTCATTTTTAGAGAAGAAAACTGTTGTAGAATTATCACAATAAATTTTCAACAACTTACTTACTGTGTCGACAACCTCAAGCTCTGAAATAAAGTTTTGCAACTATAATGCATGAATTGTAACCTCATAAAAAGCTACAAATTCTCCTTCTATAGTGGATGAAGCAATGACAGACTGTTTGACACTTTTCCATAAGATTACTCTTTCAGTTAATAGGAATAAATAGCCAAATGTTGACTTTCTACTATCAAGGCACCCAACAAAATCTAAATATGAATATCCAATCATTTCTAAATGATAAGTCTTCTTATAAGTGAGCATGTAATCCTTTGTTCCTTAAAGATATCTCATCACTTTCTTTGCAACCTTCTAATGATCAATACCAAGATTACTTTTATAATTACCCAACATCCCTACTGCAAAACTGATGTCGAGTATAGTACAGGTTTGTAGGTACATCAAATTGCCTACAATAAAAGCATGTGGAATTTTTTTTATCTCCTTATGTTCCACATCATTCTTTAGACATTACATAAGACTAAACTTATCTCCCTTTTGAATAGGGACTATACCTACTGAGCACTTGCTCATGTTAAATTTCTCAAGAATTTTCTCAATATAGGCTTTCTGGGACAATCATAATAAACCTTTTGATCTCTTACAAAATATTGAAATTCCAATTATATAGGATGTCTCTCTCATATCTTTCATTTCAAAATTCTTAGAAAAAAATTCTTTAGTTCTATGCAATAAACCCAAGTTATTAGCAGCAAGCAGAATGTCATTAACATACATAATTGGAAATATAAACTTATTCTCACTGATCTTTCAGTAAATACACCGATCAACAGTAATTTTCTCAAAACTGAAAGAAGTAATGGTATTATTGAACTTGATATACCATTGCTTGGAAGTTTGTTTAATTCCATATATTGACTTCTTCAATTTATACATCATACTTTCTTTACCTTTAATGGAAAAACCTTCAGGTTGATCTATGTAAACTTCCTCCTCAAGATCCCTATTCAGAAAGACTGTTTTTACATCCATCTGATGTAGCTCTAAATCAAATTGAGCCACTAATGCTAAAATTGTTCTCAATGAATCTTTCTTTGAGATAGGTGAAAAAGTCTCCTTATAATCAATGTCATCTTTATGAGTGTAACCTTTGGCAACAAGTCTAGCTTTATATCTTTCAACATTGTCATTCAAATCACACTTGGTCTTAAAGATTTATTTACAACCAACTCGTTTAGAACCTTCTGATAAGTCTGTAAGATCTTAGATATTGTTTTGAGCTATTGATTTCAACTATTCTTTTATAGCAACAATCTATCTTTTGGACTTATCACTACTTATGGCTTGCGAAAATGAAACAGGATCATTATCATTGCCACAGTCATAATTCAACTCTTGCAAATAAACCACATAATCATTAGAAATAGCCGACCTTCTAACCCTTACATGTTTATTTAAAGTTATACCAACTAGTTCATTAGCATGAGTTGGTGGTAAGTTAGGTTCTTCACGTGGTACTTCTTTATTATTTAAATGTTGTTCTTTATTATTTTGATCTTCCAAATTAGGAATATCATTTGTTGTAGTTATGGGTTTAAGAACATTTATGGGTAATAGAACATCAAACTTATTTTATTAATATCCAGAATATGATTTTTGTAACATCCCATTACCTGCAGGGAGATTAGAATAGTAAATATGAGTGATTAATGAGAGATTAGAAATATATTTCATGTTCATACATAATATGATATGCACATACATATGAATAGTGAATTTTTGCACATGAAAATGATTGTACATGTATTCATGGACATTTTGGGTATAATTGTTTCTAAATGTGATTTATATTGAGAATTGTGGTTTTTATGTGTTGAAAATTGATTTGGAGATTGTATTTGTTGATTTAGAATTTAAAATTGCTAAGTGGCAAAACTATTAATAAATGGTAGTAGAAATTACTGTCCAATGGCAATGAAAATTTTGATTAATGACTTTAGGATTTATTCACGAGTGTCATTGAAAATTGGGAGATAATTAGAATAGAAATTAGATTTAGGTTATAAGAATTGGACATGTGGCAAATGACATATGTCACTTGCCAAACAATGTCTTAAATCCACTAAAACATTTAAAGCCCCTTTTTAATTGCTCCCTCTCAATGTTTCTCTCTTAAAAAGCCATTGGAGTTTGTTTTGGTTCTCTTCTCCTTCGTAGCTTCTCTTCTCTTCTTCTTCTTGATTTTTATTCTTAAAATCTCCACCCATGTTGAACCTAGCCAGCCCACTCATCTTCCACTTGCTACTCTGTCACTTTGCTCTCTCTTTCATTGCCACTAAAAACCTTAACCTTCCAACCCTAAAGATGGTGATGATCGTGAGTTGTGTTTGAAGTTAGGTATTTTTGATTTTCTAGAAGAATTTGAAGATTTGATAGCTAAATCAAGTAAGTTATGCCTTAATTTTATGGGCAATGTTAAATGGAGCATTTATTATGATAGTTAGAGGTTAATGCATGAAATGGTGCTTTGTGTATGTATGTGTCGTGGATGATGAAGAGTTTGTGAATTTTTTTTGCTTATACATATATGCTTGATGAGTAATGAGCTATAGAGTTGTTTTGTTTCATATAAAAGCTAAATAATGGGTTAGGAGTTGCTTTATGGATGATTGGTTTTGTATATGAGGAGTAACAAACTATGAGTTATGCTACACATGTTTGTAATATGGATTGGTTAGGTATAAAAATTTGGAAAGTTTGAAGATGGTTGGCCGGAAAATGTCCATTAAGTATGCCTTACTCTTTTAGCTATAACTTTTTCTCTAGTTATCCAATTGAGATGATTCTTAATTTGGATTAAAATAGAGATTTATAACTACATTTGTTGTGAAGAAGTAGAATTCCAATTCTATGCAGAAGAGTCTCAAAATCTGACCTGAATTTAAACAAATGGGTTTCTTCTGTGAAAGTTCACCACGAGAAACTCCTTGCTTCACTGTGACGAACTTGAAGGATTTAGCTAGGATTTCTTTCAGGTAAAGTTCTCCACAGACAACTCTAGGTTTCACCACGACGAACTTGTGAAAAATTCACGAGAATTCCTCTGTGGAGGAGTTTGCTGCGGTGAACTTCTAGCACTGAACATGTTTCAGTATTTTAGGAATATCTTTTTCTATACTTATCTAAATGGACTGATTCTTAATTTATCGTAAACTAGAGACATAAAAATATAAATTATATGAAGAAATAAAATTCTGAATCAGACTCTAAGAGTTTTTATTTTTGGGTAGAAGTTGAGTATAGGGTACTATCTTAGAATAAAAGCAGTCCAAAAATATTTGGAGTATAACTTCACAATACTGAACTAAATTGAGGGATTTTAGTGTTAATAGAAACATAAGACATAGAAGAACACTTTTCTAGGAAAGAGTATGACCAAATTACATCAATTTCACTTTCTGATTGAACGTGAACAGTAGACCCGAAAGTGTGTCTTAGAAAAATCTGAAAGTAAGTCAATGAGAAATGAATTACGATTTTAATGGTTTTAGTGAGGCATAAACCTAAGTATAAATTATACTTAGATGAGCTTTGATATGAGAATGATTTTGTGATGAAATTGATGGAATGAATACGTAGGATTTTCATGGACATGCATTGTACATATTTCATTTCATACATGTGTATCATTAAACACTTATAATTGTATAAATTGGGATGTTGTGTATGTTATTTGATATAAAGGAGCAACTGGAGCATCAACCTCCAGACGTTGCTGACACTTCCAGGTATTGGCTTCGGGAGCAACTTGTGAGTAACCTAGATGGTTTTTCTCAATTATAGTTTGCTTAAATTATGTTTTGAATGATAAATAAATGTGAAATGAATGTGTTTGATTGTTGATTCCGGACAAAAGGTCCAATGAATGTGAATGGGGAATGTATATTAAAGTGCTGCTTGAATGTGAATATGAAGACTTAAGTTCTTTATAATGTGAGTGATTGTGGTACATGCATTCCATTTATGAATGCACAATTAGATAATGACAGTTGTGACCAGAATAACCACCGATCAGAGCTTAAAGCTCAATGAGTAAAAAGAGTCTCGAGCTCAAACAGTGATTAAGAGCCTAAGGCTCACTATATATATTGAGCCCTATATCCTTATCGGATAAGGGACAGTTATTAATGAGCCCGGTATCCAAAATAGATAAGGGACAGTTCAGGCACTCGGTCATAATAACGTAATAAATGGAAAGTGTCTCATGAGCATTTCATTTGCATTTTTATCAAGTATGTTTAATTGACTGAAATGCTGAATTTGTTTATTATTAAGTGAAAAAGAGATGTTTTTGTAAAGTGAAATTTTGTGAAAATATATGTTATGTGAAATGTTGTGTTGCATGAATTGAGTTAACTATTGATGATGGTTACCTCATTGAGTTCGCAAAACTCACTAAAATTACAACGTTGTCTTTTCAGGACCGAGAGACGACTCTAACTATTGAGAGGCTCATTCGTCGTGTAGGTTGTGATCGGCAAGAGAAGTCATCGCTCAAAGGTCGGTCAGTTGGGATTTTTGGACAGACTAGATAGACTTTGTATATTTTTCTCTTTTATGTAGTACTTTTGTACTAGATTTGATGATGTACATATGAAAAATGTTGAAAGATAGTGTAGACTTTCGGTTTCTAATGAAATGAAATGAGGAAAAAGATGGTTTCAAAAAATATTGTGATTTTCTTATGATGCTTAATAAGTGATTTATGATACCATGCCATATGAAGTGAATGTAGTGATCGATGTAGCTCACCCTTATCGTAGGATATGTACCGAAATGATCTCCGGGCGTCTTGGTGCGTATCCTATAGTAAGGGGCACTACAATTTTCATCACTCTCACTGCCCTCACCATTCTAAAAAATTTTGGTATTAGTTGTTTCAACAATTCTAAAGCTATGGTTTGGATAGTAAAACATGTACCCTTTGGATTTCTCGGGGTAACCAATAAAGTAACCACTAAATGTTCGAGAATATAATTTTATTTCATGTGGATTATAGATATGTGCTTTTTCTGGATAACCCTAAATATGCAGGTGTCTTAAACTAGGTTTCCTTCCAGTCCATAAGTTGAAAGAAGTTTTAGGAATTGTCTTATTAAGAACCCTATTTAGTAGATACATAGCAGTTTTAAGTACATACATCCACAAACTTTTGGTTAATGAGGAATTACTTATAATAATCCTAACCATATCCATCAATGTTCTATTTCGCCTTTTTTCCACACCATTTTGTTGCGGTGTGCTTGACATAGTGTATTGCACACATATACCATAACTTTTGAGGAACTTAGCAAATAGACCAGGACATTGTCCAGATTCATCATACTTTCCATAATACTCACCATCTCTATCAGATCTTATAATATTCACTTTTTTATCTAATTGCCTCTCAACTTCCTTTACAAACACCTTAAGGGTATTTCAGCTTGAGATTTTCATGCAACAAATAGATATATCCATACTGTGAAAAATTATCTATAAAGGTGATGAATTATTTTTCTCCATTAAAAGACAGAATGTTAAAAGGTTCGCAAATGTTAGCATGTCTTATTTCAAGAACCTTACTGCTTCTCGTGGCTCCTTTCTTGCTATGTTTGGTTTGCTTGTCCTTAATGCATTCCATACATAAGCCAAGATTAGTAAAATCTAGATTCGGTAAAATCTCATTCTTTACTAATTTTCTAACCTTTCTTTGGATATATCACCCAACTGTTTATGCCACAAGTAACCAAAATGTTCATTCACCAAATTACATTTTATTCTAACATTATGATTGACAATAAATAGGGATTCAGAAGAAATATCATCAAGTTTCAATTTATAAAAACCATCTATAAGCATTCCATAACCAATAAAGGAATTATTCTTATACAAATTGAAACAACCATATCCACCCTTAAAGGTATATCCACTAGCATCAAGTCTAGAAACATAAATTAAATTTCTAGAAATTGAAGGTCCATAGAGAGTGTTCATTACATCCAAGTGATGCCCAGTATCTAATGCCAGTCTGTAAGTCGTTACACTGGCCTTTATTTGATTTCACATATATAGAAAGTTGCTAGTTATGGTTATGATTTGGATTGTACGGAATCCTTGCATAATATTGGAAACATGAGTAGTGGTACTAGAATCAAACCACCAAGTATTAGAAGGAACTTCAAATAAGTTTGATTTAAAGCATACAAAAACATAATGTATACCTTTCTTTTCGAACCAAGCCTTGCCTTTCAAACAATTTTTCTAATAATGTCCTTCTTTCTTGTAGAAGTGACATTTATCTAACTTTGTCCCCTTTCTTTCACCATTGACAATAAGTAGAACTTTAGCAAGTCCTTTCTTTTTAAAATTCTTGGCCTTTGGTTTGAGTTTATTTTCATCTCCTTGACCTACTAGGTTAATAGAATGAACTCCTTGTTTCTTTAATGTCGCTTTCTCTAGAATAAGCTTACTAGACAATTCATCAATATTCCACTTATCATTCAATGTGTAATAATTGATGTGGAACAGTCTATATTCAGTAGGAAGTGAGTTCATGATAAATTGCACTAAGGCGTCTTCCAAAACCATACCCAGTGTTAAGTCTTGTTGTGATATTTGTCATATCAAGGACATGTTGCTGCATACTTTTTGACCCATCAAACTTCATGGTCGTGAGTTCAACCATAAGTTTCCTTGTAAGTGCCTTATCGATAGAATGAAACTTATCTTTAACAATCTTAAGAAAATCTTTAGCATTTTGATTTTTAGTGCTAGGAAGAGTAGACTTAATGTTATTGGCAATTGCATCATAAAGTTCAAACTTTGCCTGTTAGAGCTTGTCCATGCCTTATAGTGTGCTTTTTCAGCCTCTGTATTGGTATCATTAAGGTTAGAAGGCTTATTCTCTAATAGCGCCAAGTCAAGATCTAAAACACCTAAATGGAAAGTGACTTGCTCGCTCCATTAAGAGAAATTCACACTAGTGAACAAGGTAACAAAAAAAGCTTGAGAGTAAAGGCTAATAATTGCAAACATATAAACACTCATTAAGTAACATATTCAAATAGGAAGCACATACATTAATATATTGTAGGTTTCCTTTGGGTAAACACAATAGTACATATCATCACCATCATTGGAATGCTTTTTAAACTTTATAAGAAAATTAAATAAACTTCTTTAAATACATCTAACATCTTTGGATAACTATACATATATGACAAGAGTATATCAATTTTCTCCTTTATATTTATTAGTTATAGAACATTGATTTGCCTTTAGGTAAAGTCCTTAATTTTTATCAACTAATAAAATTTTCATAATAACGTTTCATAAAATACATAAATTATATGACCACACATTCAAAATTAATCTGGCTACTTTGGCGACTAACAAATTAATTTTAATCATAATGTCATAATAATAATAATAATAATAATAATAATAACAACAAAAAATTAATAACATTAATAAATAAG
>JANSVA010000217.1:13194698-13215391 GCA_025504915.1 Erythroxylum reticulatum
AATTTATTATTATTAATATCCTCTTAAATTATATCTAAATATATGATAGGTTTTTTGGGTGTTTCAGGTTCAGGTTTTAAACTTAAATATATAAATCAGGTTCGGATCGGTTAACCTGCTATAGGTTCAGTTTAGGTTCGATTAACTTAGAACCATAAATTAGAAACCTGAACCTAAACCATAAACCTGATTTTTTAGGTTCAATTCGAACTAAACCTGAAGTCAGGTTTGAATCATACAATTCAGGTCTGGTTCACAGGTTCGCAGGTTTTCTTGAACACCCCTAACTGATATAGATGTGTCAGTCTAGTATGGCTCAAAACTTCACTAGTTTTTGTCTACCACTAGTCACTACTCTTCTAAAAATAATGCACATTAACAAATCACAAGAGCAAAAGTACATGCCAATTTTGCTATGGATTTTACTAATTAATTCACACTCTAATTATGACTAAATAATCTTAAAAGCAATAGAAAACAAGAAAAAATTTTATTTTGTTCGTTTGATTTTGAAATCGCCTAAGAAGTCACATAAGCTATAATTAAGCTAAAAAAAACATACAAAAAAACTAATATACCCAACCCCCACACTTAAAACTTACATTGTCCTCAATGTAAAATCAAATGTAAGAAATGGAGCAGTTAACAAAATAAAAAATGTGAAAATGTAAAAGACAAAAATTAACTCCCCTTGGGTTGTCTCCCAAGCAGCACCTTTGTTCAACATTGTTGGCTCGACCTTCAATTGCGTGCATTAAGTGACACTAGTAATATCCTCCAACATCAACACCTTCAAGTCCTCCAATTGGAAACCCTTATAATATAGATTTAGCAATAACCATACACTCTGAATGTCCTGTAAATTTTAAGGCGCCATATCTCCATTACACCAGAAAGAAAGACATGAGTAATAATAAATAGACCAACCCAATGGGAACACATCTTACTTAGAAAGAGTTTGAGTTTAAAATGATATAGTAACACTTTCTGGCCCACTGAGAAGCTTTTACTCGAAATCATCTTATAATGAAAAGCTTCTGTCCTCTCTTTATATATCACTACATTTTGACATGACTCATTCCTCATCTCGTCCAACTCTTGAAGCTGTAACTTTCTATGCACTCCCGCATCATCCAAGTTCATGTTACATCTTCTGATAGCCCAATATGCCTTATATTGTAATTCCATTGAAAGATGACATGGCTTCCCAAACACTACCCTATATAGTGACATCCCAATTATTATTTTCTAAGTTGTCTTGTAGGCCTATAGTGCGTCTTCTAGTCTTACACTAAAATCCTTTCTATTGGGCTACACAGTTTTCTCCAGGATTAACTTGATTTCTCGATTTGAGACTTTAACTTACTTGTTGGTTTGGGGATGGTAAGTACTAGAAACTTTATGCATGATGTGATATTTTCTGAACATTGCTTCCATCGCCCTATTAAAGAAGTGGTTTTCTCTGTCGCTAACAATAGCTTTCGACGTCCCGAACCTAGAAAGAATGTTAGCCTTAACAAAATCTGCAACAACCTTTGCATCGTTAGTCCTAATGGCTTTGGCTTCCACCTATTTAGAAACATAATCAACCGCAAGCAATATATAAGTAAAGTCAAAAGACGGAGGGAAAGTTCCTATAAAATCAATGCCCCAAATGTCAAAATTTTCACATAAAAGCAAAGGAGTTTGTGATAATTGATCCTTACGGGACGGGTTACTTGAATGTTGGCATATATCATAGGATTTGTAGAAGGTATATGCATCTTTGAACAATGTTGGCCAGTAGAAGTCACTCTCCAGAACTTTATGACCTGTCGTTTTCACTCCAAAATGTCCTCCGCTAGCATACGAATTACAGAAGGCTAAAATTGATGATGATTCATTTTTCGGTACACACCTCCTGATAACTTGATCTATGAAGTGCCTCCAAAGATACGGGTCATCCCATACGTAATACTTCGCTTCACTGCGTAGCTTATCCCTCTGAGCCTTTGACAAACTAACAGGTAATTTGTTAGTAAATAAAAAATTGACAATGTCTGTATACCATGGTGGTGTAACATTAGCAGAAAATAATCACTCATCTAGAAAGGTTTCTCATAGAGGGATATCATCTTCTTCCTTTATCAAATGACTGAGATGGTCTGCCACCACATTTTCTGTGCCCTTTTTATCTCTGATCTTCAAGTTGAATTCCTAAAGGAGGAGAATCTATCTAATTAGCCTCGATTTTGCTTCTTTCTTTGTGAGCAAGTATTATAAAAATGTATGGTCATAATAAACAATCACTTTAGCACTAAGCAAATACAATCAAAAATTTTCCAAAGTAAAAACCACTAATAACATTTCTTTTTTAATAGTGGAATAATTCAATTGAGCTGGGTTTAGAGTCTTTGAAGCATAGTAGAGGGCATAAAAATCTTTTCCCACTCTTTGTCCTAGAACTACCCCCATTATGTAATCGCTCACATCACACATGATCTCGAAGGGGAGGTTCCAATGTGGCGGTTGAATCACTGGTGGGGATGCTAGAAGCTCCTTAAGCTTATTGAATGCTTCCTTGCACTTCTCGTTGAACTCAAAGGAGACATCTTGTTAAAGAAGCTTGCAAAGTGGAGCGACTATCTTTAAAAAGTCCAAAATGAACCTGCGATCAAAACCTGCATGCCTAAGAAAAGAACGCCCTTCCCTCTCACTAGAGCTTAAGATAAAGAAGAAATAAGATCAACTTTGGACTTGTCTACTTCAGTACCCTTAGCAGATATCACTGGCTTAAAACTATACCTTGATCCACTATAAAATGACATTTTTCCCAGTTTAACAGAAGGTTAGTTTTTATACATCATTCCAAGATAATGGCAAGATTCTTAAGACATTCATCAAAAGAAGATCCATACATACTAAAATCATCCATGAATACCTCAATAATCTTCTCAACATAGTCAAAAAATGTTTACTATACACCTTTGGAACATTACGGGTGCATTATATAATCCGAATGGCATCATTTGGTAGGCAAACGTAGCGAACGAGCATATACATGTGGTCTTATCCTGATCTTTCGATGCGATCGAGATTTGAAGATTACCTAAAAAATCATCTAAAAAGCAATTGATCAATAAAAGGAAGGGAAATGTGGTCTTTATGAGTAGCAGAATTTAACTTTCTATAATTAATACATACTCGCCACCTGGTTTGCACTCAGGTAGGAACCAACTCACCTTCTTGGTTTGTCACAACAGTGATTCCAGACTTCTTTGGAACCACCTGGATAGGACTTACCCACTTACTGTCTAAAATTGTATAGATAACCCTAGCATCGAGAAGCTTCAGCGCCTCCTTCTTCACAACTTCCATCATTGGAGAAGTCAATCTACACTGAGCTTGCCTTGTGAATTTTGCATCCTCCTCCAACAAAATATGGTATACGCTTATGGAAGGAATTATTCATTTGATATGTCCAATAGTCCACCAGATGGCCTTCTTATGCTCTCTCAGTATTGAACTAGCATCTCCTATTTGATTTAAAGTCAACTTCACCAAAAGGATAACAAGGAGAGTCTGCTTATCTCTCAAATAGGCATACTTTCATATGTGTAGGGAGTGGCTTCAATTTCAATTCTAATGCCTAAACATCAGAAGGTAACAACTTCTGAAGAGCTTCAAATAATTATATAGAAGCCAAATCATACCATTTTGGAGAGCTTTCCAATAAATCCAAGGCGATTGTCATTTTTATAAGCTTTTCTCCCATCTCAATATAAGTGTTGGCTTTTACTTCCATATCCTTAGTTAAAACTGTTTCTAAATGATCCCTGCAACCTAATTTAAACATTTCCCGCACCAAAGGATCAATCACATCAACAGAAAAACACAATGATCATTAGGAGGATGTTTCATAGCATTAAAAATATTGAAATGAATCACTTCCCCCATCAAGTTTCATTGTGAGGGTTCCCTGACGAACATATATTTTAGTTTGAGTCGTATTAAGAAACGATCTCCCCCATAAGATAGGTATTGGATTACATGTGGTGTCATCATTCATATCCATAACATAGAAATCTGTAAGAAACACTAAATTATTCACCTGCATCAAAACATCCTCAACAACACCATCAAAATCAGCATTAATGCGATCAACTAGTTGTCTGATTACAATCGTTTCATTCAATGGAGCTAAATTCAAAGAAGCATAAATCGAATGAGGCATCACATTAATAGAAGCACCCAAATGTAACATAGCTCTATTGATCACAATATTACCAATTTTGCAAGGAATGGTAAACATTCCTAGATCTTGGCATTTTGGAGGCATCTTCTTTCTGAATACCATAGACATATTCTTACCCATCATCACTTTCTCATTACCCCTCATTTTTCTCTTATATGTACACAGTTCTTTTAGGAATTTGGTGTACCTTGGTACTTACTTGATTGCCTCAAGCAAAGGTATATTAACTTCCACCTTTCGAAAAGTCTCCAATATCTCTTTGTCTCTCTCCTCCTTGTTTAGTCTTTCAATCTGCTCAGAAAAGGTGGAGGGTTAGTTTTAATAATGTTGGGATTTTCAAAATTTACATTTGTATTCGATGACAAATTTTCTTCCTTTCCCAATTCCTTCTCGATCTCTTCCTCGGTAGCAATAATTAATACGATTCTCTTAGGACCCTCAATCTCCTTTTCAACCCTCAGGGTTATAACACTGACATTCTTCGAGTTTACCTCGGGTTGGGATGACAATTTTCCTCTACTTTTTGATTTTAGGCGATTGAGCCTTACTGCCATCTGATCTATTTGGTTTTCTAAATTTTGTGTGCTTTCTTTTGATTCTTGACAGATTTGTTGTACACTCTGATTAAGTTGTTGCATACTTTATTTTAATTGCTACATATCTTGTTGAAATTGCAAATTGTTATCAATAAGATTCTTAACAAGTTCTTCTAAAGATGCACCTAAACTGGAAGAAGAAGCTCCCTATGCTCCTTATTGCCTTGGTTGAAATCCTTGTGCTCTTTGCGACCAATTTTGGAAAAAAAATTTCTATCAATGTTCTCCATAACTCAAGTTAGGTGATCCCTCTAACCTAGGTTATACGTTTACGAGTATGGGTTGTATTGGCTCGAGAAGTTCCCTTGTATAGCATTCATATACTTTATACTTCCCTCTTGTGATGTCAAGCACTCATTAGTTGGATGGCTCGTTTAAGCATATTTCACATTCTTTCACTTGTGTCTGTCCAACTACAATCTGTCTTACAAAAGATGTTAGTTCATCTAAACGATGTTTTATAGATGAAATACTTACCTCGTTTACTTATTGAATATCATTGCCAGTGCCAAATTGTTGCGTGTTAGCAGCCATCCGCTCAAGTAGGATCTTGACCTCAAGAGGAGTCTTCTCGCAAAGTGCCCTATTGCTTCCTGCATCAACCAAACTCCCCTCCATCGATAACAATTCTTCATAGAAATGTTGGATAAGAAGTTGCTCTAGTAGTTGTGGTGCGGACAACTGATACATAACTTCTTGAACCGCTCCCAATACTTGTAAAGAGATTCTCTATTATGTTGCTTAATGCCACATATCTCCTTCTAAATACTTGTCATCTTTGAGGCCCAAAAATATTTCTCTAAGAATAATCTCTTCATCTTCAACCAAGTATTTATGCTTCCTACTGGTAAATCAAACAACCAGTACTTCACTGCATCCTTTAGTGAAAACGGGAAAGCCTTCAACATAATCTGCTCATCTGTCATTCTAGGAGGCTTTATGCTCAAACAAACCACATCAAGCTCCTTGAGATGCTTGTGTGCATCCTCACCTACAAGACCATGAAAATTAGGTAATAAATGAATTAATCTAGATTTTAACTCAAAGGTAACATGCTCAGCAAAATTAGAAAATGTAATGCATAGGGGTCTTTAGATTAAGTCTAGTATAGCCAATTCCCTCAAGTTGCTTCGGATTCAAGTTCTAGGTCTACTATTGAAGATGTTCTTGCTTCTTTTCTTAACCTTCGTAGTGTTCTCTCGATTTTCGGATCAAGTTGTTCAATTTTTCTACTAGTAGATTTGGTCACTAACATATACCAACACTCACAAACTTTTAAAAGTTAACAAATAATCAAAAAATAAACAAATGTATTAACAATAGACCAACTAAAATCAAATATAAAAGTTAAATTACCACACTCCCCGTCAATAGCACCAAAATTTGACAGCATGTGTCAAGTGTACTGCAAAATTTACCTGTCTCTGCATACTATGGTAAGCCGAGATTGAATCCACAAGGAATGTTCAGTTAATTTTCGTAACAATATTAATTGATGCAAGGAAAATATAAAAAGGGATTCTTTTAGGATTTTTAGCAATTTAGAAAATAAAATAAAAGCAGACTATTGAAAACAAATTAAAACAAACGATCGGAAATGACTAAATTGTCAAATATATGTAAGGTCCAGTACTAGGTTCAATCTTGAGCTAAACACGATCAAACATACTTCATCATCCTAACATCTTTACAACTCTCTTCGTACTATCGATCTGAGACTAATAAAACGCTCTCCTAATAAGTTTTGTTTAATCAAGATACAGTCATTAATTAAACCTAACTATTGAATAATCTAGGATACGATCTCTAGACTTAATTTAGCAGCCACATTATGAAGTGGAAAATGATCAATATAGGCAGTAACCTCACACGTTAGGCTTATCTAACCTAAGTTATATCGTTCCTAACGATATGGGATCATTAGATACTACTCACAAACATCAAAAGTAATGATTATGGATTGCATTCAATGTTTTAGCAATAGGTTCAAAATAGAATAATCAAAATAACGTATTAAGATCATTCATCCCTAAACTCCATCAAATCAATACCAACAACACAATAATCTAAAAAGAAATTACAAGCTTAAAATGGTAAAAATAACTTAATCGTGATTGGCATCGATATTCCTGTTGAATCGGTATTAGGAAGCTAGCCTTCCAGCTCCATTTTTATGCTGCAAGTACCAACCATCTTCTAGCTACTTCGGGTGAGAAAGAACGAAGAGAGAACTAGCATCTCCACCCTCTTTTCTGATTTTCTTCTTGGTCCACTGTCATTGTTCATTTATTATAAAACCCTCCTATCTCTACGCTGTCATTTTCTCCTGTATGTTTGCGTACTTCATTTCAACTGCTGCGTTTGTGTTTCATTTTATGTAGGCTACGTTTTGGCATACGTTGCTCTCTTTATTTTGTGATTTAATTTCTGGTCCACCTACAGTGTTCATGCACACCTCATTACTATGTGTGTCTCTCCTTTTTTAAAAATCTCACCTAATGTTTGGGTTAAACGAAGATGTTGTTTGCGTTGAACACAAACTTTGCAGTCTGTTGCTGCATCATTTTGCTCCTTCTTCCGGTAGCCTTTTATATGTCATTTTTAGGTCTTTTTGTTGTTAGTGTTCTCTTCCTCTTTTGTTACCATTTTGCTCTATGTTATGTTGCATTTTCATCACATTGTATGGGTTGTCTCATGAAATTTCCATGCACAACTTTTGTACTTCTTTTTTGTAAGCAACTTTAATTCATTTTCTTTATGTTTTCATTTCTTATCTTCCTCATTTCTTTATTTCCTCTAATTTTCTTCTTGCTCCAAGAAAACAAGTGAATGTAAATCTTCAAAAAAAAAGGCCTAAATAGCATGCTTTTGCCTCACTTTAACTTCTTTACTTCCGAATTGTGCCTAAAATCACATACGAGCCAAAGTGAGTATCTTAAGCATTTTTAAGACATTAATCACTAAGTGTAGTATATCAAATGAATCAACATTTAAGCATATATCAAGTTCCCCCCACACTTAGCTTTTGACCATCCTCAGGAAAATCATCAAAATCAAAATCAAAATCACAAACCAAAACTTTTACTCATTTTTCACGTTTCTTAATAATAGATAACCATAAGTAAAGATGAATGACTTTCAAAACCTATACCAAATCGATTCGATCTGAGATCTTGGAACTCATAATCAATCAATATTCACCACCCTTAAAAACTGAGTAATCTAGAGGTAGGCTTAGACAAAAAGTGTTTAAACAAGATATTTCGATGGGTAAACTCAAATACCATTCATGATCACAACATTCCATAACTTTACATATCATTTCATTTTTTCAACACTAAAAGTCACATGCATAATCATGAATCAAATGACTTTTATAGGGTTATAATGTAGGTAAAGGTAAGATAAGATGTATTGTGGTTAATGTAGCATAAAAAATCATCAAGCTAGTGAAGCAAAAGAAATACTCAATGAGATATCAAGTGCACAAGTTAACATTCATTCAAAATTAGGTACCATTAGCTATAAAGAATGCAACAATTACATTTCACAACTCTCACACCTTAATCCACATGAACATAACACAAAAAGTGCTCTATCCAAAACCACATCTGCCTCATATGCAATATATTCAAACGCCTAATCAATACAACTTAAGAAGGATAAACTATTAACAACTTTTCACAATAATGGTATTTCCTCCTTGATACTTTTATTCAAACTCACATTTTTTCTTTTTTTTTCAAAACTAAAAATGATAGAAGGTACATCAGTATAGGATTTATAACATGGAATTTTAATAAATATAACCAACCCACATGTATCTATACCCTTACATTTGGGCTTTAAGCACATATCAATATGTCATATGATTCACAATCAAATGACCCTAAACTACCACACATATGTAGCTTAGTCATGCATCTCTGATATCGTAGATCCCCATCCAAAACCATTTTACTCGTTCTTCGTATCTCCAATACATGTGACTCATTAGGTTATCAATTATATTGATCACTTGAAATAATACTTAATTCAAGCAAGTTATTTACGGTATCTAGCAACACATCATGACCCCACTTGACCAAAAAGTCAATAGTTTGACTACTAACCCTTCCATAGACAATGTTTCTGTGTAATTCGTCCTTTCACCATCTATACCCTACTTGGTTCAGAGTATAGTTAAAGTGTCAAGTCCCACTAGACTAACTATGTCACACCTAGATCAAGTGATGTTATTTCTTATCCCTAAGGCTCATTACTTAATTGGATATGTCATTAAAGGTTATTTTCATGACATTTTTCACAATGGCCAAAGATTCCCTAGTAATGACCCTGACAAGATGCCGTGGGTATCATCTCCTCCTATTAGAAGTGGTGAATCCTTTATTGACTACTCAATTACCTTTGAATACCTCAAGATGTAACTAATCACCACCCTCTGAGCAACATCTGATAGGCTATTAGGAATGGAGTCAAAGTACAAGATCAGTATCCAAGATATCCTTAAGCACCTCAAGTCTAAGGATATTTGCAGCATTGCTATAATGAGACTATCATTGACACTAGAATAAATTATCCATATGATTGTCTCATAATAGGTCATCCAATGTACCTATTACTCTTAGTAAGCATCTATATGTTGACTCTAAACAACTCATGCTTACAGCTTATGAGATCCACTGCTTGATCTAATCAAGAAGTATAATATGTGCTCGTCTGTCCATATTAATAATGTCCCATCTCATTAATCTTATGACTAGGGATAATTTCGATACTAATATAATTATACATGATAGTAATCTCATTATCATAATCTCATCATGATTTCCTTTATGCTATGTAATGTATCAAGGACTTCATTAATTTGATTTAAGATCATTATCAATTCATAAAGAACATGAGCATTAAATTAACAAAAGTGACTTTTTATTAATCATAATGATTTATATAATAGTGCTAAAAGTGATTGCCTTTAGAGCAGTTCTCTACCACCTCATTGATCTTACCTTATCTCCATCACAAGGAAGTATGTCATTACTCCTAGTTCTGTCATGTCAAAGAACATCATTATCTCTTGTTTGAATTGCTCAATAAGGATGGCATTGCTTCCTATTACCAAGAGATCATCCACATATAAAGAAATATCAAAATATCAGCATTAAAGTGCTAAACATACAAAGTTGACTCACTCAAACTCTTTGTAAAGTCAAGGCTTAGCAAATACTTGTCAATTCTATTGTATTAGGCCCTTGGAGCTTGTTTTAAACTATATAAAGTCTTTTTTTAGAAAATAGACCTTGCCCTCTTACCCTTTCACCATAAATCCCTCAAGTTTTTCAACATATATCTCTTCTTACAAATAACCATTGAGAAAGGAATATTTCACATCAAGCTGAACACTCTCCACCCTTTCTGTGCAGCTAATGCAAGAAGAATTATGATGGTGTAAAGTTGTACAATAGAAGGAAATATCTTTGAGAAATCATCACTAAACACCTAAGCAAACCCTTCACCATAAGTCTAGCTTTGTGCTTATTGATAAAACCTTTTGTATTTAATTTGGTTATAAAAACCCACTTCACTCCAATGACCATCTTATGTTGAGGCCTTTCAACAAACTGTCAAGTTTGATTCTTCTCAATCATATTCAGCTCCTCCTGTATTGCAGCTATCCACTTTTGATCCCTTTCAGCTTCATAAAACCCTACTGATTTAAACATTGCAACATTACATCTTTGGTATACATCAGAAAACAATATGGTACCTCTGATTAAAGGTTTATTAACCTCTTCACCTTGTATTAATGAAGAGTTGGCAATTTACTTTCCTTCTTCTCCTCCCTAGCACCATTGTTGCTCCTCTATAAAATGAACATCTCTACTTACTAAAATCTTCCCAATTTGTGGTTGAAAAACTTTGTAAGCTTTAAGGTGTTATTTTAGCCAATAAAGATGTCAAGTTACGCTCTTATCAAGCTTGTACCTTTTCACTTGAGGAACATGTGTAAAACATATGCAAGTAAAGACTTTAAGGTTTTGTAGGGAAGGTTTATAACAATATCACACTTCAAATGTAGTTTTCCCCTTCATTGCTTTTGTAGTAAGCCTGTTTAGTATAAACATAACCGTGTTAGATGCTTCTACCCAAAACTTCTTAGGAAGCCTTTTCTCATATAGCATGCATTGCACTATCTCCATTATTATTCTATTCTGCCTCTCAATCGCCCCATTGTACTATAGAGTGTATAAATCAATAAGCTAGTGCTCAATTCCAGCCTCTTCATAAAATATATCAAGTGATTATGATGTGTACTCCTTCCCATTATCTAATCTCAAAACTTGAATTATGCAACCACTTTGGTTCTTAATCCAAGCTTGAAACCTCCAAGACACTCCTGTAACCTCTGACTTGAACCTTAGGAAGTAACTCCAACACATTCTACTTAGATCATCAATAAAGGCAATGTAATATTTACTTCCCTTTAGTGATGGTTCAGGCTGAGGTCTATAAAGATCAGTATAGATTAGTTGTAGCTTCTCTAATGTTCTCCAAGTAGTCTGTGAAAGTGGTTGCCTGGTTTGCTTACCATATTAACATGTAATGCAATTTGACAAGTATTTATGTAGTAGTGGTGGGCCTTGCACAAGCTCCATTCTCTTCATCAACAATAATGCAATATGATTGAAGTGTCCTATTCTCTTATGCCAAAACTTCATTGTGTCATCCAAAATAGGAAAGGTAGCCTGCTCCTCCATTAGGTCTAATGAAAAGCTTATGTTTCTCATTTTTATCTTGAACAATTCCTATCTTTTTGAACAACACTCAATTGTAATTGTTCCCTTTTATTTGACAGTTGTGTACTATTCATTGCCAATTTTGACTTTTGAGATAATAGACCTATCAAACTCTTTGAAAAGATCCTCATCATCTATCATATGATTGGCAGCCACTAATCAACTAGCTCTCACTTGAGTCGTTAGTGGAAAAGTAGTTTGCCATAAATAATTGCTCCTCTTCCTATTGGTCTGCAACTTGTGCCTCAATCTATTATAAATTTCTACAACGTGTCCAAGTTGTTTGCATTTGTTGCATCTGAAATTAGGCTTTCTCCAACACTTTAAATGTGGATGGTTCCTTTTTCCACAATGTTGACATGGAGGATAACTTGTTATTTCCTCCATTACTATTATTGTTATTAGCAATTTTAGTTTATTTAGCATTGTTCTTTTTCCCTTCTCTTTTTCTTCCATTCCCACCTTAATTGATCTACAATTTACCTCATAGAGAACCCTTAATTTAGCCTTCTTGCCTCATGAGCCTTCTTTGCTCCTGAATCTATAATGCATTTAACAACTCTGCTAAAGTGATACTTGATAGGTCTTTAGAAAGGAAATTATTACTTCAAGTCTTTCTAGAATAGTCACGAGAACTTTCTGAACAACTCTAGAATAAAAAATTTAATTCCAAGCAATCTTACCCTATTGACAATGTTGAGAATTTTATCAGCATGCTCCTTCACAGTTTTTGACTCCTTATCCTTTCCATCTCAAACTCTCTAATCAAATTCAGCACTTGAATTTCTTTAACCCCCTCATTGTCTTCATACTCTTGCTTGAGAAAGTCCCAAATTCCTTTGCTGACTTTACTGTCATAATTCTAGTAAAGATTGTTGATGAGATAGTTATAAATAAACATGCCTTTGCCTTTGATTTCCTTTGCCTTCTTTCTTTGTGATTCCTAATTTGAGCAAGAGTTGAGTTGTTTTATAAGGGAGGAACCTTGTAGTCCTCCGCTACAGCTTCCTAAAAATCACTTGCATCAAAATAATCCTCTATTCTAACTACCTATACCTGATAATTCTCACCCTCAAACACTAGAGGAGCAATAACTATGAAAGATGTCCCAAAATCCATGACTTGATGGTTTTGTTTGTAACAAGTTTGGTTTAGTTTTTAAGTGTGGTGTACCCTCAAACTTACACGGTCTTTCAAAAAAATAGCTCTGATACCAATTAGTAGGAGTTAAAACTTAAGTAAGGAAAAATAACTAAAAATGGAAGCAATAGGAACTCAAAGAAAAAATGGATGACAATGCTATCTTGATTTCATTTAATTGAAATGTGTTTAAATACATAACTATTATAACTGCAATTCAACAAAATAACCCATGCTTCCATGATCACAAACCACTCATAACTATAAAATAGTCATTAATAGAAAATGCCTATTCATCAAAGCCTTCAATTTCTGCATGTGTACCCCATTTTTCTGCCTCCAAACTCCATGTTGTAGCGCACCATGATTTAATTCCACAAATTTAGCCACTTTTCACAAATTTTTAGTCTTACTATCGTGCCATGACAACACCATATTAGCATAATTTCAACAGAAACTAAGGCATATATACATCAATAATAATAACGAATATCTTTCTATATTCTTGTCCAGTATAAATATAACTAAAATCTCTTGGAAGTACTAAATACACCTAGGTGACCTCCTTCAACTAAGTCATGAAAAAAAATGAAATGATGTTCTTTTATAATTCTGAATCAGGCCCCACAGCAAACATCCTTTCCACTGCAAATTGTTATTAATCTAGCTATAAAAAGACTTGCTTTAATAATTCCGTTGCAACTGAGAAATTGTATCTTGCAGAAATTTATCTCGTTGCCAACTTAATCTAACCCTGAAGAGATCAGTATGAATATCAACCCTAGCCAAAGAACATAACAATAATGGAACTGCTAGAGAGAGCGTTTATCACTTTACTACCCATATCTTTTTATATTTAGTCTCAAAATCAAATCCTAAGAGCTTTGGTAACCACATTTGTTGAAATAGATTTATAAACTTTTGCTCTAACATATATACCTTATGTTTGTGTGATCTGTTTTTACAATAAACTTTCGACTGGTAATATGATGAGACTACAGCTAATACTAAAGCTAACAAATAAGTGAATGTATCTTTAGGACATAATTTTGTGGTAATAACATGAATTGATATGTCACCTCTTTCCATTCCAAGCATTTCTCCATATTTCCTCCTTTTACTTCAGTGATTCTCGCTCGTACTCCTCCCTTTAACTCCATTGATTTGCTCTTCAAATTAAACCTCATAACTGCAGTGTTTGTAAGAGTATATCATTGAGGGTAGACATCGATTGCACTCCCAAAACCATATCGCTAACTCCAATGTCAATAACCAACACGTATGTAGTGAACTCTTATCCAAGTAAACTCCTTGCATCTCTAATTGCATTCAAGCTTTAATCCTCCTCCCATTATAATCATCAATAGATCGATCTCTTCTATACCTTTCTCATCGGCATTCATCAATTTTTTAACCACGAAGTTATACCTACTACCCCCATCCACCAATATATGAACGTTAGTTCCTTTATATTGTCCTACGACCTTCATTTGTCGGAGGTCAGAGGAGGTTGTACCAGCCATTGCCTATAATGAAATTACTAATTGCTCAAGCTCTGTTTGCTCATCTTCCATCTCTTCTCTACCATATACATATGCGTGCTCTGTTTAAATTTGAAGGCCTAGACTATAATTCTCTTCGCACCAAAAGCACAGATCTTTGGCTTGCCTTTCCTCCAACATTTTACAGTTCGTGGTCATTGTCAGTCTCTGTTCACCACTTTTGATTTGGTTTCTTTCTATAGGTCGTGGCATTATTCCTGCTCCAGACTTTTTACCACTACTTACTCTTCAGCTTTTAAATTTACTCCATCAAACCTCTGAGCAACTAATTCATGTTTTTGTAGCCAAGTCATATGCCTGCTGCAAACTTCTGGGTGCCTAGATTTTCACTGGGTATTCAATCTCTGGTTTATGACCATTCTAAAACAGGCTTACTAGGTAAGGTTATGAGATATGAGATTGAATTTAGCGCAATACTCTTAACATTCTTCTCTTGCCTCAAATAGGACCTGCAAACACATTTTTCTCCAATAAGGCTAACAAAATTTTAATTAATATGATTAAGATATATAATAATTAAATTAATTAAAATTTTTAAAATAAGTTATTTGAGTCCGTTATATCATGTGGTAGTGAAATTTATTAATTGATTTTTAAAATAATAAAAAAATCATGTTAATTGTGACATATTAATTAAAATTAATATTTTAATTAAAAATATTTTGAAATATTAAAGTTAACACTCTAAACCGTATTCTACGATGAAAATAATATAGTCTAAAAATACGCTTTTAACCTAAAAATTAAAATCTCAAACAGAATTTGATTCCAAGCAACACAAAATAGCTCATTCTATTGAATCCGAAGTGATGAGTTTCTTTAACTCAAATGTGAAATTTTCCAAATTAAATTTACAAGTGTATCTTGACACTTCAAATAAAAATTTCACCAAGTTTAGAGGGAAAAAAAATCATTCAGATCATGAATCCACCCGAATTCTGAAATGTTCCCTGGAAACAGATTCTTTATACATACTCCGAAATGCTCCATGCGTTTTGCTATTTTACACTCGGCTTCAAGCGAGGTCCAAGACACCAATTTTTTACTGATTTTACTTCTGTAACTCACAACAGGATAAAGAATTTGTTAGTTATCATTTTTAAACACCCTTTTTTAGCTTTTCTCCAATATTTCTCCCTGTAATTAACGTGAAGCCACTGGTGAAAGGCTTTGGGTAGACAAATTCATCATCTGATTCACGACCCTTTTGCAGTGACGGGTAAAGTATACAATTGCGAGATTACAGGCCAAGGAAGTGACATAATATTGACACTTGGGAGAAATATAATGGCTGCATCTGAGCAAATTTACGGCAGACGTAATAAACAAGAAAATGCTTGAAGAAAATAATAATAAAGTCAAGAATTCTATGGACTACCAGAAAAGGCCTTGTCAGCAAATATTTGGCAAACAAATCTTGGATACATTTAGTTCCCTTCTTTCAGCTATCCGTCTAGAAGTCCACAAGTGGGAAATTTATCAGCACTCCATATCAATTTCATATACGAACTTACAATTTACCATACTTGTTCTATATGCATTCTGGCAACTTATTATAGCCTTTCTTCCTATTCTTCATTTTCCAGTAATGGAAGTCCTCGATCGATGTAGTTTAGGACATAATAATGATCTAAGGTTGTGCTGGGATTGGATCTATGAGTTTCGTTGAAGAAATTCACCAATTTTATTTTTAAGCTAGAAAGCTTTCAGTCATTACTTGGACCATTTCCTAAGAGTTTTAAGAGTTTTCGAGCCAAGTTGAGGACAACATAAGAGAATAATCAAAATAATAAATTGCATATGGTCAAAGATGGGATACCTGTCTTTCTTTGTCTGGTAAAGAGAACAAGTGCTGCGAAGCCAACCATGATTGCAACTCTCATCACCTTTGGAGAAACAGATAAACAAAATAGTTATCAGTGAGCATTACTATACTCTTCTTATCATCACGTTTTTTGGAATTGCAATCCAAAATGGCAGCTCAGGGGTGGTTCAGCCCTGAATAAAAAATTCTGTAGTGGAACAAATAAATTTATGATATGATGCTCAATCCATATGAAAAATAAGTATCTATCACCTTTACTTGGAGATGAATCAATAAGAATCATAAAATTGCAGTTTTTATTGTAAATTGAAATGTTTAGGAGGTTAAATACAAGCAAATGCTAAAGACACTCTCTCAACAGAGGCAACCACATCCGCCCTCATCAAACTTCACTACTGTAGAATCCTTTGTAGACAGTGAAGAAATTTAACACATTTCTGTACTGAGCATAACGTGAATGTTAGAGTCGAAATACATGTGAAGCTGCTTCTCATTTGCATCATAGCTGAAATTGATCAATTATCAGGTTTTCAATGTCGATGTTTAGATTCCCAAGATACCAATTAAATTAGGAGGAGAAAAGATTTAACCTGTCCTAAAGGTCCTAAGGCAGCTTCAGCATCCACGGAACCCTCCAAGTTTGATTTTGGTAAGCTTTTAGAAGCCTCTCCCCTTTGTTCTGCTTCAGCACCAGTGTTATCACACTCACCCTGCTGAAATACATAGCATAAAAGAAACACTAATTAGTTCAGAAGAAAATTACGAGTGTCTTTAGCCTCCTTCAGCTGGAAAGTGAGAGAAATGTGGATTTTATCCATTTCCAATCTTTTGTGGTCTGTTTCTAAAAGGAATGCAAATTCTAGCACATATGATATAGCTTCCACTGCGCTATGCATCATCCATTGCTGGTGTAGATTCATGTACTAGTTGGAGAATGATACAGCTTAAATCTTCTAAATTTTCAAACATAAGAGGGACAGTCATTCCAAACTGATAGACTGGATAATGACCGGATATAAAGCTTTAGATCCTCGATCTGAAAAGGCAATACCTTTTTCATAAGCTCCGGTGCAGAAGAATCTATCTTTTCTAGTTGATTGTTTGTTTCACCCCTCAAAGCTCCCATTAGATTCAATATTTGTTTTCCACCAGCAGTGATACACAATCGCCTTCCCTCATGTGGGAATATCCAGCCACCAGAGTTGTCAAAAGCATAGCCCTTTTCTCCTGAAATTCCATCCATACTTGCATCTTTAGAAACTTTCGGTTGAACTCCTTTTGCAATCTTTTCCCTAAGAAGCAAGTTACCACATGGATTTCTTATTCTTCCTGAAACAGAATCTCCTTCACTTGTGGATTTTCTCATCAAAACTTCAGAAGACAATTCATCTTTGTATCTATCAACTTCTTTATGCATAAATTCTAGGTTCCCGGTCTTGAAAGATGATCCAATCTCAGCAATAGGTCTAACATAAGTACTTTCCTCTTCTCTTTTTATAATAGTTGCTCGGAATTGTTGAACATCTGCAGTGTGAATCAGATTCCTGATGCTCCTAGAAATTGGCGGTTCTTTTACGATATTTTTTGTCTTGCATTCAGTCAAGCGAGAGTTCTCCACAGGAACTTCCACTTTATTCTTGCTCAACTGAGATCTTGTTGGTGCTGGTCTCACTTTGGATTTTATCTCCTGTTTCATAGTTCCATGGATTATATATTATAATACAATTCTTAAGGAAGAGGAAGGTTATTTGAAGCACTAGATAAATGTACCTGATTCATACTACTTTCGAAGGCACTGATCATGTTTCTTACATTGCTAAGAGTTTTCTCTTGTGGCCCTTGCTTCTCAAACTTATAATCTCCATTTCCCTTCGATTCTGCTGTAACTTTGGTTTCTGCAGGAGGCACATATCCTGAAGTTTCCAGAGAAAAAGCTTCCTCTGAGAAAGTGGCTTTCTGAAGGACGTCAATTAGTGGTGTCCCAGTTTCAGTCTTCTTAGCTACATTCCATCTGTTTACTTCCTTTAGATAGACATTGGACCTTCCTGACATAGTTTTGTTGGAAGAATCGTCTCCAAATCTATCTGTAACATTCTAAAGCGTGTGGATTGTCATTACGTCATCTACAAGTGTCCTTTTTATCCTACTGGTTTAAGGAATGAAAAAAACTCACACATGCAATTATTAACTAATCCTTAACTGGGTCCATTTGAATTTCATCATGATGAGTTCCTTGCATGTCTTCAGGACCAGATTTTCCCTTCCTAAAGAGAGCAGAATCGCTAGCGGGCTCTGGATCAGCTTGAGCAGCTAAGACGTCATTAAGGCAGCTTCTTGGCGAATCTGTCATCAGTTAGAGAATGAAGAAAATGTCTTGTAGACAAGCTAGGCACAAGGACACGTGATTCATGATCTCAAATTTGTTTGATATTTAGTTAGCCTATCACAATGACGCTGATTGAGTTAGGAAGCATCACACCTGAGACCTCAAAGCTGCGTCGCAAAGGTGACTCTGAATTGCTATGAACAGGGCTAGCATGCTCTGGACTTCTTAAATTATTGTTGAGAAGTTCATTATGCTTCTTTATTAATGCTGATTGTCTCTGCATTCAACATTACTTCTTACAACGGCATAAGGGAAATATCATATTTTGTTAGAGCAACTAAATACTTTACTCCAGTAAACACGCATCTTCCAGAATGAAATTTCATTTACAAGCTTTATAAACTCATGAAACAGAACCCTGACAATTGCTGATTCTGTTTATCTTTAAAATCAATTCATGATATATCGAATGAACTTAAAACGGAATAAAGATTTTGGAAAAATAAAAGAGAGATGCACCATGGCGCGGACACGCTGGCGATCTTCTTCGTTGAGGACAAACTTCAAAGACATATGTACCTTCCAACCTCCTTCAAGGGAAAATATATCATCCCAAGTGCCCTTCTCAATCACTGAACAGGACTCAACATCTACCCCCATTACACAAACACTTAATCAAGGCTCAAATTGGAAGAAATCAAGTGTACACGGTTAGTTTACATAAAATACGGAAAACAATGGTAAACCTGTACGCGATATTTCATTTCCCTCAGCATCCTGAATCAAAACAACCAAATTCTCGCGCAGAGTTGTCAATGGACTGCACGAAAATTGTTAACTCCAACGTTTAGTCCAGACTCTCTTGTTATTAGCATTAAAGTGAAAGAAAAGGTAAAGCACATGAGTCATTACAAAGAGAAGTCTCCCCTGTCGCTAGTTTCAAATTCTCTTTTCCCCAAGGAAACTGCATGATGAAGGGATTTCCAGTAACCATTTATTTCTTCCACCGAAATTACGGGTATTGATATAAACAACAAGCAACTGGGATTGCTTACTCTTCACTGATGTTCCTGAACGAGGTGATGATAGTTGAGGACCCGAGAATTCTAGGACTGTACTTGATTAATATTTTTCAAAATCAGCATAACAACAACCGCCCATTCCGAACTATAGCTAGGATAGAACGATTTCACAGTATTTACATACCAGAAATTTGGATGGATCCTGGCATCCCAAGGGCGAGAACTTTAAAGAAAAATTTGGCAGAAAGTACCCAGGAGGTCTATCCTAAGGACTTAATACACTAGAAAAGATGGTTCCGTTGTGAATATGAAGATACGAACAAACAGATTGTTTGAGAAAGAAAGAAGTGCGTTTCTGAGTGCAGTTGAGAGCTGGCCTGGGGTTGCATGAAAAGTGTGGATGTGGTTGGACTTCGATGAAATTTAGATCGTGGGGTCACAGCATACTTGACGGTATCTTTTTAGCCACCTGTTAGTTAACCGGATTGCGTATTTGTCTTGTCTTGTCTTCTTTCGTAAAATTATTTCTTCCAGGTCCTCCCTCGGCGGCCCGCAATCGTCGAACTGTAAGAAACGAACATAAAGACAACTACAAAAGTGGGTTTCCTTTTTAACATACAATTTGTCTTCAATCAACTGTTCTCATGGTATGGTAACCGAGAGCCATTTCAGATTGTTAACAAGCTAGACATGGGATGAGAGTTAAAAAGTTAAAAACCCATTGAAGTCTCAGCACTACTTGTGTAGCTTAAGTTATAAAACCAGTTAAATTTGACGAGGTGTGCCCAAAGATTTCTTTTGTGAGAATAAAAACGATGATCCGATCACTAGATTCGTTACTGCTCTTAATGAAATTGTGTACATCGTAATGCGCTATGGTTTACTTGCCTGAAAACTTGAGATGGATATTACTTGATTGTTTGGAATTTACGTTCACTATAATACCATTAAAATTTCTCCCTCGCTGTACAAAATTCTGGATTTTTGGTTAAATAGTTGCAGAAAGTGCTTCAAGATGAAGGGCGCAGAGAGAATGAATATTGTGTTAGTTTATGTTTTTGCAGCCAATTTATTTTGGTTGTGGATATTTGTATGACATTATCTTTTAATTATTAAAGGCATTTTTTATCTTTATGAATTTGTTAATTATTTAATTATTATTCGTACAGATAAAATCCTTGGAATAATTAC
>JANSVA010000217.1:13235579-13252875 GCA_025504915.1 Erythroxylum reticulatum
CAATTCATTCTCATCTATTCCTAAAGTTAAGCATGTTTCTAAAGCATCATCACACATCAATCCAGGAATAGATTCAAATGTAAGAGAATCAATCACATCTATCCTATAGGTGACTTCATCGAAAGAGGGTTAACACCTCTTTCTTCTCAATGTTAGCTTACCATTCGAAATATTAATCAATGCTCCACCAATGGCTAAGAATGGTCTTCCTAAAATTATAGGAACTTGCATATCAAACTCCATCTCGAGCACAACAAAATCATATGGGATTATAAGCGTACCAACTTTCACCAATAAATTCTCAACTATACCAATGGGATATCGGATTGATCTATCAGCAAGTTGCAATGAAATTGTAGTTGGTTTGAGTTCACCAATTCTCAACCTATTATAGAGAGACAAGAGAATAAGATTAATGCTTGCACCTAGGTTACATAAACATTGAAAAACATTAGATTCACCAAAGTGACAAAGTATAGTGAAACTCCCTGGATCTTTTAACTTAGGGGTAGTTTATTTTCTAAAATAGAACTACAATCTTCAGTTAAGGATACTTTAGCAAAATTATCAAGCTTCTTCTTGTTGGAGATGATTTCCTTCAAGAACTTGGCATATGCAGGCATCTCAGTAAGAGCTTTAGTAAACAGGATATTGATTTGAATATTCTTAAAAAGGCCAAGGAATTTTTGAAATTTGGAATCATCATGCTTCTTCTTGACCCTTTGAGGATATGGTATGGGTGGTACAAAAGAGAAGTCTGAACTTGGTGAAGATTTTTTCTTGTGTGTTGCCTCTTTTTGTTCTTCGCCTTCACCCACATTCTCACCTTCTGCCTCCTTAGGTTCCTTCTCTATAGGAACTACACCTTCTACTACCTTACCACTTCTTAAAACAACTACCATACAATCTTGTTTCGGGTTCACTTGGGTATTGCTAGGCAGCTTAGCTTTACCTGTTTCGCTCACCTCTTTTACCACTTGACTTATTTGCACTTCTAAATTTCTAATAGCAACTTGGTTTGATTGAATATTCCGCTCCATTCTATTCATTGCTTGAGAACTAGCTTGGGCACCTTGATCCATCTTGCTCATAAGTTGAGAAAATATATCCTCAAACCGATCTACCTTTTCTCCCATAGGGGAGGGAGTTGTTGTGGTGCAGAAGATTAAGGGGATGAATACTGCTGTTTTAATGGTGCTTGGAACCCCAGTGGTCCCATTGGTTTTATAGCCCCTGGATTTTTCCATGAGAAGTTCGGATGAAACTTCCAACTTTCATTGTAAGTATTCGAGAAAGGATCAAATCTTTGATCTTGTCTACCATTGTTCACATAGTTCACCTCTTCCTCTGTCAATGTTGCCTTGATGTTCATACAATCAGCTGCAGTATGCCCAAATCTACCATAAAGAGTACAAGGATCTCTACTAGACTTGTTGTCATTCATCAACAAATTCAACTTCTTATTAATCTCAGCAACCTGGTAGGCCATGTAAGATTTGGAACCCACTTTATTCAAAGCAATAACTTTGCTCCTAATAGCTTACAATGTGAATTCTCTGCAACTTTCTTAAAAATATTCCACAATTATTGGGAATTCAGGTCACTAATATTTGTGATTAGTAAGACTATAGTAAAAGAATTGAGTTAATGAGTACATGTCAAATCCATGGTGAGGGCATTAGTTAAAGAGATCATTGAACCGTTCCCAAGCTTTATAAATTTTCCCCGTCCTTCTGCAAGAACTAATGTATCATCTTTTGGAGTTCAAGATCTTTGTGAGCTGGGTACCACTTCATCATGAACATCTCCATCACCTTCTCCCAAACATCTATGAAATTTGCCTCCAAACTCAACAGCCAATTTCTTGCTAAACCCTTCATGCAATAAGGAAAACATCTTAGCCTCAACTCACACTTGGACAATCCATGCAATGGGAGAGTTTGAACTTTCATATAGAAATCTCTCATAAAGGTTAGAGCATCTTCACTAGGCGTCCCATTAAATTGTGGCAGCATAGACAAATGAATCTACTTTATCTCATAATTCTGTGCTGCTACAGTTAATCGAATGCAAGAGGGGTTCCCTGTAATAAATAACATCTGATAATCTCTAATTCTTCTTACCGCAGGATTAACAACAACTGGCTCAGCTTGATTTTCCTCACGGAATTGCTCATTCCTCATATCTTGTTCTTCTTGCAAATCTGGAATTTGTTTATTGTTTGTCATCTCTCTTCTTCTTTAGGCATTGTTCCTTCGACAAGTCTATTCAATTTCAGGGTTCAACTCAACAAGCTGGTCGTTATTCAAACTTCTTAAATGCCTTAAGTGCATATAGCTCCTGAAATCAAATAAAGATCAAGGGTTTGAAATTAAATGATGGAAGAAAACTTAAGGTAATAAATAAATAATAACTAGAATTAATGGTAGCAAATATAAACTAGTCCCCGGCAACGGCGACAAAATCTACAAGTACACATAATCATTCCTAGTACCTACATATTAAGTATTCCAAGGTCATCTCCTACAAGGACTAAATTACTCACTGTCAAATTAATTCTAAGTACTTGAACGAAATTAATGATGCACTTAAAAGATGATTTGAGTTGGTAGACAGTAAATTGTAAAATACTAAAAAATAGCAATTAGGGATAAATTGATGATTTGAAATTAGGACTTGGGCGTTCACCAACTCAAAAGATTGATTAATGCATTATGAAATTGATTGAATGTTAGGTTATAATAATAGTTGCACAACTTTACTCATATCCTTTCTCAAGACGTACAAGAGTATCTAACTAGTTGATTACCACTTCTCAATGTGCAAACTAACTAGTTAAATCCATGAAGAGCAAGCAACCACAAGTTATCACACTAGCTTAAGATATCTCTATCTTTAAGTCTAAGGTGTTTATCTTTCTAGAGCATAAACCATACTTCACCTCTTAGTCCATCATATGATTCCTAAGATTGCATCTATGGAGATCAAGAATAGAAACAATAGTGAAATGGAAGAGAGATAAACATAACCTAAGAACTTTCATTCATCACTCATCAATCTATAAAATAAAAATCAATCCCCCTAATAGGCTACATCCCTCACCCTAAATGAGGTTTAGTTCTAGAACATGATACTAAAATCCATACACATAAAAATGCTCAACTTTAAGAAAGAGTAGAGAGAAGGTGGAAAGAACACAAGACAAGGATGCTTCCAATCCTTGATGCCAATTCTCAAAATTTCCTATCTTCCTCTTATTTTGTGCCTCCTTAAGTGGTAACCTCATTTTCAGTGTCTAGCCCCCTAATTAGGTCTTTAAAATGAGTATTTATAGTGTTTTGGGTCCAAAGAACCCTAGTTTTTACTAAACAGGGAAAGGCATAAACAGACATGGTGTCTGTTAAACGGACCTTCTCGGGTCTTTGTAGGTGAAGTTGGCAAGCAATGTTCGTTAAACGAACATTCTCGGGTCTGGAAATGCATTTTGTCTAGGCGATGTCCGTTAAATGGACATATCCTTATTCATAAATTTCGCACCTTTGACCCTTCAGTCGATGGAATCTCTACTCGGAGTCTTCACGGAAGTTATAGAACATGGAGTCCTCTTTGAAAGCGTCATTGAATGTCCTTAATCCGACATCTACAATAAAAGTTATGCCTTTCAACCCCAAAATCTATCCATTTGTACCTATCAAGCAACAAAGTTGAAATGTGTGATAATTGACCAAATAAAGCTTCAAATTCATATAGAAATAAGTCAAATTACTTCCAATTCACCCCAAAATCCTATAAAAATAATTTGACTTATTAGAGTTCATGTATAAGGAGGATGTTGTCTCCCATGACCCATGCAGGGATTAATGTATCCTGAGATAAGTAGATGTAATTCTCTAAGACTTTCTTTAATCTTTGAGCTAACAGCTTTGAGATGAGTTTGTACATGGTATTGCATCATGAGATTGGTCAAAAGTCAAAGAAAGTATTATGCTTCCCAAGTTTAGGCACTAGGGTAATGAAGGTACTGTTAAACTTTGTCAACAACTTCATATTATTAAAGAATTCAAGAATAGCAGCTATCACCTTGGGCTTAATTGGGTACTAGGCCTTATTATAGAAGAATGGATTGAATCCATCTGGATCAGGGGATTTTTAGGGGTTCAATGTTTTCAAGACATTCTTAACTTTCTGACTAGAAACAGGTTGTGTTAACCATTCAGCTTCAATTGTAGTAATTTGACATTACATAATTTCACTCAGAAGGTGTTGAAAAGAAGTGGCCTGTGAAGGGGCTGTGAAAAGTTGAGAAAATTAATCATACGCACCATATAGTAATGAAGGTTAAGAAGTTAATTCTTGGTTGTTATATAGCAAGGAGATGATTCTGTTGTGGTTTTTCTTGGAAATGACTTTTCTGTGGAGGTAAGCAGTGTTTCTGTCCCCCTCTTTCAACCACTCGACTCTTGACCTTTGTCTCAATAAGGAGTAATCATAATGAAAAGCACTAGAGAGTTGTTGAATGGTTGTTCTTTCCTGCTCGAGTAGTGATGGAGATAGGGGATCATCTTAAAGTTGTAATTGGATTCTCTCCAGAGCAGCTTGTGCAATATTTAATAGATGATGAGTGTTTCCGATGTTATTTTTAAAAAGTATTTGCGTTTCCTATTTAATGAGTGCAAGTTTCCTTGCAAGTATGTATTGTTTGGTTCGTTGAATTGGTGTACATAATGCTTTCACAACACGAGTCAAATTCAGCAAGTTCAGCTAGGAGGTTGTTGAACCGAAACAAAAAGGTGACTTTTTCTGAAGTTACATGAATTAGAAGAGCTGAGTCATTAGAGAGATTTAGGTTACTGAAGTGAACGTAACAGCTGGGGAATTTGGTGAACCATAACTAATTAGCTAAGCCTCTATCTAACTTCTTCTGTATGATGTTGTCTCCATCTTCAAGTTACGGATATTACTAGAACCAAATATTGCTGACGTGTGTCAACATGTAAACTCAATAAAGGGGTTATGAAAGCATGTGAGACTTTTATTTTCTAGTAACATGATAGTCAATACAAAATAAGCATATAAATAAATTTTACAAACAAGTTTATCAATGAACACGAAACCAAACTCATAAAGTATGCCTCTCTAATTATGCTGATTTTCCTCTATTAATATAGTTTAAAAAATGATTTGGAATTAATTTACCTGTGGAACAATGAAGAAATTAAACGCAAGGTTGGAGGACTAAACTATCAGGATTGATGGTAATATCATCAGATATGTACCATAATATATATACATATATTGATGGCCCTGTTCAACTAGCTCGGTTTCAAAATAACTCTATTCTATAACAAATTTTGCTATTGGATATGAACTCAGGTGCCCTAAGGCTATGTTTAGTTGGACGTAAGATTTTTAATGGAATGAAATAGAACGTAAATGAATGTAATATTAGACATTTGTTGTTTGGGAGGGATGAAAGAACTTATAATATAATATAGTAAAATGTTGTTTGGATAAAGAGCTTATAATATAATATAATATAAAGTTGTTTATCATTTTATATTTCATCATAAACTCCTCAAATCGAAAGTTTTTCATTTTTACTGTTCAAAATAGAATGAGACGTAATATGAAATTTTCCTCTTTCATGTCATTCTATTTCATTATAAAACTTCCTCCTCTATTTCATTATAAAACCTTCAACCAAACATAGTCTAATTAAGCAAAATGGCGTGCGTTGGTTTCTGACTCAGCCTATTGTATCCCAAGAGGTTAATTCTCAATTCCATATAAATTTGGCATACTTAGACGCTTGCAAGGCTTTTTATAATCAGCTCGTGTTACATAAATCTATTCAATTCATGAAGACATCAGTTCAGAAGGTTAAATTCACAATGTTTGGCGCAGGCCAAGAATTGAACAAAGAATGTTAAGTTATCCTCCTTCAATGGAATCCAAACTTTTAGCAACTGATGAGCACCAACTAAATTCTTGGGATGGACTTGGCACGTATAAATTGTTTGAGAATGGCCTTCTCCTCATCAATTCGTTTCTTCTCTTTAGGATCTTTGGGTTTCACTTTTCTTTTCTCTTCCAACATCCACTTGAATAGTTCACGTTGTTGATCTTCAGGTATTGGCTCCTTTTCCTTGATAACTTCAGCCAGGCCTGATGGCATCTCAGCAATTTCCAGGTAATCTTCAAAGGAAGATTCCATTTCTCTCGAACCTTTGTCTTCTGCACTTTTCTTTACAGCTCTGCTATTTTCCGCATTCATACTTTTCCTTTTTGCCCTTGTAAACATATAAGCTGCCAGAGGTTGAAAAACATAAAAAAATTCTGTTACCACTTACAAGTTCCAGGAGTTATGAATGCTACCTGTCAAGCACTTTGTCACTGATTAAAAGGATAGTTCTATGACGCATCAGACCATTCCAAAACTATTTAGATAGCATAAAGAGATCACCAAAATCAGCATATCAATGGTCATAGAATTTACAGTCATAAACCTCCATCTCTGGCTTCCAGAAGTGATGCAAGAAAATTGAGTTGGTTCTTATCATTTTAATTGTGGAAATAGAACTTTGCCATTTCACAGTAATGTGGTTTCAAACTTCCTCCTCTATTTCATTATAAAACTTCCTCCTCTATTTCATTATAAAACCTTCAACCAAACATAGTCTAATTAAGCAAAATGGCGTGCGTTGGTTTCTGACTCAGCCTATTGTATCCCAAGAGGTTAATTCTCAATTCCATATAAATTTGGCATACTTAGACGCTTGCAAGGCTTTTTATAATCAGCTCGTGTTACATAAATCTATTCAATTCATGAAGACATCAGTTCAGAAGGTTAAATTCACAATGTTTGGCGCAGGCCAAGAATTGAACAAAGAATGTTAAGTTATCCTCCTTCAATGGAATCCAAACTTTTAGCAACTGATGAGCACCAACTAAATTCTTGGGATGGACTTGGCACGTATAAATTGTTTGAGAATGGCCTTCTCCTCATCAATTCGTTTCTTCTCTTTAGGATCTTTGGGTTTCACTTTTCTTTTCTCTTCCAACATCCACTTGAATAGTTCACGTTGTTGATCTTCAGGTATTGGCTCCTTTTCCTTGATAACTTCAGCCAGGCCTGATGGCATCTCAGCAATTTCCAGGTAATCTTCAAAGGAAGATTCCATTTCTCTCGAACCTTTGTCTTCTGCACTTTTCTTTACAGCTCTGCTATTTTCCGCATTCATACTTTTCCTTTTTGCCCTTGTAAACATATAAGCTGCCAGAGGTTGAAAAACATAAAAAAATTCTGTTACCACTTACAAGTTCCAGGAGTTATGAATGCTACCTGTCAAGCACTTTGTCACTGATTAAAAGGATAGTTCTATGACGCATCAGACCATTCCAAAACTATTTAGATAGCATAAAGAGATCACCAAAATCAGCATATCAATGGTCATAGAATTTACAGTCATAAACCTCCATCTCTGGCTTCCAGAAGTGATGCAAGAAAATTGAGTTGGTTCTTATCATTTTAATTGTGGAAATAGAACTTTGCCATTTCACAGTAATGTGGTTTCAAAAAAATCAAGCAGCCAGGCAACACTGTACTGGAAAAAAAAATCAAATGGTTTATGCCTTCAGACATCAGAAATATTTGTAGAAAGCTCATGACTTCAAAACAATAGACCGTTAGCCTGTAATGAACTTGAATGATTATGGACTCCACCTCAATAACACTTAGAAATCCCTCTTACAAGAATCAACTCCTATAAAATAGCCACCTCTATTTTCAACCAGTTAAAATCTCCACTAGTGCTTTAAAAAAAGGCTACAAACAAGGATAAGAATTAAAATGATGAGCTTCCATGATAAATTACAGCAACAGTCTTTCGAAGTGCAGTAATGGTGCGTTAAAGTTTTTATCCTATTTTACACGTCATGGTTACGGCGATGAAAGATTCAATCTCAGTTCTAGGAGACAAACTGGACGTCTGTACTAGTTGACGAGCCAAGTTGGTAAGCATTCTCCAATAGAGCAAAACTTAGCTAAATGTAAAATCTACAAACTGGAATATAATGATCAATAGCTTATGAACAAAGACTATTAAACTCATGGTCCAAACAAAGAAAAATTTCGAAGTCACCAGAATTGATCCCCCCGAAAAACACTAAACCCACAAGCAATATCAAAGCTTCCGTCAATAGGATCAAATCAAAACGCCCAATCGGCCATAAGTTGCAGAATTAGTCAATATTTACTTGGTCCCATCTTCACCTTTAGCTAAAATCACGCATACCCGAAGTCATTACATCACACAAACAACCAAGACCTAAATGAATAGACCCCTTTCGCAAAGATTAAAAATGAACATACCCACGTATGTAAAGGGTTTTAGAAGCATTCTGAAATAAGAAGAGCAAGAGAGGAAAATGGGGCATGTAAAACCAATAAAAGGTGACAAACCTCCAAGAGCCAGATTAAAAATCAAGAGAGTCCTCCAAATGGGCTTGAAACGCCGATGTAGCGACTCCGTTTTCAATGGAGGTGGGTGTTCTGATTCGGGCTGAGGCTGAGATCCTTCCATTTCTCTTATCAACAACAATGGTTTCTCCTTTCTGGGATTGAAGATTTTGGTTTCACTCCATCATATTCATTTTCCCAAAGTTTCCGTGGAACGCAAACAGGGGATATTCCTTGTCTTCGTCTCTAATCCAAGAATCAACCTCGCATTTGTACAAGTACAACCCTGGAAGTTTGACATGGAACAGTTATTCAACCAGAAAATTGTGGAAGTTGAGGAGGGTTTTGACTTGTTGAGCATGAGGGGTTTAATGTGGGGGCCCAGTAGTATTCCAGCTTCCGGTGGCAATGATTGGGCCAATTCGTTTCTGTGTACCCTTGAGGGAACGTCTCAACGGCCCAGAACAACCATTAGTTAATGTTGTATTTAGAAAGAAGGCTACATTAATAAATAATGTTGGCTCACATTAGCTAGCATAATCTTAACAAAGTTTCCTTAATAATCCCCATAGGTCTTGCCACATAAAAAATTGTTTTTGAAAATAGAGTTAATTGTTTTAAGAAAAGCTTACGTGAAAAGAAAAATAAAGAGTATTCTTCTTTTTTTTTTTCATAAAGCGCTTCCCTCTAAGAGGTAATATAAATTTTAAAATAATACTTTACTTTATAATTAAATAGTTTATTAACTAAAACTTTTTAATTTATTAGTAGTATTTGATAGGCAATCTAAAAAGATATGCTTGGAATAAGACTAACAAACTCATAATTTTGTTTTCCCTACAATTCACAACTAAAGTAATGCGCATCCTTTTTTAGAATGCTCATTTCTCTTTTTGAGAGAGATATTCACTTTTCATTATTACTAAAGTTCAAAAGAAAATATTTTTTTTAAAAAAATAAGGTTATTAATTTTAAAAATTAAGAAGTTTATTAAAGTTGCATAAAATATAAGAGAACTTTGTGTCTTTTACTTTATTATCAAAATATTAGTTAATGTACATTTTCAATAGAGAAAATCTATTATTCGTTTTATTTCCAAATTTATTGGATAATATATGTTTCAACTAAATATCATATTTTAACATCATTAAGATCGACTATGTCAAAGTCTTATCATTTCACAACTAATATGAGACTTTATTAATTGATTTAATTAAAATTTTCTAAAGTAAGTTGCAGTGTTAGTATAAACAAAAGAAATAAATATTACATCATAAAAATCAAGAAGTTTTTAGAGTTAGTTAAATTATAAGAGAACTTCATGTCTTTTACCTATTACTAAAGTTTTTTAGAGTTGGTTAAATTATAAGAGAACTTCATGTCTTTTACCCTATTATTAAAATATTAGTTTTACACGTCTATACATGCAGCAAAATATAAGAGAGAATAATAAAATTTTAAATAAAATATTTTACGAAGTCCAGTGGTTAGCACGTACCATTGAAACTTGACTTATAAATAGTGGGCAAAAATAATTTCTCAAAAGCAACACAACCTCTAGCATGGAGTCGTTAAGGATGAATACTCAATCACCTAAAGTTTACCAAAAAATAATCTTTATAAGAAAGTACAAAACACAAACAAGAATATGCAATATAAAAGAATATATTAAGAAATGTAAATAGTAAATCTTACCTCAAGTGAAGAAGTATAATTCATTTTATTATTATGTATTTCATAACTAGATAAATGTTATCTTTTAGGTTACTTACACTTCTGCCTATATTTTTAGGAAGCTAAACGTGATCCGGTTAATTAAGGACACAATGAATTTTTTTATATATACATTTTCTTGATCATGCCTTTTAATTCAATGATTTGAAAAATACAAATTATTAATGAAATGGTTGAAATGTACCTAATTTGGATTTCTACATAAATATTTCTTCTGGAACTGTAGCCACAAGTTGTTTAGGTAACCAAACTTTAACGGATTCACATAATAAAAAAAAAAGAACTCAACTTTTGAGAAAAGAAGGCATAAGTGCTAGCTTTCCCATACCTTCCTCCTATTTATAAAACCAAAAAAAAAAGTTTCTTTCTCATCAAAATTAAGCCTCCTAATTATAATTATAGTCTAACTCTAATTGTAATTATAACATTATTTTAATGAAAATTAAATATCTCATATTTGATCTCTAAAGTTTCTCAGATATTATAACTAAGTCTAAATTAATTTTTAATTTCTTTTTTATGTATAACCTATTAGATACCTAATATATAAACAACTTTTATATTTATCTCTATATATCTAAATTTTCATAATTAAGTTATTACATTTTCATAATTAAGTTATTACATTTTCATATCCAATAAGAGTTATTTTTGGATAATCATATCTTTAACAATTGAAAATACGAATTTTTGTTCTTTATAAGCAATATGTCTCTATGTACTTCCATTAAAAAGCATAACTATACTTCCACTAACTTTCTTGTAGACATAAAAAATATGTAATTATCTCCAAAACAAACAGTTTGAATTCATTATAAAAGTAAATCCTTCAATATTTTGTAACTTTTTGATTATGCATATAATATATTAATAAATTCCCAATATAATGTACTATTATAAGATTTGAACTTATTCAAATTTCATCTTACTCTTCCTACTTGTCTTGAGAATTATTTTTCTATTAAATATTCATTGTAACAAACATTTTGCTTATTGGGATTTGTAAGATTATATTCAACCTTTTAGATATCTCATAACCTTCAATTATACGATTTAGTTCTAAACTTATTAGATAATATATGCTTCAACTAAACATCACATCCTAAAATCATTAACATTGACTCTTTCAAAGTCTTATCATTTCATATCCAATATGAAACCTTGCTAATTGATTTAATTAGAATTATCTAACGTAAGTTGCTGTGTTAGTATAGATGTAGAAGAAATAAATATTACATCATACAATATCTCATGTTACATTCCTCCTTATATAAATTCATACAATTATGGAATTTAGTTATGGGGGTATTCATTAAAAAAATTTAATTCCTTATAGATAAGCCAAAAACTTTATATCAATCTCATCGAGGTATTTCAACATTCTTAATGCTTAATTTTAACTCAAATTTAAATATTTTGAACTTTTCAAAATTTTAAATCAAAATTTTATTTAATACGTATGATCATATCATATAAAGTCATTAGCAAATATAATGAAATACAAGTATTCATCTGTTTATGAATTGTTATTACATCCAACATATCATATGTATATATATATATATATAGCAATTTAATACTATCATCATCCTTTCATCAAAGGTTGATTTGTTCATTCTTCAAACTTAACAAGTTTCATATGATTCGTAATCAAAAGAAAATATATAATCATGTATGTAACATTACTATTATCATTATGTTGATTTAACTAACATAGGAAAGAAGGATAATCTCAATTATTTATCATTTCATTCTTGCCACATATATTAAACATAAATATTCCTTGATTCAACACATACAAACTATTAGTATAAAATTAGATTGTGATTTTTGTAATAATGTTGAATCTAAACTCAGTATCAAATACTCAAAAACATGAATTAGAAATATATATATGATTTTTATCATATTATGCATTGGCAAGAAAAGTCATGCAATTTTTCCCTTTTAATGATAAAAGAATAAACATAGAGTACAATCAAAGACATTGGCTTAGATATGGTAATTCATATCTAAGCCAATGTCTTTGATTGTACTTTAAGTTTATGCTTTTAGTAATGAAGTGAAACAATTTCATCAAGTTATTATAGCTTTAAACTTTACAATCTCTTGCATCATGCTATCATGGTGTTAACTTACATCTTACATGTTGCTATTAAAATTTACAAGATATTAATCAAGTTAAAATGTCTTTACATTTTATCATCTATTTGATTGATATATCTCCAAAATTTTATCACAAAATCCTCAACATAGATTAATACATATCTCCAAAATTTTATCACCAAATCCTCAACATAGCTTAATACATATCTCCAAAATTTTATCACTAAATCCTCAACATAGATTAATATAAAATTGCATAATAGACATAATTTTTCTTTCTAACTTTGAAAATCGAACCCTTTTCAAACTTAACATATACCCAAGAATTTTGGTTCACTAAAACTTAGTATCAACTATACTAAACAAAAGTAATTTCTAATCAGAACGATATAAACATAGGAAAGCAAATAATTAGTTATATTTCATGACAACCAAATAAAATTATAACTTTAATCATTTATTTAGTTAATTAAATTATTTTATTCAAAAAATAGCCCTCACTACTATTTAAAAATATTACTCTAATCTCTTTAGTGAGATGAGATTCTATTTAAATTTAGTTAATCTTAAGATTGCTCAAAAGACTAACTAAACTTAAATTAAGTAGATAACAACCTAATCAATCACATATCATGTGACTTCTAGATCTGTTAGGTGATAATTCTTTAGCAAAATATATCTTATATATTATTCCTAAATCTGCCTCTAAATTCATATGATCATGACTCTACTCATTCAAAGCATACACATTTAGTTAAATAGGTCTCAATATTTTAAGATAAAACATATTCAAGTTAAGAGGGCCTTGAGTTTGTTAACAAGTCCTACAATAAAAGAACTTTGGTTTTATTCTTAAATAATAGAAGACAACTATCACGTTATTAACATACACTTAATATTTTGATGAGAAATGTAATTCTTTTATGCTCTGTCAAATGCACATTAAATGTAAAATATCACGCATTTTAAATATGCAATTTCTTATATAAGTACATTCAAATTATAAGAATGAAATATTGTTTGATTCTAATTATAGAGATTACTATTTTTAATTATTTGAATAATTAAATTAGATTATACCATTGATTTCTAAATAAATTAAAACATATTTCAAACAAAAATTTAATTTGATTTGAAAACAGTTTTCAAATTCAATTGAAAACTATTTCCAATTATCTTGACTCCATTAATGATCAATTGAAAACAATTCTAAAAAAGATATTCTTCTTACTTATTATAATTTATAAAAAAAAATTTTAAAAATTTATAAATAATACAATCTAATCCAATTAGAAAGTATTTTGGTTCTAATCAGAAATAACCTTTCTTCAATTAGGAAACTATTTACTATTGTCAATAGTAAACAACTTTCAAAATTAAATAAAATATTATAAATTGAATTAAGAAAGTCAATTATACTATTTTATAGATTATTTTTAATTAATTAGACAATAATTATTTAATAAATTATAAAATTATTTTCTAAATTGTCATAGAAGGATCATTTTCTTAATATTATTTTTTTCAAATTTAGTCAAGAAAACTATTTTTTCAATTAATTAAGAAACTTATTATTCAAAATAGAGAAATAATTTCTAAATAAAATAGAATAACAATCCTCTAAGATAATAAACTTATCTTATTTCAATAAATAATTTTAATTAAGAAATACCTTTCTTAATTAATTAAGAAAGCATTTTTTAGTTTTAAAGGAGTCTAATTAATTGCTAATTTCAATCTAATTGAAATTTAATTAATTAAAATTCTAGAAAACAATTTTCTAAAATATTAATTAGGAATCAATTTAATTATTAATATTAATATATTAATAATAATTAATTTAATTTTAAAATTAAGATCTCATCTTATTTAATATAATCTCATTATATTAATTTATTTATCATAATCTAGTTAAAAATTAAAAACTGCTATTAAAAACTAATTGTGATCCAATCATCAGCACAATAGAAAATTAAATTTCTCAATTGAATCTCTTTAATTAAGCAATTTGAAAAATACAAATCATAAATAAAAGGATTGAAATGTAACTACTTTGGATTATTGCATAAAATTTTCTTCTTGAAATGTAAACCATAAGTTATCAACATGTCCAACCTATAATGATATCTACGGAGTTTTAAAAAAATCAACTTTGAAGAGTAGAAGGCAAGAATGCTAGCACCCTTATGCCTCCCTCCCACATATGGAGAAAGATGAAAGAGTTTTTTCTTATCATAATTAAGCTTTCTAACTATATTTAAAGTCTAACTTTAATTATAATTAAAACTTAATTTTAACAATGTTAAACATATCATATTTGATCTGTGAAGTTTCTCAAACTTCACAATTAAATCTAATTTAATTTAAACTAATTTAAACTACTTTTTTATGTATGACTTATTAGGTTTCTAATATCTTGGTAATGATTATAAATTATAATCATAATTTACAATAATGATAATACTAAATTGAAACATTGATTAAAAAAAGACGTAAGAGGCAAAAGAATTGAAAACATCAAAATAGAAAATTATTATTCAATTTCAGGCATTTTACTTCCACCAATTATAAATTTATAATAATGATAATACTAAATTGATACCTATGTGAACAAAGCACAGAATAAACAATGAACTAAAATAATAATGCGTCGTCCTTTCCTACTCTCTAAGAGATCACATATTCATACTTACCCCCTCCATGCATTGTGCAATCTATATAAACATTCATTCTGCTTCTCTAAATCAAAAGAATCTATCTAGGAATTCTATGAAAAACACCTCCTCATCTTCTTCTGATCAGGGCTCATTTAACTTTAATCTCTCAGGTTAATGCCCAAAGTTTGTGTTATGGGTACGCTCAAAGGCTAGATCTTTCTTTGGCTTTCAATAAGGGTTTTTCTTTGACTTTGTTGGGATATGTGTTTTTGATGATAATTTTGAAATTATTTTTGGAATTTAGTTGATATACATTTTTAGGGCATTTGAAATTCGTGGAAATTGCAACAAGTAACGGTCTCCTGTAATGGGGAAAGGTTGGTTATTTTTAGTTGTGAGAACCTTTTCTAAATATAATTTGGGTCTTTTCCTTTGGTTGGATGGAGATTTGTTGCTTTATTTTTGTGAAAGAGTTCATAAGTGTAGTAGCTAAAAATGGGGTTCAATTATTTTATCAGAATATTATTGGTCTTTGACCATTTTGGGTCAATTGTTGATAGTAGTATTAAGCATTTCTTATTATAACTTTGTTATAATATTTATGATATTATTGAAAGATTTTAGTTTCTTCACTGACATATGAGTTTTGGTCATTTTTGGGTTTGCTTGTGTTGCATACATCCTACGGCTGAAGCCTTAGTTTCAGGTTCAATTATTAGGGTTACAATCTTGGTTTTCCAGATGATGATGTAGTTTCTTTTTGGGTAACATCCTCATTATTTAAAACAAACGAGGATAGTCTAGTGCGTGTTGAAGAAGAATAAGTCACTTTTCTCAAATTGTTAAGACAGTTGAGGACTTGCTTTGGATGTTTTCATGATCAATGTTCATACTTATTGCCATTAATAACACCCATTTCTGATCATATGATTATGATTTATGTTGAGCTTTCTTGCTAGTATATTTAAGTGATTTTGCTTTTCTGCTTCTATGCAATCATTTAAGTATGGAGATTGACAGTTCATTTGGGGATTCTGATACCTAGAAGGAGTCTAGTTTTAAAATGAGGTACATTTATTGAAGTAAATCACACGTTAATATAGAACTTACGTACAATATACGACGTACGCAAGAAGGGGGGTTGAATTATGTAATCTTTTTGTGAATACACAAAGCCTTTGATATTTCTTGAAAAAGAAACTTTTTCAAGTATTAGATGAATATCAAATTGCAAATAACTTGTACAAACTTGTATAAGAACAAGAGTATTCAAGAGTCAAGAGTTAGAAGATAGACGATGCGATTTTTATACTGGTTTACTCCAAACCTTGGGCTACATCCAATCCTCAGAATCCTTCTGAGTTGTCACTATACTTTGTCAAATTTACAAGTATTCTTTCCTCCCTTCCAAAGCCTCTTCAGGTCTCTTACACTGAGTATTCTTTCAGCTATCTTAGCCTCTCCAGGCTCTCAGTCTTTTCTTTCTGTCACTAGAAAGATAATGTGAGCTTTTGTTACAGTAATATTTGCTCTCTTGTATTGCACTTTATATATATAATTTTTTAAGTAATCACTTGTAAGCAAAAAGATTGTTCAATCTTTGACTATGACTAGTATTTATAGCCTAAGTCTTCAACTGCTTCTTGAATCTTGTTTCTTATTTCTTGCATATTGTAGAAACCGTTAATCAGTTGAGTTTTGTAACTAACTCAAACGGCTTCTTCTGAGTCTTCGAACTTCTTCTTAGTTCTCAAACTTCTTCTTAGTGAATTTCTTTTTAGTTCTTAAACTTCTTCATAGTGAACTTCTTCTTAGTCTTTGAACTTCTTTTTAGTGAACTTCTTCTTAGTTTTCGAACTTTTTCTTAGTCTTCGAACTTCTTCTTAGCTCTCAAACTTCTTCTTAGTGAACTTTTTCTTAGTTCTCGAACTTCTTCTTAGTGAACTTCTTCTTCGTTCTTGAACTTCTTCTTGGTCTTCGAACTTATTCTTAGTGAACATTCGAACTTCTTCTTAGTGAACGAACAGCACGTTTAACACACTCATCAGAACAGTTCATTTATTTCAAACATTATCATTATTTAATTATCAACAAAATTATTAAACTTGAAGTCATTTTGACTTAACAATCTCCCCTTTTTGATGATAACAAATAATTATTAATTTTTGAAAGATAAAAATGAATTGGCGAATATTATTCATATAGAAATAGCAAATAAGAAGATAAAAAAAGATATACACATGCATGCACAAAATACACATATGAAAACAAAACAACTTGTAATGCTATCTTCCTTTCATTTTACTGATCTTCCCTATTTGCTTTCTTCTGATCTCCCCCA
>JANSVA010000217.1:13265191-13276048 GCA_025504915.1 Erythroxylum reticulatum
GAAAATGGGAGATTATTGATTTATGCCCTACAACCGATCGCTTTGGTTATAATTTAGTGACAATTATTTAAAGGCATTCTTTATCTTGTACATATTTAGATGTATATGATAATTGTACATTGCAAATGAAATTATAATGAGATTATAATTATGAGATTCATGTTGCCTTTATGCATTATCCCTAAATTGTTCCTAGTCATTGTTCTATTAAGATTGTACATTAATGGAATGCAAAAAGAGTAGCACACGTTATTTTTCCTTATGAAGGAAGTAGTCCATCTCATAGGCTAAAGTAGAGAGATACCTAAACAAACATATGGATACTTGTTAGAGAACAAGTTCACCGAACATACCTGATATGAGAAATTCATTTGAAACATTACTTATATGTCTATGGAATGCTCATTGTGATGATAGTATAAGTGATCCTTTGACTTGAGATCACCAAAGTTGTCTTGTATAAGGATTGCTATGCTTTGACACTACTTATGATTTATTTTATCATAGGTTGTTTAATCGGTAGTCATTGGATATAGCATGAACTATATGGAGGTAGTTGAGTGATCAAAATAGGATTCATCACCCTAAAGTAATTAGGGAGAATGTTTTGTTGTTCTTGATTAGTATTGATTTAGGAAATCCTTTGCTAAGGTAAAATGACATTTTGTAAATAGTTTATAAATGTCATTAATTAAATCAATAGTTAATGGAAGAGAATTAATATAATTAGACTCAAAATAGAGTAGACATTAATTTCACGCTCTATTTCTAATCGGAACATTGTATGATGAAAGGATTGAATTATATAAAAAATCATTCACAAAAAGGTTATTCAAAACTACTTTAACATTCCTAAATATATAGGTGGTCATAACGCATTGCTAGATGCCAATCTTGATCTATGATTATAAAATGTTTAATTGGATAATTAAAGATGAATTAAAGGATTTTTAATTTAGCTAATTCTAATTCTAATTATGAATTAGAATTATAATTATATAATCATTGCCAACATATTGCAGAACCTAATGGGTCTCACATATAGACTGGGTTGAAGAGGGCAAAGTTAATTTAATCAAGTTGGACTTGATAGTAAAGTTTGGAAAACTTTATGATTAAATTTGAGATATTTAATAAATAAGGATCAATATGAGATATTGAATCTTATTTAGGCATAATTGGTATTTAATTAGAATTATTTATAATTCTATTTAAAGTTTAATTGAAATTAGAATTTAATTTCAATTAATTACTAAAATGCCCAAATCTTATTATAAATAGGCTTAAGCTCTATAGAACTAACACTTCTTGCTTAAACCTCTTTGTAAGAGTTACATAATTCTCTCAACCCATTCTATGGATATCGATAGACATCAGACACTTGTGTGACTAAGGTGGTTGAGATAGATCGGTTTTAGAAAAGGTTTAAGGGATACGACAACACAAAAATCAAGCTTTGAAATATGGTATAAATTACGATTCATGCTTTATTATGATTCATATGTTAATCATTTTATAGAATTAAAGAGATCTTGTTTTTCAAAAAACCAAAAGTGTGAAAAGTTTCATGATTATTCCGCTACGGTCGGGATTGAATCTTGGCTCGACTTTCCAATAGTAGATGCTTTTGTTGATGATATCATTAAAAGATGAAGGGTTTTTAGTGATTGTTATTCATAGTTCTTTATAAGTATATTTGAGATTTGTTGTTCTCTTTCTCATTACAGAAAATGATCAAATTTGACTAATGAATCTGCTTTAGTTGTCTTTCACTTTTGGATGCAAACCATCCTAAGAAAACTACTTTTGTGGGCCAATATTGCCTTTCTCAAGTAGGGATGGGAGTTGGGCTTGAGATCAGTTCGACTCTAAAATTTTGATAATATCAGGCCTTGAATTAACATATGTGAAAAGTGAAACGATGTTGTTTTGCTCTGTATATTGTAATCTAACAAAAACGATCTAGTTTTGCCCTAAGAGCAAGATGACGTCATTTTACCATGTTTTCAAGTTTTATCTTATTGTAAAACTACGTGCAAAATGATGTCGTTTTACTTTAGGTTAAGTTAACATAAGCTTTTTTCCCCTTTATCCCTCTCTGTCTTTCCTTCCTACCTCAATGTCTCTTGGTTTCACCTTCTTCTCTAGTTTTGCGTCAATGCCTTTGTCTTTTTCTGAGTGTCCACACCCTGCCACCCTACCACTTTATCACCCTATGCCTTGCCGCCCCCCACTACCCTCCCCTATGTTGCCCCCTGTTAACCTCTGCCCCCATTTTTAATATAAAGTAGCTTTTTTAACTCTAAAATTAGGTTTTCTAAGGTGCTTTGCTTGTGTTTTATGACATCATTCTCAATATATAATTAGGAATTATTAGATTTGTTGTATAATTCAATTTATAAAAATTTGTTAATTTATTTTATCGATTTAGATGTTTATATATGATAGTGTTTTTACCACTCTCATACTGCATCTATAATATAAAAATATGGTTATGCATCCTAAATAATCTGAGGATGTTGTTTAGTACATATGGAGACCACTATGTAAAAATTTGAATTGCTAACTGGTGAAAAGTAACACATGAGATACTGGAAATGCATTTTGGTTCTAACAACTTATCACCTATATTAATTATTGGTTTTAAAGTTATCATTTGGGAACTATTTACATGAAACAATCATGTGAGAGCATCTTAGCTTATGACAGGGATGTGAAATGGCGAAGAATCGCAGTGCTGATAACTTCAATTTGCACTTGATCCATGACATGACAATTTCTAACCCCTCAGCTCCTATAGCGAGAAGGGAGAGATGATGTTTTAAGATAAGTTGTTGAATGTGACCCAACATAACAATGTCCTATTAATAAGTGGAAAAACCAAAATAATTTAAACTAATTTGAAAAATAACAAAACAAAGAGAATTTAAACAAAACATTAAATAAAGACTTGAGAAATTATGAAAGCAATGGAATTTCTTTATCCTAAAGTTTATCTTAAAGTTTCTTATAGGACACATCTTATTGCATAACTATTTATATTGCTAGAATTGTATTATGCTAGATCTTATAAATATATCTCCCCCATATGTTTTATGAATTATCAATTATGATTATGAATAACATATATAGTTATATGTTGATTGTTTCAGATGGATGAGCATATTCTTTTAGCGCAGAGTTGTAATCCAAGACCTAATAGTATACATGTGGAAATTTCTAATCCTATACTAAGTGAAGATAGAAGTCCAGATCCATTGAAAAGTGATTTCACTTTAATAAGACTAGATCAATAGGCAGAGTAAAGAAAGCTGAATGTAAATATTGTCACAAGATGAAAGGTGAGAGTTCAAAAGGTAGAACATCTTCATTTAAATAGACATATGTATTCGTGTAATAAAATGAGAAGGAAGAATGAAATGACTACTGTGGCTTATGACAACAATAGCTCAAGGTTTTTGATTTTCTTCTATGGTAATCATTAATGAACATCCAATACTTATAATCGATATGAAAATATGTAGGATGTTGCTCAACTTACTATAACCAATCTTCAAGATCCTAACTTGGAATAGGATAAAGAAGGATATTATGAAGATATACGAAGATAAGAAGAAAGAAATTTTAATAATGTTGTTGAACATTGAAGGATGAATTACAATCCCAACAAATATATGGATAGTTGATAACTAAAATAAAGGTATATGACAGTGATTACATATTATATTGTTAATGACTAAACTCTACGCAGTCAACTTCTGAGGTAATTTATACTTTTTAACACTGTTATCATTTATTTTTTGATTATATAATGATTGATATTTGGTCATAGTTGTTAATGGTAGGTTTATTTATGTGATGACATCATATACAAGAAAAAGATTGGCAATTGTGTGGGTTAACTATTTGATAGATTAGAATATCAACCCCAAATTATCCACCATAACAAATAAAAAAATTAGATAATGAATGATGTTATGATTTAAAAGGTAAAGAATAAGATGGGAGCATGTTAGTTGGTAGAAGGTTGTTTCATATATATTGTTTCACACATATTCTAAATTTGAATGTGAATGACGGTTTAGAGATGATAAAGGAAATAGTAGATTCTATTTGGGATAGTGTAGTATATTAGAGTGTAATACAAAAAAAAGTTTAAAATTTTGAAGAAATTGTATGGCTGTTAAGCATTCTAAAGATGAAGAAGTTAGTTTTGGATTATTTAACTAAATGGAACTCAACCTTCAAGATTTTGTAGTTAGCAATTAATTGAATATGTTGAGATATTTACAAGACCAAGAAAAACATATTCTCATTATACTAGTATGCCTATAGAAGACCAATAATAGCTAGCTAGAGAACTTTGTGTGAAGTTAGAATTATTTCATATTATGGTTGAATTGTTCTCAGGAATAAAATATCAAACTTCACATAGTTGCTTTAGTAATATGTGTGAGATTAGAAAAGCTTTATTTGATTAGATGTTTGCTTCCAATGAGGTGATCCAAGTTATGGCAAAGCAAATGACTAAGAAGTTGAATTCTTATGGGTATATGGTTAGACATAATGTTGCAGTCATATCTGTGTTAGACTCGAGATACAAGATGGAGGTGTTAATTTTATATATAACATGTTTTATGGTGATCGCGCTTAAGAGCATGTTGATGTCATTAAATAATTCTATTATTATTGTTTAATGATTATCAACTCAAATTGGACAAAATTTAGGATAAGGATCGCTATAGTTCATTTTATTTAACTCTAACTTCATGTTCATGTTTAGGATCATCTTCTAAGAGCATTTTATTACTTTTATTTATAAAATTCATGGAAAAAAAGCTAGGAATTCGTATAATATGATGAAGTTTGATAAATATTTAACAAAAGATTGTGTGGTCGAAATTGAAGATATGTGGTTCTATGTATTATCATGATGGAAGAATTCTGGAAGTGATTTTTTGATCATACAAGTAAATGCAAGAGACCTATTAACAATTCCTTTATTTACTGTTATTTCGGAGTATGCTTTTAGCACTTGTAATAGCCTTATTAGTACACATCGTGTTTGACTTCATCCTCGTACTGTGAAAACCTTTACATGTGCCCGAAATTGGTTAAATAGTGAAGATATTGAGGGTAAACTCTTTTTTATATGATATATCAATTTCGTCTATTTTTATTATTTTACCTTATATTGTTTTTTAATTTGTATATTAATATAGTCACAAGTACTGATGTAGAGGAAACTAGTCATACTCATACTCATTCAATCGAAAAATATTTTAACTAGTCATACTCATACTCATTCAATCGAAAAATATTTTGATGAAATATTTGACGATGAAGGTATATTTAAGTGTTATTAATTATTAGCAAGTGAATAATATTCCTTTAATTTAAATATTACAGTACTAAACATAATGTTTCTATATAGAGATAAAGTGATATAAACTATTGATGATTCTAACTACGACGATTAGCTACTATCCCCTTTCTTGCATTGCAAGTTTGTTAGCTTTAATATTTGTTGCGAGAATTACTTATTTTTCATGTTAATGCATTAGTTTTTATAATTGAAGATGTAATTATCTTAATTGTGTTTTTTTTCAAGTTGTCAACTTCAAACAATATCTATTGTCATGCTGCTCTCCACTCTCCACTCTCCACTCTCCACTCTTCCAGTCTCAAATTCCAACATTATTTTATGATTTCATCTTGAAGTTTTGTAAAATTTATCATTAAAAATTTTGAATAATCTTTTTTCAACTATTTCATCAATTAAATGAAAATTGTATTTCTCATCAATTAAAAGCATTTCTCATAGGTTCAAGATTTCTATTTAATTGAAGGAAAAAATGAATTTATTTGATTTTTCTCAATTTGAGCATTTTTCAATTAAGACAAAACCCCCAAACTTGAAAATAAAATATTATTTTTCTAATTCAAAATATCATAGTACATCAAAATACTATACAAATTAGTAATAGTAATCGAATTTTTTTACTTAAAAATTTATTTTATAGTTTTTTATACATATTAATAATTGTTATGTAAAAAATTAGAAATTTATCTTATTCATTTTATTATTTTATGCATGTTCTATTATTCATCCGTTAAAAACCTATTTTTTATTAATCAATTGTAATTTGTATCATCAATTAAATTAATTTCTCATATTATATATAATTCTTTTTCATTTTCTATCCTTTGTAAATGAATTTAATTTCATCTTATTCATTTTAACATTTTATATACGTTTTACATATTCATTCACTAAAAACCTCTTTTTTATTAATAAATTGTAATTTGTTTCTTCAATTAATTGAATCTCATATTATATATTTTAATTAAATAAAATGTCCAACATAAACTCTATCATTTGCAAAACGTTTAACTTAAATCTCAAATAAAAAATATTAACAAAGTTATGTTTTCATCTGTTATGTGCCACATCGATGCCAATATGACATAAAATTATTATTTTTATTAGTCATATGGGTTCTATTACCCAAACATAAATTAACCCAAGTTATCTAGCTTAGTCCATTTTAACCTAAATAATCTAACCTAACCCTAATTAACCTATTTATTAATTATTAAAACCCCAATTACTAGGAAATTCGTAAATTGATTATTAATCCTCAACTCTTCTTTATCACCTTCATCTTGGAGACGACGCCTTAAAGATTAGATATTTGCCTTCAGCCTCTTAACAACCACATTGGTTTCTTCCTCAAGCACTACCTTATACAATGTTGCTCACAACCTTTTCCTAAAACCTCCATCAATGTGTTAAGAAAATCTTCCTAATTGAAACTATAAACCCTTTCTTTTGATAACATTAACTTGTCCCTTCCTCTTCTCGTCTCTTGCTTGTCCAAGGAAAAATAAATACACACAAAACTTTAAAACTACCCACGTCTTTGTCTGAGTCTATCTAATTAGATTTGGAAGAAAAGACAACAAAGAGAGAAAATGGTCAATGAGATTGGAAAAAGTAGCACTAAGAGCAAGTCGAGAAGTGGTGGGAAGCAATGGAGGTTATGGATTTTCAGGAGTTAAAACTCAAGTGGCGATGGTGATAGAGCTTTGGAAAGTCTATTTCTAAATGGAAGAGGCAAATGTTGCAACATTCGTTGATTGATTATCAATGTTTAAGATTATTTGTATTTTTGAGGTCATTGTTTTAGTAGTCAATCTATGTTTCTTTGTTTATATTATTATTTCTTTCCTTTTTTAAAAAGAAGTTCTATAAGTTATATTATTTAATAGAAAAATTGAGAAATAACCTAATTTTATTTAGTTTTTTTTATATATAAGACATGAGAGAAATTTATGGTTCAGTGAAGGGTTGATTAATAAATTTTTTCCTTTACTGATGGAAATAGGAAGTTCTCATATCAGTTGTCTTACTGGTTCTTCTTTAGACTAGAAACAAATGATCATCTTTTACTACATGGAGATTTAAAAGAGTGAAGATAGTACAAATTATGTTATTTTTATGTAAATAATCTAATCTTCATTAACTTGACTTATTTTTTATTAAATGTGGAATGTGTCTTTGGTTATCCGTCTCTTCTCTACCTCTAGCTCAATTAATTAAAATATCTCATCAAGCCACGTATATGTCATATGACATAATGAAACCCATATTACTAATAGAAAATAATACACTTTTTACCTCAAAAAGAGTCCATCTTGTTTGTATCCATTAGCTTAAGTTGTCTCTGTTTTATGTATAAAAAAGTCCTTTGACTCATCTTTTTAATTTCTAAAAGGTGGACTAATATTAAGCGTGAGGTAATTGGCAGAAAAGGGAAATAGAAAAGAAAAAAATAGTGTACCAAAACATTTTAAACCACTTTTAGTTTTTCTTTCAATTTAAAGATATTCACCATTGGGTCAAGCTCAAATTTAGTATAGGAATTCCTAATATGTTATTATATAATCTAAAAGGTGTAAATCTTGTTTGGTGGACTATGGTTACTAGGTGATTTCTCTTCTTTTCTTCCTTATTTATTACTAACACTTTATCCTTTGTTTCTCCTTATTTAACACTTGTTTTATGACCAATTTGGTTAGCATTTTGTAAGGATATGTGTATAATGTAGTTCCGTTAATGAACTAGAGGTTGCCTTTGATTCGAAGGGGTTTCCATGTAAAGTATTAGTGCCTATTGTGTATATGATTTGCCTTAGTTATATTTATTTTTAGCATATTACAACATCAATAATTGCTAGATTTTGCTTGCTCCTCATACAATTAAGTAGAAAAGGAAGTTTTATTGAGTATTTTATTTCGTTATATATTGATGTTTTCTTCCCAACATTGTGGTATCAAAAATTTTGGCTGAATATTTTTAATAATTCTATTTGAATAATGGAGAAGAAAATATTATGTGTTTAAATGGTACAAATTACCTTAAGTAAAAGGGGTAAGATGAAAAATCTTTTATTTGTGAAAAATGATGCATTTCTCCGTGTTTGCTACTTATAAGCCATAGTTTATAGTAAATGAGGATTGAGAATTTCACAATCAACAAATTAGTGGCTATATTAGGAAATAGGTAGAAGACAATATTCTTAATCGCTTTATTAATATGACAAATGCTAGAAGTTTATAGAATAAGTTCAAGGCACTTCATACTTCGAAGATAGGTAACAATAAGTTATTCTTACTTAAGCAATTGATTAATTTGAGTTAAAATGAGAGAATTCCTCCTTCCAATCAGTTAAATGATTTATAGGGTGTCCTTGATCAGAAGTATAAAATGGATATAAAATTTGAAGATGAGATATAAAGGCTTTAGTTGCTCAATATTTCACTAGATTATTGTAAAATAAAAATTATGTTTCTTTGACATGCTATACTTTTAGTAGTGTGGTGACTATTGAATATGTTAAAAATAGCGTTTTAAATGAAGAATTGAGAACAAGATCTTAGGCTCATCTTTATCCTCGTCATAGTTAGATGTTTTATTCACCAAAGATAAGGGAGGAGTAAATTCAAAGGTTAGAAGGATAAAGATAAAAAAGTATAAGCAAATCAAGGTAAAAGTACAAGAACTTTGTTTGTGATCATTATAGTAAAGCAAGTTACATAAAGAAGCACTATTTCAATTGGAAAAAAGGAGATGAGATAGAAAAAGAAGGACGGTAACAATGAACCATATTGTAAATATTATTGATGGTGATCTTCTTATTGCTTATGATGAGAATGTCATCAATTTAGTGTGTCATGAGACTAGATGGGTTATAGATATTGACGCTTTATATCATATCATACCAAGGAAGAAGTTCTTCACTTATTATACTCTTAGTGATTTTAGAGTAATAAAGGTAGGCAATATGGTGGCAAGATTATGGTGGTTAACACTATAAGAAAAATGTCATTTAGCGACGGATATTAATAACGGAAAACCTAAACATTCTGTCGACAAGATAGTTTAGCAACGGAATTTATCGACAAACCAATGCGTCGTAGAAACGGTTGTAGGTAATAATTTATGAAGAATAACAAAATTTCTGTCAATAAATGTACCGATGGATAATTTATATAGTCGTCAATGAATATACCAACGATTGTTTGTGCGGTCGATCGTCGATAAATTTTCGACGGTCAAAATATGTCTATCACCAGATTTATAGAAGGTATTGGTTATTCCGTCGGTAAGTTTATTACAACATAATTGACAGTTATGTTTGTTTTGTCAGTGAGTATACCGACGGTTATTCTGTGGCAAATCCTGTCAGCAAAGTTAGCGACAAAATTGGTTATTGTCTATTACTTATTATCAATATTACCAACGGTTTATTGTTTTTTGTCGGTAAATAGAATTAATTTTACCGACGCACTTTTATTTTGTGGTCAGTAAATTAACAAAAAAATTTTAAAAAATATCCCGTCATTAAATTTTATTTGATGATCTTATGGTTGATGTTAATTTAAACAGTTATGAATTATTTGTGCATAATATTTTGATTTGTTTATACATTTAATTTGTTTAAACAGAAAGTTGATTGATGATATAAAGTTAAAATTATCTTAATTAATAATAAAAACATTAAATTGTACATAATAAGTATTTGTAATTCAAATGAAATGATTATAAGTACATTATCAATTTGGTGACTACGGATGCTCTGATTCTTGAGATGAGATGCTACCCCTCCCGTTAAACTCATCCATCTCATTACGGAGCTAAGCTATGTACTCCATTAACTGTTGCAACTAAGTTGCCAATGTCTACACTGTGCTTTGAAGCTTATGGACTTCATTGGTTGTGGACCGCCTATTAGATGTTGTTGTACTGGATGTGGAGGATTGTGATATGTGTTTGCAAATGAACCTAAGCCGAATATCCTTCCATAACGATCCCTACCACCCACTGCATGAAGATAACTTTGAGTCTCATCAACATCTTCAGATTGCTGAGATTGTCATTGAATGCTTTCTTGTATTTGGTCCTATTAGAAGGCAATCCTTATATTAGTAAGTGATAATTATTAAGCATTAATAGTAAACCATAAATTTCATATACATTTAGTTCTCTACATTGGGTGTTAATGAATGTCACACATCATGCTTCTTAGTGTGAGTGTGCAAAAAGAGCTAACGGGGTGTAGGCCCCATGCCTATAGACTTTTCCTGCATAAGAATAAAATGTTATAAGTGAACTAGAATTTATAAAAATTTTGACAGAGTTTCCTTTATTTTTATGATATTTACCCCCTATTGAACAAAGAAAATAACTCAATAACACAACCATATATTGGATCAAACATTTATAACATTATCATTCTCCATAATACACATATTTTCATTCCAAAATTCACACATCAAATTAAATTGAAATAC
>JANSVA010000217.1:13277929-13293493 GCA_025504915.1 Erythroxylum reticulatum
CCCTCGATCCTCCACATTTGTTAGTACAATTACGCTCTAAACTGGACATTGCCTCAGGTGATGTCCAATACTGTTGCCAACGACTCCATATTTGTTCATAAATATAAGGTACTCGTACACTAGCCCTGTGTATCGCACCAACAAAGCCCCAATAATGTGCACGTGCTCGTCTCTCTTATACTTTATAAATGACCGCGTCAAATTCAGAATCTCAAAAAAATTCTTTCTGAAACAAAAAGAAAAACATTCGATAAATACTTATAATGTAATAATATTTATCTAATTAATGTATAAAATCAAATAAAAAAGAAAATAATATATTTTTTGTTTCTCAAACTCCTGATAGTAAAATTCCTTTGTGGCTTGAGAGATATTCTTCCATACATGACCCTCAAGATCAATCTTTTCCTTGAATTTGGATGTCATGTTTCTTAAACACGGTCTCAATGGAATCAACCTAATATAAAAACAAATAATTTTATACCATTTTTAAAATTTAAACCTATAACTTAATTATAAACATATAGTGTTTCATGTATTTTCAATTACAGATTATTGACAATTGTGATGTAAGTTCTTCCATCAGGTCCCTCAGCTCCAAGCTGGCAGCCGCCTCCTTCATCCGTTTTGTTTACCCCTGATATCTCTATCACTATAAGGGTAATGGATGATGTAGGGGTAGTGGATGATGTAGGGGTGGTGGATGGTGTAGCAGTAGGTACGGAAGGTGATGCCTCATCTGCAAGTGTAGTAGTTGAAAGAGGAGGCGGTGATTCAGTTCCAGCTGTAGATGCTTCACCTGGATAGTAATTAGCTTTGAATCGTTGTTTGAACCTTGGTCGTATTATATTTTGTTTTCTCTTTGGTGGCATATTTCAACTTGAAATTCATATTTGATTGAATTTTTTAGAAATATAACAATTTGAATTCAATATTTTGCACAATATATTGAAAAGGAAAAAATTGATTTGTTGAATATAATATTCAATTACAAGAATAAATTATTCGCTATCATCACTTAATTGTAAATCAAAATCATCATCTTTTTTTGAAGAATTATAATCAAACTCAAGCTCCTCTTCATATCTCTGGCCCCCGTCATCCTCTCCAAATAAAATTTCAACATATTCATTAAATGGATTATTCAAAGGTTCATTATCATCATATGTGACAGATACATTTATTTCATAAACATCTTCCTGAAATGCTTCACTTTCAATTCTCTATTCTCCTTTTCCATGTGATTCAAAAACAGCCCTAGGTTTAACTTTGCAAACAACCAACCAATCTGACTTATCTCGTCGTAAGCTAGGACAAGGGACATAATACACCTAGATTGCTTGCATTGCCAACGCGAAAGTTTTAAATTGTCTAAATCTTTTTCGTTTATTGATTTCAACTAGATTATATTGGCTATGCACTTGTTTACCAACATTTGGAGTTAGATCAAACTAGTCACACTTAAATATCACATTTTGCTTTATTGGCAATGTAGGGTACTCAATTTCAAGTATTTCAATAATTTTACCATAGTAATCCATCAATTCTCCCTATATGCAAACTCCACTATTTATTATTGCCATGCTATAACCATGATATTCTGTACGATATTTATATCTATTAACAAAATATACCGAATACGATTTAACAGTTCACGAAGGTCCCTTCAAAAGATCACATATGAAATTGTTTTCTATTGGGTTTTCTAAGGCTTAAATGAAAGAAATTATCATATTAAATAGTATAATGTCATTTGAACACTTAACTATTATAATTCAATCATTTCAATATTTGTAAGTGAAAACTTACATATTTCTCGAACCATCGACGAAAGTGTCTTCCAACTTCTTTATTGATATCATCCTATGTTTTTTCGGGCATTAGCTCGTGTAACAATTCCTCATATAATCTAAAAATATTATTATGTATTTCAGTTATGAATAACACTAAATTTTAAAACCCAAATAATCAATTTCAACTTATTGCACGAAAAGTTGAACCTCTTGACAGTTCAATAAAATGTAACCATGAGAAGCCTCAATTTCTTCTTCCATTAACATTATTCTTGTTGAACATCCTTATGTTTATCCAGGATATGTGAAAATGGATAAGTTACTATCAGCATCACTCGTTCCTCCCCTATCGTCATTATGAGGAACTTTTCTTTCTCTTATATGAACATGTGGCTTAAAATAACGTGAACAAAATATACTAGCTTCCTCTACTAAATAAGCATTACATATCGAACCGTTTTTGACATTTTTCTTCAAGTGATGCAAATACCTATATTAGTGAATATGGTTATTACAATTTAGTTGTTAAAATATGTTATTACTTTAATTATAATCATTTTTGTTGAATTACCTCTCAAACGGATACATCCATCGATATTGAATTGGATCGGCTAATTTTGCCTCACCTGCTAAATGCACAAGCAGATGCTCCATACAGTCAAAGAATCTTAGAGGAAAATTCCCTTTTAACTTACACAAAATTACTGGAATTTCCCTTTGTAGTTTTTCTATTTTAGCCAACTTAATTTCAGATGATGACAAACTTTTGAAAAACAAACTTAATTTTGTTATTACTTCCCAAACCTTATTTAGTAGCAAGTCCTAAATTGCAATTGGAATTAGCCTTTGCATAAACACGTGACAATCATAACTTTTCATCCCAAATAATTTGTACTTCCTTATGTCCATACACCTTGCCAAGTTTAAAACATAACCATCAGGAAACTTTAGACTTTTCAACCATTCACACAATATTTCCTTTTGTTTTTTGTCCAAAGTGTAACATGTTTTTGAATATTTACCGGTTCAAAAATCTTTATGTAACTCATTCCTTCTACAAAAAAGTTTCAAATCAGCTCATGATTTTTTATTGTCTTTTGCCTTACCTTCAATGTTCATTATGGTATTGAACAAATTGTCAAAAATATTTTTAATTAGATTATGATGTATCAAATTAGTTTTTTTATTATGGCAAATCCCAAAAGATGCTTTGTTTTCTCCAACCAAAGTTTTTACTAATTCTTGTATTAACTTCATTAGCTTCAAATTCTGTAACTTTCAATAAGCCTATTTCCTCAATCTCCTATAATATCTCTTCACTAGCTTTGTGAGGAGGAGGAGGTGTTTTTACCATCATATTCTTAATGAACTTTTGTTTATTGCGTCTAAATGGATAATTAGGAGAAAATTCCTGTGGTTGTTAAACTAACATGTTTTGCCCCCATTTGGAAGATAAAGCGCATCAAAATCATTGCCACAATAAGGACAAGCCAATTTTCCTGTTATGCTCCATTTAGTCAACATGACATATGCCGAAAAATCACTAATGGTCCATATCAAAGTCCCTCTCGACACAAAATTTTGTTTTAGACACACATCATATGTCTCAACACCATATTCCTAAAAATGCTGCAATTCAGATATCAATGGTTGTAAAAATATATCAATTTTATGCTTTGGATTTATAGGCCCTGGCATAATAACTGTCAAGAACATATATGCCTCTTTCATACATAACCATGGAGGCAAATTATAAGGAGTAATTATGATTAGCCACGATGAATATTGCTGGCCGGATTGACCGAAAGGTTGGAATCCATTTGTCGACAATCCTAACCTAACATTTCAACTTTCGGCTTCAAACTAATAATGGGTGTCATTGAAATGTTTCCATGCTAGTGCATCTGATGGATGACTCATTATTCCGTCTTCCTGTCCATGTTCATTATGCCATCTTATGTGAGATATAGTCACATCATAAGCGTATAGTCTTTAAAGTCTCATAGTTAGCGGGAAATAATACATCCGCTTCTAGGCTTCTAATTTATGTTTTATAGAACGCTTTCTAGGCTTGAACCTATATTGACTACAAAATTTGCACTCTTGTAATTCCACACCATCTTCCTAATACAACATATATCCCAATTTGCAACAATCAATCTTTTTAACAGGCAAACTAAAACCCTAATAAATTTCTTTATATTGTAAAAACTATCAACCATTGCATGATCAGGAGGTAATGGTTCATTATACCATCCAAGAATTTTATCAAACTACAAACAGAAATATGCCCTTTAAACTTTATGTTCAATATTCAAGCAATTGAAGAAAATTGAGTCATTGTCCCACAATTTGGCCATAATTCTTGGTCAGCTGAGTCTAGTAAGTCAAAAAATTGTTTTGCATGTAGGTTTGGTTCTTCTTTAAAATTTTCTATATTTACCTAAAAGGTATAACCAGATGCATCATAAACCATTTGCATGTAAGGATTTTCATTTACATCCACATTATTTGTTCTAAATCCAATCCCCCTTCAAACTCATTTAAGTTCACTGATGATTTTACTTTATTACCCCTTGAGATGCTACAAATCAATGGTTCCCTATGTCATGCCCACTCAAAATAATTTGGGTCAAACTCTTTTCTTAGCAAATGCCCATTCACTTCATCAATAGGAAAGAAATGAATGTGTTTGCACTTTTTACATGGACATCTGATCTTTGGGCCATCTATATGCAAGTTGAAAACATGCATAATGAATAAAAGCTTCGACTCCCTTAACAAACTCAGGATTAATGAAACCATCATCTGTTAATTATCTATACATCTAAGATCTATCAACATTACTCACTTCTGCAAAACTGTTAATTTCAAACAGTGATTCCATGGTTAGTATCCTTCATGTTCCCCAAAGTTTACAGAACATCTAAACTTAACACAACATCCCCTAAGTATTAACCAAGTGAATTAATCACCTACAATTGATTTCAAAAATATGGTATATGGCATTGTTTACACTTGTGAATCAAGAAAACAAGTTCTTGTTGTGACTCCTAGGCTCGTGAAATTTTTCACTAATAAGCCTCACAGGAGTTGCATCAAGAGTTTTCAGCTTATATACTGTCTTAGGGGTTTATTATGGAATTCTTATGTTAATACTAAGTTTTCATTAATCACATCGAAGTTGAAGTATTAATCGATTGAATTAATCACCTACAATTAATTTCAAAACTATGGTACATGACATTGTTTTATTGATAAGTCTCACGGGACCTACATCACGAGTTTATATACCATCCTAGGGGTTTACTATACCTCGAATCATTTATAAAATCTCAAACTCATTCCACATATAATAAATGCTTATGTAATCATACATCTACTCATCAGTGATTCAGAATAACCCAAACATAAATAGCTAGACTATTAAAGAACATTAAAACTAATCAATGACTATGCCATTAAACCTAAGACACAAAAAGGCATTTTATGGTTAACTATACATGAAAACAAAAGATCATCCTTAAATGATATGTTGTACATCTTCAATTTCTCACATTTTATTAAAAAAAATTAGATAGGAAATCCTAAAGTAAGCTCGATAGGAAATTCTAAAGTATACTAGATAGGAAATCCTAAAAGTTAGAATGAAGTTCCAATTGATAGAATCAAAAGCTTTGAAATAAATAATCTTCATATTGTAATTTTAGTTAAATGTTTTCTTATAGTAGTTTATGGACTTAGATCATCTCATCATGATTTAAAAACATAAAAATTTAACAAATTAACTTATAATCATGCTATATATTCTCCTATTAGCATAAATGAGTGATGCGACACCTAATATTAAGTATATGTAAAATGGCATTTTAGCAGCTATAAAAATATTAAAATGCTTCCTATATGAAGTTAATAATTGACCATATGAGCCTCTAAAAATGCAGTAATATTATAGTATATCTATTTATCATTCAAACCCCTCCTATATTGATACATAAACAAAACCATAGTCCTCAATCCATAATGCCATTTGCAAGACAACTTAACCAATATCCTATATTAAAGTTCCTGAAAACCCCTAAAATTATTCATTTATCAATTCCATCACAAAACAAATATACGTAAAGAAAAATAAAAAAATCCAACCAAAAATGGGCTGAGAACATAAAAAGTAAAGAGAACCTAATCAATTCAGATAGTATTAATGAAATAATCCATGACAAAATTCAGATATTCGGAATTATAATTCAAATTATTAATTCATTGATAAACCCAACTTTATGAATGTAACAACCAAACATAACCAATAAGAAAATGTATTAATGATAGAGATTAACAATACTTAAAATTTAAAGCTAACAATTTAGATTAACAATACATAAAATTTAGATTAACAACACTTAAAATTTAAAGCCACAAAACGAAGTTTATACTACAAACAAGTTTCGGTTAGTGTAGGTCATTTACATTAACATTGCAGCAAGTTCAAATGGGAGATTCAACCTATAAACAAATACCCAAATTAAACCAAGTACAAAAAAACCTAGTAAATAAAAAAACCTACTTACCTCAACCGACACGCAGAAGAAGTCACCGAACCACGTGAAGGAAGAAAATGAAGGAGGAGAAAACACAGAGGAGAAAATGAGGGGGGAAGGTTTGGGATGGGTTTAACCCCGAATGAAAACAATGTCGTTTGGTTTTAAACCAAACAACATCATTTTCGATTTATTTAAAGTGATTAAGCTAAAGCTAACGACGAAGTGCCTAGACCGTCGGAACATCACCGACGAAATACATTACCATCGGTAAACCTAATGCTTGATTATTAAACCAAGCATTTCTGTATAAATTTATCGACGAAGTAGTTATACGGTCAGAAATTCACTGACAGAACATAGATCCGTCAGTAAATCCCTAACGCTAGTTTATTGCGACAAGCATTCCTGCCTAATTTACTGACAAGTATAACTTTTTCATCGCTATATTCCATTGAAAAATTTGCCAGGATATTTTCCCTCCATCTTTACTGATAGAAATTTTGCCTGTCGCAAAATGGAATTTTTGACGAAAGTGTTACTGATGGATATTGACTTTTCGTCTCTAATTAGCTACAGTATATGATCCTTCGGTAATTTTTCGTCGATAATTCACAATTTTCTTGTAGTGTATAATATGAGAATAATTTGCTTGAAGATTAACAATGGTCTAAAGTTAGTTCTTAAACATGTTAAGCATACACATGATATGTACTTCAATTTAATCTCTAAGATAACATATTCAAAAGTGCCTAACCTTTTAAGATTTTTTCAATTCAATACCTAAGCTTTTAAAATTTTCAATTAAGTGATCAACCTTTTAAAACTATAACCATTTAGTTCAAAAGGTTTTTTGTGATGATGTGGTGTGTCTACTAAATGTCACATGAATGTCCATCTATTAGTCATATCAGTAAAAATTACCTTTTTGATCTAAATTGTTAAACTTTTAAAACGTTGGTCACTTAATTGAAGAATTTAAAAGCTTAGGATCTAAATTTAAAAAATCTCTAAAGGTTGCATACTTTAGGATTGGTTATCCCATAATCTCTATAACACAACTTAATGATGATGGTTATTGCAATACATTCACTGATAGATTGTATAAACTTACTAATGTTTAATTGATTGTAGCCCAAGGTAATAAGTCCTTTATCTTGTACATGATTCAATGTTCTATTTATTGTGACTTGATGAATATGATGGAGAGTACGTCACTAAAATTATGGTAGAAAAGAGTAAGTCATATGAGAGCAAAGAGGATTAATTAATTAGCTAAGAAAAAAACTTTTTGGGATTAAGGAAGCTAGGTTGGAAAAGTGTGTTCATTATTTGGCTGGGAACAAATAAGAGTTTCTTTTTAGAGTTATCCTTCGTTTAAAAAGTCAAATTTATTAGAGCTTGTACATTAACGATTATGGTCCTTTGATGAGATCACATGGTGGTATACTTTATTTTCACCTTTGTTGATGATTATTTAGGAAACTTTAGATTTATTTTTGAAGACCAAAGATTAGGTTCTTGAAAAATTCAAAGAATTTCAAGGCTTAGTTTAAAAATAAACAAGAAATTGAAATGCATCTGTAGTCAGACAATGGTAAATATTATGAACTTTTAGTAACTATTATAGATAGTAGGGTATTAGACATCAGAAAAATCCTTCCAAGACTCCCTAACTAGATAGTTTGGCAAAGATGATGAATGGAACTTTGGTGGAGGGAGTTAAATTTACTTACTCAATGATGCCAAGTTCCTTTTTAGGTAGAAGCACTTTGCATAATTGCTAATATTCTCAATTTATCTCCTACTATTGCCTTAGATGGTGGTGTCCCTAATAGAGTTTAGTTGGAAAAGATGGTTTCTATGATCACTTTAGAGTCTTTAGATGTAAAGTATTTGTGCATATTTAGAAGTAAAGTAGTTGTGTATATTCCTAAAGACGAGAAGCCAAATTTAGATTTTAGGACCAAATAGTGCATCTATATTGATTATGGTTAAAATAAGTTTGGTTACTATTTGTATGTTCCTGTAAAGAGTAAATTTGTTAGAAGTCATGATGTGGTGCTCTTTGAGGACAAAACTACTGAGGATATTGAGAAGACAAATAATTTTTTCTTAAAGAAATAACTTAGTTAATCTAAATCATTTTTCTTTGAATGATGCACTAAATGCAATTAAGTTTGGTCTTTAGGATGTTGAGATATAAGATGATAATGAAAGTGGTGATCTAGTGTAGAATAATCAACAAGGTTTAAACACTTTGGGTACTCTAGTATATGATGTTATGGTTGTTCACAACCAACAATTACAAAGGTAATAACTATATAAGCTCTAAAAACTTCTTTCAAAAGATTTATTAGAGAGAGAAAATCTTTATTACATTACTGTCTTAAGGAGTATGTATATTTCATTAACGAGGGAGAACATAAGAGGTTTAAGGAAACAATAGATAAATAAGTAGAAGGAGAAATTATTTGAAGCTGTAAAGGATGATATAAAAGCATTGCATGATACTCACACTTTGATTTGGTTAAGCTACCTAAGGATTAAAGAATTTTGAAGAACCAATAGATTTCAAAGTGAAGCATGATGATGTTACTTTAATTCTATAATACAAAGCTAGATTAATTTTCAAAGTCTTTATCCAACAGAATGAAGTTGATTTTAATGAAATCTTTTCTCTAGTTTTGAAGATGTCATCCATCTGATTTATATCTTAGGCTTAGCAGCATGCCTTTACTTAAAGGTTAGGCATATGGATGTAAAGTCTACTTTTCTCTATACTAATTTAGATGAGAAGATTTATATAAAGTATCCATAAGGATCCAAAATCAAGGGAAAAGAAGATTATGTTTGTATATTAAGGAATAGTTTGTATAATTTTAAACAAACAACAAGGTAGTGATATAAGAAGTTTGATTATGATATAAGAAAATAATTTGCAATCTTTAGTGATGACTTTTTAATTATATAATTTATATTGATGCCATGCTTATTATTAGTCAAAATTCTATTAAGATTACAAAGTTGAAGTAAGATTTGAGCTAATCTTTTATTATGAAAGAATTAAAGTTAACAAAGTAAAATTTTAGCATAAAGATAATTTATGATAACAAGGTTAAGAATTTCTTGCTATCAAAATAAAAATACATCAAGAAGGTACTTCAAAGGTTCAATGTGGACAAATCTAAAATGGTAAGTATACCTCCTACTATGCACTCTAAATTATGCAAAACTGAATTCTTTACAGTAAAAAAGAAAGAAGATATGAAAATAGTTTTTTTGTGTTAGTTGTTAGTAATTTAAATGATTTATATAAGACTTGATAGTATTATTAGTGGTTTCATTTCTAATATGATAGGAGAACTTTAGAATGTAATGGAGCGGATTTGAAGATATCTTAGTGGCTCTTCTAAATTTTATGTTTTAGAATATAGGAACCTATTCTTTCTACAGACATAGATCTAGACATAGTAGGAAATATTGATACAAGGAAGTTTAATTTGGGCTATTTGATTACCTATGCAAAAAGAATTGTATCTTAGCAATCTATATTGTAAAAGCAGAGTTTATTGTTACTAGTAAAGCCTGTAAAGAAATATTCTAAATGAAGAGATTTATGAAAGAGTTCAGCTTTGTGCAAAGAGTTATATGTTACGTTATGATGGTTAATATGTTGTGCAACTTGTCAAGAATTCCATATTTCATAATCAATTAAAATATATTGTTATTAGATAACACTGAATTAGAGATGTTTTGGACTAAGTTGCTTAAGCTACATAAAATTTGTATAGATGACAACGGGTTGATATGATAACCATTTTTTTCCAAGAGAGAAGTTTACACACATCTTGCTTAAACATCGAGATGGCGATCTTCTCCATATAGTCATTAAAGGGAGAATTGTTAAGTTAAGATTTCTTTCATTCTTATGAGTAAAAATGTACTTAGTTCATCATTTTTAAGAACCCGTTATTAATCTTTGGAATCACCTTTTTACTGTGAAAAAGTTAGAATAGTTGTGAACACGATAATGATGATAGGAAAGGGAGATGAGAAAAGAAGAAAGACTATAGTAGAATTTTTTTGAACCAATTTTAGTTTTTTGTTCAATTTCGAGTCATCCACAATTAGATCAAGCTTAAATTTGATCTTGGAGTTCCTGAGATGTTACTATATAATTTGAATGATGAGAATCTTATTTAGAGGACTATAATTGTTGTTCTCATTTTTGTAAAGAGTAGTTCAACTTTAGTCGATTTCTCTTTTTCTTCCTTATTTATCATTATTGCCTTTATCCTTTGTTTCTCCTTTTTTTGGCACTTGTGATAGGACTACTTTGGAGAGCATTTTGTATGAATCTTTTACTATAGTGGAATTTTTATAATGGATCAGCGATCTCATAGTTCTCACCCTTAATTCAAAGGGCTTTTTCACATAAAAACTTAATGTTTCTTGTGTTTGTGATTTACCTTGTCCAAATTTATTTTTCAATGTATTATACTTGATACAATATCATTATTATGCTAGAGTTTGCTTGCTCTTTATAGATTACAGTACAAAATGAAAGTTTTGACTAGGCATTTTATTCTTTTATATGCTTCGTCTTAAATATAGTGATGCTTTCTTCTCAGCAATATCATGAAGTACAATGATTTCATTGAAAATTACTACCAAATTATGTACGAACAATGAAAATTTACCTTAAATTTTCTCTTTAGTCACTCTCAATTTTCCATTGTGTATTGGTTCTTCTAGGCATGGCAAGGTTTATGTTACTTTGGTAAGCTCATCATACTTGCCCTTATTGGAGGCTATATTCTTCTTATGTAGTTTTTAGATCTTTTCAACTCCTTTCTTATTGATGTGAGTGTTCTATCACTTACAGATTTTACTTTTTTTTGTGAAAACATAGCCAATAGTTTTCAGCTACGAAAAAAACTTAGCTTATTCACTAAAATTATTTTAGCTACAAAAATAATCCATAGTTAAAAAATATATAGATAATAATCTTTGGATACGAAATATAAATGTAGCCTATTCATTAAAATTGTCTTGGCTGCAAAAAATAATTTTTAGTTAAAATAAACATGGTTAATAGTCTTTGAGAAAGCACGCAAAATATTTTTTCTATGGTATTGCTTCACTAAGCTCCGATAGCAATATACTTTTTTTCACTACAAATTCTAAAATGTAAAGAGAAAACACAACCAATAGACATAATCCTTGTAATGAGAGAAGAAATAAAAAGTTTAAAGAGAGAGAGAGCCAGAGAGAGGAGAGAATGATTGTTTTTAAAGTTTTTGAACTCCATTTGTCATATAGGATACACATCTAGCAAGAAATCCATAAAAAATAGTAGATATAGTTTTTGTAATGGACGGCTAAAAATGAAATTAAATTAAATATTTGTGAAATATTAGGGCTTCTTTTAACGTGCCTAAGTATTTGAGTTTACATTAAATTTTGATTAAAAAATATCGAATCCAATTTGATCCTTTTGCCTGTCACTTAATGGCAAATGTTCTAATATGTGGAAGATATTTAGAGATTTTAATACTCACTTGTCCACTAAAAAATTAGGAGTGCCAAATATGTGGGATTATTGTCTCACTAATTTATCTATGAAAGATCTCCACTACAGAGTAATAAATAGAGGAGTAGAGTTATGGTTAAGAGAAAGAAAATTATTTAGAGCACTCGTATAGTTGTATTTTTTAAAGAAATATTGAGTCTCTTTTGAATCCCCTGATGTGTCGAACCAGTCTCCTTTTAAGGTAATAATTGGAGAGAACATTCGAATAAGAAGGAGCCTATTCAAATTTAACAAGTTTCTGGTCTTGAAGAAGCATAGGGGAGTGGGTAGAGTTCTTGATTTTATAGCATTCCAATGTTTGTATACATCCAAAAACTTAAGGTTAAAAAGGAAAGCCTTAAGGTCTTGAATAAACTCATTGTAGAATTTGAAGAAGAAAAAAAAATTGAAAATGTTAATATCTTCACCGTAACAATCTTTTGTACAATTGGCTTTAAAAAGGAGATGTTAACAAAAGTTTTGCCTTAATGGATGAAGAAGGCTCACAAGATGGTCTCCACAATATTTCCCATCATAAGCCTCTAGACAACAAGACATGTCTCCAATACTTCGACTTTTCTTTAAAGGATTTTCCATCCCAAATCTTTTAATATTTTAACTTATAAATACTTGGCCTTTTTTAAAGATTTTTTTGTCACAATCAAGTTGATCTCAGGAAATCAAAGATTACTCTCTTAACATTTATGGCACAATCATTTGTATAATGCGGCAAGATATATAATGTACCTCTACTCACCCGATTCCAAAGTTTCAAATGCAGCTCATTTCATACTGTGACACAATTTGTTATCTTATTTCAAAACTACTAACCCGGAGAATTGAAAAAAAACACACTACCTTCACTGGTGAGTTGTTCCCAAACTGCCTTCATCTTGGATCATAACATTGGTGATAACTTATTGATTGCTTAAGAAATACTCAAGGATTATCACAAAAAGTATGACATAAAAACATGCTTTCTTAAACTTGATTTTTCAAAGGCATTTAACAATCTTAAATAGGACTTCATACTTTACACCCTCAAAGCATTCGGCTTTTTAGATGAATTCATTTATCTGATTGAGCAGTGTATCACGACCATCTCTTTTTTAGTGTTGGTCAACAATGAACGCACGAAACTATTAGGAGATTGCATCAAGGGGATCTCAGTTTAGCATATTTATTTGTGAAAAGACATAAGATTTTGCTTAATATCCTAATATCAAATTCTAACAACTTCAAATCTCACTTTAGATGTTCCAAGCAAAAAATTAGTTAACCTCTCATTTATGGAAGATAGAGACGCTTCTCAATTTCTACTCTCATTAATGAGCTCAATACAATTGCTTAGCTCTTGAATACATAAATGAACTTATGCAAAATTTTAGTATTTGTATCAACCATTTGCTCCTTACATTCTCAAGAGAGGTTGGGTCCCTTTTAAGGAAATTGGGATTCCTTTCTTCTCAGATAAGCTCACCTCTAAAGATTGTACTCCTTTGTAGGAACAAATTAGGAAACCATTTGACAATAATAAATGCCATAAATTTTGTTATGGCAAGTATATGTGTGTATTATTCTTCTTATTTTCTTTTATCAGGAAGAGTATTAGAATTTACTAAAAAAGATAAAAGAGCAAATCTGTTGGACTCTTAAAATAAGAGAAAGCACTCAATTTAGCTCGATCAAATTTCTCAGTAAAGTATTACTAATTATAACAATTTGACGACCCTTGATAGATTGTTAATCATACAGATTCATTTAGACTATATATAATTGGTAACACCCTTTATTAGATAAACGTATCTCCAAACTCATCGCACTCATATCTAGGCATTCTGGAAAGGTTTATGTCTTTGAGCACCACAACAAAAAGTCTTTCCCTCCGTATCAAAGAAAAAGTATTAATTGCAAAATTTTAACGATACTAATTAACCTAACTCTAACAATCGAATTCTATCTTCCTTTTCACCAGCTTTCAAATATAAGTTTCATTCTATGATTGGTAATTAAGGAGAATACGAAGATGCTAGACAGGCTCTATCTTCTTAATCTCCAATTGTATGCTAGTATTTTTTCATTGGCGCTTCTCACTGCATATATGAACTTCGATCTTCTTTTTGTCCAACATCAATTTGCAACTGTCATCTTGGAAGGATACGATCAAATAGGTTATTCACTACAAGAAAAATGGAGTTTAGCGACGAAAATTACCGACAAAATTCGTACACATTTCGTCGGTAACCTTATTTGGTGACGGAATTTACTGGCGGAAAAAGTCGTCGGAGATACTGCCATAGGTAAATTTACAGATGGTACAAAATAATCGCTGGTAAATTTACCGACGATTATTTTGTTCGATTAGTAAATTTACCAAAAAAGAAAATTTTTCTGTCAAAAAATTACCAACGAATTTGGTTATTCCGTCGGTAATTACTTATGGATTTTTTTTCCGTCGGTAAATTGCTGAAAAATATTTTTTTAAATTTATTTGCAAAGTGTTTAGTTTCTCTAGAAGCCACCATAGAGAGAACTTCATTATTGCAAGTAAAAGAATTGAAATAATGAAATTCATACTAAAAAAGAATTGAAATCATTTTTTCAAAGAACATACATTTCATCAAATACCTTACATGTGTCAGAAATTTATCCCAACATCACAATTAAAATCAACTAATATTTATACCTTAAAGTTATTTTCCAATCACAAAATACACAAATAAATGAAAGTAATAGATACTCAAATTAACTTTAATCCAATATATGAAACAAAACATGATAGTAGTTACAAAAATACCTCCACCGAAGGACACGATGACAATGACTGGAGAAGACAACGCCGACAAGCAGAAAAGGAGTCCACAATAGAAAAATGGGCTCCAAGAAAACCGAAGAGAAGACGCAGGAAGAAGGAAGAGGAAGACATAGGTGGGAGGGAGATGTCAGGTGATTTTAAATTTAAAAAGAATTTACCGACGGAAATTTTCGTAGGTAAATTCCAAAATTTTTATTCCGCCAATAATTGCCACCTTTTTACCGATGGATATCTTATACCGTCGCTAAATCCTTTACTGACGGTAATCTTATTCCGTCGCTAAAGTTCATCGCAAAATTTGTCAGGATGATTTCCCTCCATATTTAGCGACGGATATTAGTACCACCGCAAATTAATAAATTTTTCCGTCAATTTTACCAAAAGAAATGGGTTTTCCGTCGGTAATTTGCAACGGTATATATGCCGCCACTAATTTTCCGTCGCTGATTCTTGCTTCCCTCCATATTTAGCAACGGATATTAGTACCGCCGCTAATTAATAAATTTTTCCGTCAATTTTACCAATGAAAATGGATTTTCTGTCGATAATTTGCAACAGTATATATTCCGTCGCTAATTCTTGCTTCCCTCCATATTTAGCGACGGATATTAGTACCGTCGTTAAACGATAATTTTCCCGTCAATTTTATCAACGAAAATAGATTTTCCGTCAGTAATTTGCAATGATATATTTTCCATCGCTAATTCTTCATTTTCTTGTAGTGATTGGTCTGAATTAATTATTTGAATCTTGAAGAAACTACCAGAGGTTACTTCTCTGATCCCTCAACTATTATTTATAAATTATAGTCCATTTAGGCGAAAAGGAACAATAAATTTCTTT
>JANSVA010000217.1:13293593-13306867 GCA_025504915.1 Erythroxylum reticulatum
AGGTTACTTCTCTGATCCCTCAACTATTATTTATAAATTATAGTCCATTTAGGCGAAAAGGAACAATAAATTTCTTTTAAGAATAGTTGGAAACATTCTTCTCATTTTTATAAATCCATCATTTCTTGAATAAGAGAAATTATCTTTGCAAAGGATATTTTACCTAAGTTCAGTGGCACTTCCCTAACTAATTGGAAACTTTAGTTCGACTTAATTAGTTTCTGATGACTGATATTTAGGTGTTTCTTTATACTCGCCTTTATTCTAATGAGCTATATTGTTGTATCGTGATCGTATAACTCTTGCCAGATGTGTAACTTTCACATTGAGATCCCGTGAAAAACGAAGTGAGTGGTCAAGGAAGGAATATTTTAATAGGGACTAGTCCTCATCGATCAAGAAACATGAATTAGAATCGCGAGGCGGACATATAGCCAAAAGGCATTCAATGCTTGTGCAGACAAAGATCAGTGAACAGCATCCCACCACCATTCACATAGTCCCACCGAAATCCCACTTCATCTAAGCAATGAGCCGTTCTTCGATCAAGCACAATTATATACCCTTCATCATAGTTATAATCCATTAACGTTGATCATATATCCTTCACCCCAATCGTTGCTAAATATCGAAAAATAATTGTTGCCTTAATGGTCGTTGAATTTCGGTAGCAAAATAATATCCACACCATATTTTTGAAATCGTCACAAAAAAAGTTTTAGATGCAGAATAATTCCGCCAGTAAAACATATAACTAACAAGAACAAAGAACATCGTACATAGGATTTTGCGAAGTCTATGTTTCATTCATAAAGGTTTTTATCTACTAAACCGTAATCATAGGTAATTTTTTACTGCCATATTTTTATAGCATAATAGTTCTAACTACTAATTATTTATTGTAGGTAAATATTTTTATAGATGTTCTTGTAAACATAGGTAATAACATTTTGTGATGATTTTGTTTTTGTAGCTAATACTTTTTAGTAACGATTCTGTTTTTGGAGCTGAATAATTTTAGCCACTAATTTCTAGTTGTAGGTAAATATTTTTAGAGACGTTTTTATAAATGTAGGAACTAATATTTTGTGATGATTTTATTGTGGTAACTAATACTTTTTAGTGACAAAAATTTTATTTTAAATAAATTTTCTTATGATTGTTAAAAACGAATTTAATTAAATTTGTTACAATTTTTAAGACAATTTGAAATATAAATTAGTTACATTTTATAATTAATGTTGGTGACATTTTTTAAATAATAATAAATTGAAATTAAATAAATATTAAAAATAAAATGCATTTTATAAAAAAATAATTACAGATTATATACAAACTAAGACTCCTCATCGTCGTCGTTACTACTACTAACATAGTTTGAGCCTAATAATCATTTGATCATCTTTTTAAACTTGTTCACTTCTTTTATATCATGATCTAATTTCTCTTCTATACATTGTAACTTAGTCTTTAGTGCCTGATTTCGCACTTGAAGCACCGTGATATATGCTGGACGAAAATGCAACAATAGGCTTAAGATCATATCCAAAATTTTTGATATTCCACAATCTTATACCAAGGATATGGTTGTAAATTGTATAAGTTTGACAGAAAATTGTCATCAAGTGAATTAAAGTTATCTCGGAATATCAATTTAATAAGGAACAAGTGTTACTGTAGTGGGTTATTGTTGTTCTTTTCCGATGGATATTGGAAAGTTTAATGAATAACTTTCGTCATTTGAGTTTTTCTCGATAAGAAATCTTTTGACTTAATCACTAAAATTTTTCGTTGTATAGTTGTTGTTCGAACACGTACGATTTGTTGTTGACTAGCTCTCCTTTTCTCAAAACTCCGGATACATCACCTCTCTGCAAACGTGCTGCATCCCTATGTGTTGAATTTTTTTTTTCTAATTATGCTTTCTATTTCTCAAACAGAAAAGCCTAGAGTTCATGTTATTGATGTCATCATTTCTGGACATACAGTTACAGTAATTAGTAAGCGGAAAAGGTACAGAGTTATAAAGATTTCTAGCCACTGAGACACAAAAAATTCAAGTAGGGCTCCAATCAAATAATTTGCGAACAGTGAGAAGGAAGCATTTAAAGCTTCCTTGTCTATATTATCATCAGAAGATGATATTATCCATGCAAGTGTACAGTGATAGAGAGAATTAAGGAGCGAAATAAACCAAAAGGGCAAGAGTTTTCCATGATCACGAGACGAGCTACGTATGTGGCTTAACAATCATTCCTGTACGCGTTGAGGGGCCAAGACTTAGATAGGGACATCATGAAAAATTATCGTGTAAGGTGTCAGAGTAATGTAGAATGTGTCCAAACATAGGTAGTTGTCATTGGTTCTTGCAAATCCAGAAGGGTCTATGTCTCTAAGCTACAGGACATGAATATCCTCAATGCCAAAAGGTCCCATATCTTCTCCGTTTTGTCTCCAGGTACGCGATGGTGGTGCCTGAAATTTTCCTATGGGCAAGGGGTAGCTTGGTCTAAAGACCTTATACGATAATGCACGGGCAGTGGAAACCAGAGACAAATTAGTCACCATCAATATGACAATCGTCTCTCGTTAGTGAGCTTACTTTGAGTATCAGGGTTGTTTTGCTCAAATACATTATCATTAAGCAGATAGGTACATCAAAGAGATAAGATCAATATAAAGAATCAAGAATAATTTTCTCTTCTTTTGAATTCAAAGATAAGGTTAAATTACATTCATTCTTACGCTATGATGAGTGGATCACAATTTGTTATAACCACCTCTTTGCTCTCTTCGTAAGTATAATTAGATTAAAAACAGAAAATAAGATTGCAATATAGGCAGACCGGATAGGATAAAAGGTGCGTAGTTAGTTAGGTTATCTAATACTATTGATATGAGTTTAATACTAACTCTCCTTTTTTTCGTTGGAAAGTTCACGTAAGAGTTATCTCCAATTCAACTCGTCCAGGAATAAAACCTTCGTGTTCAAAAAAATCCATTTTAGTCATTGTTAGATCTATATATTTTTACTTTTTTTCTAAACAATAAAAAATCACTTTTACTAGAGAGGGGATCTTCTGTCTAACCTTACTCTGTCTAACTATGTCCAATCGAAAAAAACATGTTCATTTCATTTTAAATTTTACAAACTCTATTTATCTTCCTAAATTCGTGGCTTATAAGCCAAGCTGACCCAGTCAACCTCCTCCTCATCTTCATCTTCATTCGCACAAAATCAAAAAATTTTGGACATTCTCCTTCTATTGAACACTAAAGAAGTTCATATTCCTTCACTTTTAGTGATATTCAAACCCCTAGCAGATCGTCGCCAATTGGAATCCCTCTCACCATCTTGTCTCTCTTCCCCCCTTCCTACACCTTGTAATACCCAGATTATTGAATCTCACCCACATCAAAGTGTGCAACTTTTACGGACGAGTCCATTATTGAGCTAATTTCCTCACAGATGAGTCCATTATTAAGCTAAACAACTTGAGTGATGAATACATTCTGTGATTTGCCTTCCGTCATTCTATCACAAAAGAAGGAATCAGAGAATGACAAAGAAAATGCAAGGATGTCTGGGGATAAAGAATATTGATTGATTATTTGAAATTCCTAAATTGGAGATATTGCAAGAAAAGGGACCAGGAATGGACGAAGAAACATTGGCAATGATTTCAAAAAAATGCACAAGATTGATGCAACTAGACCTTGAGGGTTGCCTAAACGTGACAACAAAAGGGGGACTCAAGTGACGTAAAACTGTAAGAGATTAAAAGATATAAGTTTGAAATTTTGTGAGTGTGAAAGTTGATACTATAAATTTCTTAGAGTTCTCAAGGTTGTCACTGAGAAAAATATTTCCTCCATGTGGATTTTCTCTATATCATAACCAAGTAACATTCTTCTTACGACATGGATGTTTACTTTGCCAAGAGTAGCTTTTGGAGCTTGAGTGTATTTGGATGAATTCTTTATAAAGTTCAATTGTAATCTCTTGAATTGATAATATAGTGTAGCTTTTTTCTTTTGCTTTTCAATATCATTTGTTGTCTCCACAAACTTGCTTTATATAAACGTGTCTCAACTCTCATAAACAACTGTCATTCTTCTTCAATCTTCTTTAGTTTGTTTGATCAATTCCATGGAATCTTTATGGTGTTCCCAAATACTGCCTCTCTATGTAGTCACCACCACTATTGATCCAAAACTAATACAAAATTACCATCTTGAAGTTTTTGAGAGTATCTCAACTTGCACTTAAACGATCGTGTAAGTTAAGTGAAGGTCGTAACTTGTTTGGGATACCTAACATCTTCCTTGGCTCCAACAAAGAAGTATTATGAAATTAATATGTTGGAGGAGTAGAACAAGACTAATGAGCATGATGTATAGACCCATGTAAAGTAGGATATGGAAAATCAAAATGGTTAAACAGGCAGATGAGGGATGTATCTTTTGGTTTCAAGTATTCTTGATAATGGTGATTTACTTTAAAGGTCTATGTATCTTTTATCTGGGCATCTCCTTAATCTTCTAAAGATGATGTGATACAATTTTGCCTTTATTTAAAAACATTGTGGTTGTAACTTTAGAAATATTGATTGGTTAAATGTTCGACCATATCTCTTTTGCAAATTCACTATGTGATTGAAGGAAATTGCAGCGATTCAGTTCATCAAAAAAAGTGAATGTTTGATCTTCTCATTTTTTCAACCAAACAGAGGCATAGTTCTGTAATTTTCCTATTTATAATTTGATATTTGCTTTAATGAATGATTTTTTTAATTACCTTATACAGGTTCTTTCCTCCATATCCTAATTTCAACATCCATCCACCCCTCCTTTTGATGAGTTAAGAAATCAATTTGTATCTTATGATCTATGCATCTTATGTACAAGCACCTAGTAATGCAAATAGTTTTGTAATGCATTTAGTTGACAAGGATGATTTTTTTTGTTTATATTTGGAAGAACAAAATAAGTTGGAAAGTGGAGTGCCCTCTTTGTCTTCATTATATCTTATGCTCTCTGTTTTGGCATTTTTAACACTTCTTGTTATTATTGTCTAGTTCACTAGAAGCTTGCCTTTCTCTTTCCCATTGTTTTCTTTTTCTATTTTTGATAAAGTTCCCAATCTTTTCTTATGCTTCATCATTGTCAAAGATGTGAGGAATGCATTTAGTAGATAGGGATGATTGTCATATTTGTAGGCATCATTCAACAACATAAGTCAATGTTGCTATAAAATGTCATATGATTCATATCTATTGTTTGTCTTACTTAGAAGATTAATAATTTCATAAGTCAAGATAATTAACTTCAATTATTAAAATTAAATAAAGTGAATTACTCTATAGAAAACAACTTCAACTCCAATAATTCAAGTATTTAATGTTGTAGTCGTTATGAAAAGGCTGACTTAAAATCATCAACAATGATCATATTAGTATTGAATAACCCTTCGGGTACACATAATTACCTGTTAACCACATAAATTTGTACTTGGACAATCTCATATTGATATGTTAATCTTGAATCAAGATAAGTTTAATGCATAAATTAATTCAGAGTTGAAGAAAACAACTTGTTCTTATTCATATTAAGAGACTGAGACAACAGTCTAAATGAACGTTAAATTTCGTTATTCTTACGCTTTGCTGAATTTTGTGTAGCTAACTTTTATTCAGGGAAAAGCTGGCTTTAAACATAAAAGATTTCAGATGAAATCTAGTAATCAAAGTTTGGAGACCCTTAACGTTAAAGCCAAGGATGCATAAAGCTCTGAAACCTACAATCAAGAAACATAGATTTAACCCAAAAGAGCATTGCTTAGTGGGAAAGTATAGTAGAGTTTATTGGAAAATTAAGATGTTCATCACCTTAAGCTGTGTTTATTAACCACAATTGATTCCTTGTGCCAACTATAATTCACTCCTAGAATTGATTGTACTACAAAAAAGATCAACCAAGAAATTCAAAATTAAAATGGCAAAATCAACAAACGAATATTTCTCTCTGCAGATAAGAGATGCTAGAGATATAAATGTTAGAATATATGCAAATCCACCAATGAAGCTAATTAGATGTAGAAATCATCTTTATCAAGTGGAGCATTGCATGTACTGCTTCTAAGAATCATTTCCTACTTCACGACCACCCCCTGTAGTCTTTTCACCTCCGAAAGCACCACCAATTTTAGCACCTTACATTTACAATTCCACAATCACTTTCATGTGGTCTGCGTTATTGTAAACATGTAAGCTCTTGATTGAAAAAGCAGTAGAGTACTCCAGAGGAAGATAAATTAAAGATATGAAAGAAGAAAGTTCCAATCTTAGGCAATCGCATACATTCAAAGCTATTAAACATTTGGAAAGCAAGTAATGCACTTCATATGAGTTAGTGGCGCTTACCCAACCCACTTAAAGATAACTTCAGGATTGTAGGTGAAGATAAAACTGCTTAATCCTTGAGAGACTGAAATCTTTATTTCAACCATGCCGCTTTTATCACTGCTCCACTCAATGTCGAACGCCTATGCATCACCTCCCTTGGCACAACGTACGCTCGTGTGTTTACCAAACCAACCTAGCAGGAGAACAAACGTTGTCTATACCGATGCAACTAGATATGCCTCCAAGAATGAAACAAATCAGAGTTCCCTCATCTCTACCACAAGAGCCAAATTCAAGTATCATGTGCCTCAACTTTCAAACTAGAGAGCACTAGCAAAGGTACACCTTTTTTAAGGATCGTCAAATAATTTTGAATAGATTTTTAAATTCTCAAGCACTTATTGAATTAGGAATATTTGATCAAATCTATAAGTTGCTGCGAAATATAGGTTGAGAACAATTTTCTAAAATTAGGAAAAATTCATGTATGGAATTGACATTAGAGTTTTTAACCACTTTAGAATTAGTTCATGAAACTAATGCTAAGGACACTACTGAGAGTCTTAAATTTCGATTAATGAATGCATATCATATGATCACTTTAGAAGTGACGAATACTATATTTGGCTTTCCAAATAATGATTTCTATGAATATCCTGACTATTTTGTAGCCAGCGACTTTTGGTCCCAAGTGACCAATTCTAGGAAAAATTTTTCCTCCAATCGTTCTAAATCATCTACAATCGTCAACCTTGCCCTTCCCTATCTTCATTGATTTTTAAATTTTACGCTATTCGGTAGAGGAGATAAGGCAGTTTATAAAGCTGAATTATTTATCTTGTATTAGCCCTTTAATACCGATAGTTGGTTAAGTCTATATTTAAATGAAATGGCTCAATTTAGTGCAGATAAAATAGTAGTTGGGCCGTTTGTGACCCCACATTGCAGAACATCTGCGCTTGCTAACTGAGAGAACACCCATGCAAATAGTTTCAGGCAACTCGACTCTTAACTTGAAATTTTTGGTGTCGATGAAGGTTATTAGTCGGCAAGGCAATCACTATGTTCTTATCCATGATGACACATGGGAAGCTTCGAGCAACAAGTGAGGTCAAGTTGCAAATGTGGAAGCTACACAAGAAGATGATGCTTTATCGCCCCAACATATGCATTAGACTTCTTCATCTACTTCTATGGAGTATCAATCACTAATAAATCAATTCATAGCATTTGAATGGTGAACAAATGACAGGCTCCACAATATTGAAGCTAGCGTGGCGAAGATCAGAACCTTCATAGCCAATTTGAATGCTTGCTTCAGACAGCCTCCACCTCTATCTTAGTATCGTGTTTCTATTCTTTCCCTTTTTATTGGTTATTGTTTTTATTTCTTTTCATTTTCATCTTTGTCCTTGCTTTCATTCTTTTGCCTCTTAGATCCGTCTTTCATTTTCTTATCACATTGAGGGCAAAGTAATTTTCAAGTGTCGTGGGAGTATTAGTTTAAAAAAAGAAAAAATGATTATTTGTGTCTTGTGTGTTTGTTTCCCTATTTATTAGTTATAAATGCATGATTATTAAATAAACTCAATCTGGATTAGAAATGAATAATATGAGTGAATGTCTATACTTGCATACTTAGACTAATTGACTTAGATTTTGGTTAAAAGGACATCAACTTGTTATGATAGATGAATAAAACCTTTCATTTGGTAAGATTTTGAGCCTTTTTAAAATATTAAACACTAAATTCTGTAATTATCTGTTGAGATTGTTCTTTCATGATTAAGGAACTCTAGAACTTGCTTGCAAATAATAGTTGAGATCACACAAGCTTATGCAAATGTTGAAATGATGAAGGCAATTAGGATTTACCCCTTTTGTTTAAAAGGTCACCAGGATGTTACCTTTAGTGAACCCCCTTGAGCTTAACATGAAACCTTTTCTTTCTTAAAAACCAAATATGAGCCTTGACCTTGATTATTTATCCTCTTCGTTCTACCTACCATAAGGCAAGTTGAGCATTTGAATGGGTATAATTGGGTTTAGGGAATAAGTGTAGGGGAATCCTAACATATAGTTAGCTATTGCATTAGGAATGGGTATGGTTGTGGAGAATTATACTTCTCCTCTATATTTCTCTTCTCTTGATTTTCTTGTTTTAGATTCATAAATAATAAATAAATAAATAATAAAATAAAAATAAGAAGAAAAAATTAAAAAAGAGAGGAAAAGAAAAAGATAGAAAAGAAAAGGAAGGAAGAGAAAATGACTAGAGAAGTAAAAGAAAAGGAGAGAAAAGTAAAAATGGAAAGTGTTAATTTTGTTAAGTAAGAGGAAAGAATTGAGTGTTTTATGGTCATTGTTTTGTATTATTTTAAATGATCAACTTATATTGTGGTTTTAAACTACAATTTTCCTTTTTCCTACCCTTAAATGAAAAAAAAAGAGGAAAAGAAGAAAAAATAGAAAAGAAAAGGAAGGAAGACAAGATAACCAAAAAATGAAAAGAAAAGGAGAGAAAAGTAAAAAAGGAAAGTGTTAATTTTGTTAAGTGAGAGGAAAGAATTGATTATTTTATGGTCATGTTTTATATCGTTTTAAATGCTTAATTTATGTTGTAGTTTTAAACTACAATTTTTCTTTTTCCTACCCTCAGCTCGGCCCTATTACAACCTAAAATTAAGACAATTGGATTGATGCTTATGTTTGATATGAGTGGTGGAGATTGGATTGGTAAGCAAGCTTATGGTAGATGCCTTATATGAAATGAACAATGGGTGAATGTAACATTAACATGAAACGCAATAATTGAAATTAAGAAAAAAAAATATAAAAAAGAATACCATAAGTAAATTAGTCATGCCCATTGAAGGTAGGATAATAGCAGTAAAACTTTGTTTACTTGTTTTTGCATCAATGGCCTAAAATGACAAATCATTAGAAGATTAATAACAGATTACAAAAAGAAAATATTATAAATACTACTTGAGAATTTGTTCTAGAATGATGGTGAGTGTAAACTATACTTTTGTTATCCATAGAAACACCAAGTGGCTACATTTGGTATGTTTCATAATCAAGTGGTCCAGAAATAGAAAATTGAAATCATTAAATAATTAGTAACATATACCCAAAACACAATATTACAAATAGTACATGGGAATGTGGTCAAGAGTCTCCAGTCATTCTTTGATGAGTGTAGCCATACTTGTAAAATCCATCAAAACGCCAAGTGGCTACATTTGCTATGTGTCATAACAAAGAAAAGGAAACTTTGTTCAAAACAAGTAAAACAACATTTGTGACATTTTTAATTATTGAAAGCTAAACTGAACTTAATGTAATATCGGATGTTGTATAGTGGACATAATACAGGTATGTTAGCAATTTTCTTTGAAATCCTAAATAGAGTATTTAAACCAAAAAAATACTTTAAATTATCATGATATAAATTGTATGCATTACAAGGTTTGAAAACATAAATTCATCAAAAATATAGCGCGAGTATTGGAAAGGGGTATGGGTGTCAAAGCTGCCATATTTGTTGAAGTCTTGCATGTTTTTAACATACTTTCTTTTCCTTGAACTTGTCTTTAAGCCACCCTTCAATGTCTTACTTGATGTAGGTTTTGTCTTTATTTTGATACCTCTAATCCTATTCCTTTCGCCAAAAGTAATCTTATATTGATTGAACAGATTCATTATAGGATTTGAACATTGGGTCAACTCTTCATCTTATGATATTAGGTTCTCTTCATCAACTAATTCTTCACCTTGTAATATCTCATCAACCATCTTTAACATGTTGAGATGATCTTTCACAATTTTACAAGTATATCTCCTTTTTGCTGCTCTTGTAACCAATCACATGCTTAATGCACACAATTCTTTGTACCTCATACTTGACAACATTTTATGATCCAATTCACTTCATTGACAGTAGAGCTTTTACTATCAACATGCTATGTTTTTTCTTTTCGTGTCCATCTTTTCAAAATATATTGACTCGGTATTCTCAAAATATTTTTCAAGTTAAAAGATTTCAAAACATGAGAATATAAAATGCCAGCAAGCTCAAACTTTCGACAACTACAATAGACTTCATCATTTGATAAATCATAAGTGACCAAATTAGAGTAACTCTTCCCCACGCGAGTGATCTCATATTTTGTAATTACACCATCTTCACCACAAAGACAAAAACTATAATCATGAGAATGGTTCCATTGATGTTGAAAATGTTTAAACACTTACGGTGGGTAGACACTAGCTGCATGCTTTAAAATTTGAGCTGGTGCTAATAATGTTGGAGTGCTTACATTAGTTTAAATATCATATTTCAATTCATCAAATATACAATCATCAATAAGCCTCTGGAAGTGATTTAAAAATTGGAAAAAGTTATGCTGATAACTTACGTACCTTTTTACAATGCTATTTATGCTCTCACTTCGTTGCGTGGTGGTCATGTTTGCACAAAACATATGGTGTCTATAAACCAAAGCCCATTTTTCCTTTATATGAAATATAAATTTCAACCAATCAATATCTTGAGTTCATATTTTTACAGCATCTCATTCCATGCATAGAAAAAATCTTCTTCTTCAAAGTCATGTATGTATGAGCTAAAATCTCACGAAAAATCTTTAAACAGAGAAAAACACCACTCAAATGGATTGTGGGGTTTTGATAAATGTACCAGATATAAAGTAGACGATGAGTTTTGAGCCATCTTGAAGCTAATGCCTTTGCCATCGCCTCATCCTGACCAATAAGAATAGTTGTAAGCTTTTTCTCAAAAATGGCTCTAGCACATGTATCGAACAACCACTCAAATCTAAGAGCAGTCTCATCATACAGTAGTGCAACACCAAAAACTGTTGTTTGCTTGTGATGGTTAACACTTACAAACAAAGAAAGTCGACAACCCTCGTCATCTTTCTTGTAAGAAGTATCGAAGCAAACAACATCACCAAAATCTAAGTAATCATTCCTTATCTTTACACCTGACCAAAATATATTAGTTATCAAATCATCTTCATCCACTTAAATGGCATAAAAGAAAGTAAGATCTTCAAATTGTATTTTATATAAATATTCTAACACACCACCTGTATCTGCCTTTTTAATATCTCTTGTTCTTTTGGATCTTAAATAATTCTTGTAATCCTCCATAATAAAGCCAAGATTATTTCTCCCTCCTGTTTTTCTGATGCAATCATATTTTTATATATTTTTAGAACCTTATTTTTAATATCTTGCATGTGTTTTATGGATATATAGGGCCTATTTATCATGTTTTATAATTATTAGAGCTTTAGACACATAAAATACAAAAAGTCCTTAATAGGTTGAAATTAACACTGTTTTTCAGTTTCTGGCAGATTGGATCTTTGAACCTTTGGGAATTTTTATCTCAGGATTGGTGCATTAGAAAATTCTAAGATTTGGAAAGAATAATATTGACTCATTGAAGAATGTTTCCACCAAGTTTCAGAATTTTTGAAGCTTTCATGTGAGAGCAGTAAATTTTTGAAAACTGATGTAAAGATGGAGATGTACAGTTTGACCTCTTGTTATTAAAAAATTTATATATGAAGATCTAACTGTTGGATTTCTGCGATTCAAAGCTCAAATTGAATCTGACTCAACGATATTTTGGATGACCAATTTTGAACCATCTAACTTCTATATTTTACTTTTTATGGTTAGTCGAAATTGGTCTAGAAATAAGATAGCACAACTAGTCCCAGAATGATTAGAGTTTGGGGCCAATTTGGAATTGCTTGTAGCAACGAACCAGTCCATAAACAACTTGAAAAGAGACCCATCTCGATGTAGAGCAAGCCCAAATGAAATCCAAGAACAACTCAGCCCATGAAGAAGCTCGAAACAGGCTCAAATTTAGGTCTTAAGTGTAGGAAGTAGACGATAGCTTTTGGAGGAGATATATATTTATCATAATAGTGGACGACGACAGTAGCTGGGGAGATTTCTTTTTATCACAATTAAGGAGAAGAGTGGATGATAGCAGAGGCGAGGGTTTTTGGTGGCTTGAACTGCAGGCGTGGACCCATGTTGAAGTGCATTTTAGGAGAGCTGGAGAATAATTAGGGGGTGGTAGTACCTTTTTAAGGGATAGCAACAGCAGCTCTTGTGCGTAAAAAAACAGAAAACTCTCCTCTAAGAATTGTGTCTTTTATCATTGTTATATGTGGCTAACTTTTCATCAAGACAAGGTATCTAACGTTTGATATATGTAATTCGTGAGACTCCTTTGGCTTAATTGCTTTTGTTTATCTCTTATGTTTATTTGATCTTTGTGCTTTAATCGATTTATTATCGTTATGTTTGTTGATTAATGAGGCCTATTAATTGATCGACTTGGTGATAAATTGCCAAATAGATTAATTAATCCATAATTGCTATCTATCGAAGTGGCGAATTAATTTCAATTAAGAAATTAATGAGATTAAATAATTTAGTCTAAATAAATTGCGGCTGTTCCGATTCTATTGGTTGAGACAAAGGTCCATTAGAGCCTATTGTCATGATAGATTATATTCTGCGGAGCTTTACTTAGGAATAGTCTAATTGGTTAGGGTAATAATCTGCAGAGCTTTACTCGGAGTTATCGAATAATTATGAATGGATTGGTCGACATGTGTTGTTCACTGTCAGCTATAACTTTGTCCATAAGAATGAACATAATTTATATTTTTGAGTCTATGATCGAATTACAGTATCAAACGGAGGAGTACCTAGGCTAGGCTTTTCTTTATATTGCTTTCAATATTTATTTTTAATTTCCTTCGGCGTGATTTCGTGTTCTAAAATCAATCATTCCTAAATCAATTCTTTTCATTT
>JANSVA010000217.1:13325704-13336133 GCA_025504915.1 Erythroxylum reticulatum
AAAAACAAAAATATGTTAAGATAAATTAATTAGTTATCTAATTGAATTTCTTATATAATATTTGTTAATAAATTATCAGTAAAAATTATTATATTTTATTAAAATAAATAATTTAATAATTGAATTTTAATTAATAACTAATATTTAATTTTAATTATCAATGTAAAATATATATTTTTCAAATAGATTTTACATTATTTATTAATAATTATTAAATTACAATCATTTTAAGAAATTAATATTTAAATTAATCATAAAATTAAATTAAATTAAAACTATTTATTATTCTTATTAATAATTAATATTAAATAATTAAATAATATATTTAGTTCATAGTAAATTAGATTATAAAAAAATATAATTCACTTTTTATAATTTTCGTAAATACGGGAAGAAACTAAAATAAAAACAATAAATCAAAATTTTGAATAACCTAAGTTTTTTATTAAATTTAAAAATAAAAACAAAAAACAAAAACAAATATGTCTAAGATTACAATACAAACTTTTTTGTCCACATGCATAAAATCTGGCAATTCGAGCAAAGCAATGTCAATTCTCTTTGTCTAATGTGGAGTGTCAAATTAGTATAATTTGCAGATTATTGCATAAATTTAAAGATTTAATCAGTTCGTATTTTAAAAAAAAAAAAAAAGATAGTGATTACAATTTCTCCATTTTTTTAAATAAAACCCAATTCTATCACAATAATAGCCTGATAGCTAAAAAGAATAATGCTAGAAGTTAGGTACTCATGTCCAGATTCAATAATTTGAAAAGAAACAAGGTTCTTACTCTTAACTTGAATTGCTGTTTGAAAATACAATAAAATACTGCGCATACAGATTTCACGGATCATGGTTAAGGTTGAAAAAGTGAGGTAAAGGGTGTGCAGACGAGTCTTATCAGCAACTCTCTTAGGCCTGAGCCTTAGGAGTGACTCCATCGATGCAAATGTCCCGTTTGTACAATCAGTTTATTACGATTCCATTAGTTGGCAGTGGATAGTTGATTTAATCATTTAATTATATTAGTTATTTGTCATTTACTGTTTAATAAAATTTGTGGTTTAGTATTAATTGTTTATGTGTAAAAAGACATATAAGGATATGATTTTAAAAATAAAGATATGATTAAATTTAAAAAATTAAATTAATTTCTAAAACATTCCTAATAAAATTAACATGAAAAATAATTTTCAAATAATCAAAAACACCTTTTTAAATTTATTAGGAATTTAAAATTACTTATCTTCGTTTAATTGGAATTAATTTTAAAAAATAAAAAGCCTAATAAAACCATATGCTTATACCATTAATATATTGTAGTTTGGTTTGACAAATAAAGTTGGAAGTTTGGGTCTGCCTTACTATTCTCGTCTCTTGCTTTCCACGTTTCTTTTTCTGTGTATAACCTCTAAGACTTCTACTGCATCTTGGATTTATTGTCATTTTAAAAAAAGCTGAACACACAAATACAATAAATAACTTTTTAACATAATAAAATAAGTTAAAATAGTCAATCAGCCAAATAAGCCATTCACCAAACAGGCCAGGGTGTGCTGCGATTGGGAACTTTGTGTTGCAATTAAGGGAAGGCAATAAACTATTGCAGAGAAGGTAATGGCATTGGCAGGTCACTTTTGTCCCCTACTCTACTCTGTTCCTATGAACCACACAGAGAATAGAAAGAGGCCACTCTTTTTTAGACGTTGGAACAAAAAATTAGCATTCCAAATTAGCAAATGTAAACAGAAATTGCGCTTTATCAGAAGCTTAAAGATAACAAATTCCTTGTCACTGCTGGTAAGCCTCCCCACAAAGGCAAAGCAACAGGGGACCCACATTCATTTTTCAGATTCTATAAATACCTCTGCTCAACTGCTGCTCTAAACCAAACTCCACAGCCCAACAAATCCTGTACAATTATTTCACGTAATCTCTCCCCAAGCTCACATCTTTTTTCCCTTTTCTTCTGTCCGTAAAAGAATAGAAAAAGGAAGATTTGCGTGGGCTCTTTCTGGCTTTCGCAGTCTTTTGAAGTGTTTCTAATACATTTGAAATTTGGATACACAGACAAGAACTAAAGTCTGTTGCTTTGGCTTGCCAGAGACAAAACCACCTTATGGGTTCAGTAAGAGCTTCAATGTGGAACCTTTTAGGGACCAGCTTGTTCATGTTCCTGGTATTGTTGTCTTCATGCTGTTCAGCTTCTGTAACATATGACCATAGAGCAATCATAATCAATGGACAGAGAAGGATTCTCATGTCTGGGTCCATTCATTACCCCAGAAGCACTCCTGAGGTAGCAATAAGTCCAATGCGGTTCATTCTGATTTATTTCCAATTTATGACAAATGGGATTGTTTCATTTTCTTCTAACACTCTCTTTTTAGCAATTGGTTAAGTTTCTTGACTCTGTTCTCGTGCTTCGTGGTGGCTGCAGATGTGGCCGGATCTTATCCAGAAGGCAAAAGATGGAGCTTTGGACGTTATTCAAACCTATGTTTTCTGGAACGGGCATGAGCCTTCTCCTGGAAAAGTAATTCAAAGCAGCACTCTGTGTTTTTTATTCCAATAATTTATTTTCGCACGTTTCCTTCAAGTTTGTACGAATTTTTTCCGCCAAAACTCATCAGAATTCTCTTTTCTTGTGCCGGAAAATGATTAAAAAAATGGTAGTATTACTTCGAGGATAGGTATGATTTGGTTAAGTTCATCAAGCTGGTTCAACAAGCAGGCCTATATGTTCATCTCCGGATTGGTCCCTACATTTGTGGTGAATGGAACCTCGGGTAAGACGTAACTTATGAATTTTGTAGCTTTATCCAACTCTGGACCTATCACTTCCAGTCGTTCATTTTCTATCTTTTACTATAGTTTTTCGTTGTTTCCGTTTATTTTTTATTAATAGGAGCTCTGTTTTTTGTGATCTGTTTTCAGGGGTTTCCCTGTCTGGCTTAAATACGTTCCGGGAATTTCTTTTAGAACTGATAACGAGCCTTTCAAGGTTACTCTACCTGAAATTTTCTGTTGCCATTTTCAGTGACTCTTTTCTCCAATCTTTCGTCATTGCCAGTATGATTAATCAAAATGAACTGACATAATATTTTAATTATTACGATGAAGGCGGCAATGCAAAAGTTCACAGAGAAAATTGTAGGCATGATGAAGTCAGAAAAGTTGTTCGAGTCTCAGGGAGGACCAATAATCCTGTCTCAGGTAAGGAAAATAAGATCCTTGTATCCTTAGTTTGCTTATGCTTATTCTATTATATTTCTCCGTTGATTGGTTCAATACTCAAGAACACGGGTCAGAGAGTTGGAGGGACGTTTTCATTATTTTGTAAGAGAAAGTGGCTGTCTTTATCATCATTTCACTGATTTTCTTATTTGGTTAATAGATAGAAAATGAATATGGACCAGTAGAATGGGAAATTGGTGCTCCTGGAAAAGCTTATACAAAATGGGCAGCTGACATGGCAGTGGGGCTTGGCACAGGAGTTCCATGGGTTATGTGCAAACAAGAAGATGCACCTGACCCTGTTGTAAGTAATTCCGCTAAAATCTTTTTCTTTATACCTCTATTCTGTGGTGTCAGTTTCTAACTCTGAATCTTTCTCTCTGGAGTGTGGGGTTTATTATAACAATATACTGTTTACTTAGGTGGGCCTTAAATGGTTCTTTATTCTCGGTATGAATATTATGGTCCGATTTCCCTTTCTGAACGAGGGTGGCACTAGTCTCTTCTGTTTTGGCTTTACTCAAAATTTTCTAGTACTTTGGGATTGTAGTTGAAGAAACTGATGTTATGTCTCCTGATAGCTTTTTAGATCAAGCACGGTGAAGATTCTGCACGAACTTGTTAGGATAGGTCAATTTGTTGTAAAACGAACGATGTAGATATAACTTGTTGGTTCCTGTTGTGTTACTCAAACTGGTGTCTTTGTCATGTGCAGATAGACACCTGCAACGCATATTACTGTGAGAATTTCAAACCAAATAAGGACTATAAACCCAAAATATGGACAGAAGCCTGGACTGGTTGGTAAGTCACACCAAAGATGAGTGAATAGTTAAAAGAGCTTTTCTTATATCTTTTTGGCTTTTCTATTTTCCCTTTCTCATTTTTGTTTTTTATTTGGGTTGTTTGATTTTCTTTCTTGTATGCTTCAGAGCAATTTGCATTTTTGGCTTGGTATCAGGTACACAGAATTTGGCGGTGCAGTTCCTCATAGGCCAGCAGAAGATATGGCATTTGGAGTGGCTAGGTTTATACAGAATGGTGGTTCATTTGTTAATTACTATATGGTAAGTTACGTAGCTTCTCCTTCATTTTAATCTTTGTACAAGATTATATGATGATTGATTGACTTAAATTCTGCTTTTTTTTTCCTCGTCTGCAGTACCATGGAGGAACCAACTTTGAAAGAACTGCCGGTGGTCCCTTCATTGCTACTAGCTACGATTATGATGCGCCTATTGATGAATATGGTACGTTCCCTTGACTAGGGGGTGAATTATTTATCCACCTCCCAATCAACGCTTTGTAACAATTAAAAGCTGTAACTACCAAGTATGAAGTGGACAGCCACAGGTGCAAAGATTTAAATGATAAATCCACCTGACATGAGAGGTGATGTCTATTTTGCCTCCAGGAATTCCAAGAGAACCAAAATGGGGACATCTGAGGGATTTGCATAAAGCAATTAAACTCTGTGAACCTGCTTTAGTCGCTGTAGATCCCACTTTGATAAAACTGGGTGATAATCAGGAGGTAAGGCTCATTCTGAATTAATATTTCATCCGAGTTCATACGTGCGCCAAGGCATATACTGATGGAAGTTTCTCGTATTCATTTAAACATGTGCTTGCTTGCATCAATTCAACCCCTGAACGCAATGATTATTCAGGCTCATGTCTTCAGCTCAAAATCAGCATGTGCTGCCTTCTTAGCAAACTATGACACAGCAAACTCTGTGCGAGTGACCTATGGAAATAAGCAGTACAACTTGCCACGTTGGTCTATCAGCATTCTTTCTGATTGCAAGACCGAAGTCTATAACACTGCAAGGGTAAGAAGGTAGCCGCTATTTGGTTTTGAAAGTTTCTAATGAATGCTCATGTGAAGTGAGTTTTGGTTGCAGCTGGGCTCCCAAAGCAATCAAGTGAAGATGGTAGCAGTGGGTGGTCAATTTTCTTGGCAGTCTTACATTGAAGACGTTGCTTCTGCTGATGATGATGGCACATTTACAAAGCAGGGGTTGGTGGAGCAAATAAGTATGACCTGGGATACCACGGATTATTTGTGGTACATGGTGGAGTAAGTATATGAATGTCAATATGATCGATCAGTCTAGTTTTTGTTGTTGACACTTTGATTTTATATCTTGTCCATTCAGTGTTAACATAGATTCTCGCGAAGCATTTCTCAACGGCGGACAGTGGCCCCTCCTCACAATTTTTTCAGCTGGCCATGCTTTGCATGTTTTCATAAATGGTCAATTAGCAGGTGGTGAATGGCATAGATGACTGCTTATCTCAATCTCTTAATACTAACTTCAGTCTGGCCATAATTTGTGAGATTATTTGTATTGTAGGAATGGCTTATGGAGGATATTTGTATTGTAGGAATGGCTTATGGAGGATTAGAGAACCCTAAGTTAACATTTAAGAAGAATGTTAATTTGAGAGCTGGTGTCAACAAGATTTCTTTATTAAGCGTGGCTGTGGGCCTTGCGGTCAGTCCACTTTTTGTCTTTTGTTCCTGGGCTCTGCAACTCGAACTGCAGTAGCTAACAGTCTGTATTCATTTACTTCATCTCAGAATGTCGGCCTGCACTTTGAAACGTGGAATACTGGGGTTCTAGGTCCAGTCTTATTGGAAGGGCTGAATGGGGGTACAAGAAACCTCACAGGAAATGTATGGACTTACAAGGTTAGTTTCCATAACATTCCTCAAACGTCTCCTAAATGGAACCTGAACATCCCCCTTTAAGAGAGCTGATGCCTTAAACTATACACCAACAAATAAAAAATAGAAAGAAATCGAGGGTATTTTGTATTCATAGGGGGGGAATGCTTTGGCATTGTGTCCATGTTCAACGTAAACGGGCATATTCTTGTGTGATGATAATTTCCTGGAGTCCACAATAAGCTGGACCGTGATTAGCTTCCACGTCTCTGAGCAGATAGGTCTTAAAGGAGAAACCACAAACCTGTACACTGATGGTGGGAGTTCATCTGTTGATTGGACACAAGGATTGTCACTGGCTCAGAAGCAACCCCTAACTTGGTACAAGGTGAGGGTTCTGTGACGCCCAACAGTTTTAACTCTCTTGTTTTCCCACGAAATTCCTGAGAATCCATTGTTATGTTACTGTTCCAGACAAATTTTGCTGCACCAGAAGGTAACGATCCGTTAGCATTAGACATGGGTAGCATGGGAAAAGGTCAGATATGGATAAATGGACGAAGTATAGGACGTCACTGGCCTGCATACATAGCTCAAGGAAATTGTGACACTTGCAACTATGCTGGATACTTCAAAGAGGACAAATGTCGAACAAACTGTGGAGAGCCTTCACAAAGATGGTAGGATAAATGCAGGACTATCAATTTGGAGGGAAAAAAAAACTATCCAATTTTCAGTAACTTGTTCATGGAACTGAGAATTTGTTCATACTCTAATAAATTTCAGGTACCATGTTCCACGTTCATGGCTTAGATCAACCGGAAACTCATTGGTCGTGTTTGAAGAAGTGGGTGGTGATCCATCTGGAATTTCTTTAGTAAGAAGAACCACAGGAGGCCAAAGTATATAATAATGATGCAATTGGCAAAGCCAAACACAGACGGCAAACTAGTTGCAAAGATGCCGCGTACATAGCCAAGCTATTATACTGTCAGAAGAGCTCCATAAATCATAGTAGACTACACTTATAAGTTTAAAATGTTTAGTCCTCAGATACTCTCATACAGGAGGTAGTAACTAACTTCCTGGGGGGTTTCATTCTCTCTTTTGTAAAGAAAGCATTTTCTCTGCAAGAATTATTTAGAAAAGGAATAAAATCAGTTTAAAATGGATTTGGATAATTTTTAGCTTGAAAACTTTTGCAGATCTGTTTCTTCTACTTAGCTTGTTAGTTCAACGATGTTACATCATCTGGCACATCTTAATACAGAACCACATCTGGCACATCTTAATACAGAACCAACACCAAACATTTATGTGTCTTCCAATCATCGAGCATAAATGACAGAGACACTACACCAAAACTTGGAGGAGGTCAAATTGGATGGGGAAATGGCAATACTTTTTTTTATAGCACTGCATAAATGCTTTGATTAAACCCAATATCTACCCACAGATGCTAATACTGCAACTCTAACTACATTACTTAATAGCATGATCCTCTCTAGCATTAGCAGCAATACCCGAAAATATGTTGACTGCTCAGCTCAAACAAACCACGGAATCTTTACCAATATACTTAAAGTAGGCATTTCACAAGAAATGACAATAGTTTCAATATTGTTTTCAAGTTAAAGAGTCCATCGTGTATCCATATAACAGGTTAATCCTCTCACACTAACTATGCACTTAGAGACTGTATGATGATTAGCTTTCAAACAAGAAGAATTAAACAGAATCAAACGCCCACAAAACCAAGCGCGTAGCATATCAAGAACTTAGGAGCTGAAGCACAAAACTTTCGCAGGACAACTGACCTGCACTGCCTTGCCTTGCATATCCAAAACCCTAACCCCCGGGGATCGCAGTGGTCGTGGTCTGTCAATTAAAAGATCTGGCCCAAGTAGAAGTTCTCTTGATGGGTCTTGAGTAATTCCTGTATCGATTCATACGTGGATACGGAGAGATAGACAGGCAACAGCTTCTTCATAAGAACAAATTGAATTGTGGCTAAGCCCAATAGTTCACAAAATTAGTGAGATAATTGGACAATTTTACCTAGGATGGCAGTGGGCCAAACCGGACCTAGACAACTCCTACTATCTCGGACCCTATCGAGTCTAATGCAGCCCAGCTTAATTTGACTGTAAACTATTATTTTTATAAAAAATATTAGCCAAACCCGGGCCTTGGATTGAGTTAGACCCCAACATGGGCCAAGAAAATAAGACCTGAGATTTAATTTCCACTCCATTAACTAACTCGAGTCTGGTCCGTTAACTTCAGGCCGAACAAAGTTAAGCCTAAACTGCTTTACCATCCCTCTATTTTTACCATGGCCTATTCACGAGAAATAAACTCATTGTTTATTAGATTTGGAATCTTTTCCATGTAAGGTATTTGGATGTAAAGAATATTAAAATTGGAAGATTTTTAAGAGAAACCATTGATATGGATCACAGTTAAGGAAGCACTCTCTTAAAATTAATAATACAAAAAAAAGTCAATGGGGTAATCATAAATTTGCATAGGACTTGATTTGTGAGGTAGATGGTAAAATTTTGATTTACCGCAAACTTAGATAAATTATTAAAAAATTAAGATTTTTAGTGATTGAATTGTTGGTAAATCAGGGTTGATTAGATGGAAATGAGATGAGTTGTTGCTACCATGATTAAAGAAAAACAAATTATATTTCAGCTTTAATTTTTGTTTAAACGTACTAATTTGATAGACAGGCCAAAAAGAGATTTAAGATCTAGAACCTGTTCCTCCTCTTTAACTTCCAATTCCAGATAAAAGTGAAAAGTTATTCACGGCTATATAATGAAGGACAAATCAAATCAATTCAAAAGTAAGAAAACGTAAAGAAGAAAGTACTTTTTCTATCACAGTCATATTATTACAATTAATGATGGACACAAAAGTAAAAGCAACAGGTAATAATAGCAATAGGCCATTCCCTCTTCATAGGAACAGATTGTCTGATCTCAAATGCCTTGTCCTTTTGTTTTTAAATTATCGATAGAATATATAAAAACAGATGATCCCCTCTTTTACATCCAAAAATCTTTGTATTGTGAATTTTGATCCTAACGGACTACAAACATGGCCGAAGTTAAGTTAAGCACTAGGACAAACAAACGAATTGGACCATCCAATCCCAATCCCAATCCCAATCCCACGTTGGTTAATAATTAGATATATTACGTCAACAACATTGCCTTTTTCTTTTTGGCCAGCCATCTTAAAAAGCATATTTGGGTAAGAATGTCTCCACTCCATTAGACTAAGAGCAATCAATGAAATCAAAGTTTTAACTGATGTGACTAAAGTGGACAAAAATATCCCACAACTTTCTAACAAATTTTTCATGTGACTACGATGTGATGTTTGATACTCCACTCCATTACATCCTCCCCGCCTGTTAACTTAAAGGCATTGGGTAACAGAGTACAGCACAAGCACCTTACTTAGGGCATTTTGAGTTCGACGGAATAAATATTCTATTCCTAGCGTATTTCTTACCTATTCTTATATTTGGTTAGAAAAAAAAAATTAGAACAGTTATTTTTAAGTTTACTTATTTCCCAAAGTTGGAGAAGAGTTTAATAGTTATTTTTTAAGTTTACTTATTTCCCAAAGTTGGAGAATAGCTAAACTCTGTCTTTACCTATTTCGAATATTTTGAAATAAAGATTACCAAGTTGAGGATTGAAATATCTTTATCTCTCTCGCTCTTGTCTTCACGCTTCACGCTCTCATCTCCCTCACTCTTATCCTCTTTGCTCTAGTCTTCAAGCTCTCGATTTTCTTTGTCTTCACAGTCTGGTCTGAGTGAAAGACTCCCTACTGTTTCTTCTATATCACAGTCATTCTTATGCATGATCGGGCAACCCTATTATGTTTTCTCTCTATTAAATGCTAGTCATGGTAAGTGACTAGCCACCACGCACAGCAATGTTGTGAATATCGTATCGAACTTGGTACTGGATTGAGTTTTGGTATGGTACTATATCGGTATTGGTTAACACCGGGTGCTGTTTCGGGTAATTTTTTAAATTTATAAAATAATCCCTAAATTTTTTAAAAATTATAAAATAGTTCATTATCATATTGTACAGTTGTATTTATATAATTTGGCTTTTTTATATCTTATCCACTTTAGTTTATATATATCTTTATTATATTCGAAGTATTTCTATATATAATAATTATCTATATATAATAATTATCTTAATATAAAAATTTATTGTAAAATAATGAAAATAATTCAAATTTTTTATTTTATCAAAATTTTGAATTATTTTTTATTTTTTCACATTCCATTTCATTTTACATTTAACTAGACATAATCACAATTTTAATTTAATATATATAATTAATTTAATAATTATTAGTAAATATAATTATTTTTAAAATATAAAATTTTCAAATAAATATTGATTTAATAATTAAAAATATATAAAATAAATATTAGTTTATAAATAATAATTTTTAAATTATTTATTTTAAAAA
>JANSVA010000217.1:13337655-13359609 GCA_025504915.1 Erythroxylum reticulatum
AGGGGGGAGGGAGTTTTGAAAATTTTTGAAAATTTTGCAAAAAAAGTCTCTCAATTTTTTAAAATTTTCGATACTGGCCAAATATATCAACTGATATTTAAAATCGGTACTAAAATTTAAAATATTGTACCGATTTTGGGTCGGTATGGTACAGATCTCATAACAGTGACGCACAAGGGCAACTAATTAAGTCACCCCTGTGACTCTAGTCGTGACTAGCATTGCTAAATGCTAGTCATGCATGGTCTAACATTTAAAAGTTATGGTGAAGAAAAAGAAAATTAATAAGAATAATAATTAATAATAATAATAAGAAAATTAATAATAGTAAGAAAATTAATAATTAATAAAATTAATATTAATAAGAATAATAGTAAGTGATATACGTAAGTTGCATGAGAAGTCAGGACTTCTTGATATTTTTGAAGAACTTGAGTTTTAGTAAGTAAGTAACATGTTAATTCTCATGAGTTGTACGAATATGAAACAAATATGATGATTAATTGATATTATATGATCATGAGAATAGTGGTCATTATACATGTGCATCGTGGATGATGAATGAGAATATTGATGTCCTGTTTTTATGTTTATGATGATTAATATTTCACGAATTTGAAATAGAAAAATCATTGATAATGGTGTAGGAAAAGGGTGCAGAAATTTAGTGATGAATATACATGTATGTAAACGTTATGTTTTCGATATTATGATCAAACATAGAGTATGATTTGTTTGTGATTGAAATTGAACTGAAATGGAAGTAGGAATGAAAAGGAAATAATGAAGATATAAGCTAGAAATGTTAGATTAAGCAAAAGAGATGAACTAGGATGAAAATGGTGATGAATTGTGCTGGAATATGATAGATGAGTGTTTTCACTAAACATACATCTATATTTTAGCCATATCTTGATCTGTAGACATCCAAATGGGATGATTTTTAATTTGGATTAAATTAGAGACATATGGTTACATTTTTCCTAAAGAAATCAAATGCCTTTAAAAGTTTCAAAATTTGACTTGAAGTTAAGTACTGGGTGTAGTTACAATTTGAGAACAGTCAGTGGTATTTTGTGTATAACTTGCAGAATATTGAACCAAATTATATGAACTTAGTGTCGTTAGAAACTTAAGACATATAGAAACAATTGTTTAGAAGAATATTTTGCCTAAATCCTTCTTTTTCCATGTCAAAATGGCCATGTAAATTGATCTGAAATTATGTTTTAGAGAGTAACTGAATGAAGCTTGAATATTGATCATTAGGTAATGCACGATATAAGTACGATTATGACAGAAAGGAATCCTCTGGGCAGTACATGATCGTGCACAAGTGTGATCGTGATAGAGAGGAAACTTTAGGGGAGTTACACGATCGTGCTTGTAGCATCGACTAGAGCATGATCGTGCACGAGCACGGTCATGACAGAGGAGATTCAACATGAAATGCACTATCGTGTAGTGATATTTGATAGTTTTGAATTTAAAAATAATAATAATTAATATAATTAATTTTAATAAGAATAATAGCAAGTAGAAATTAATAATAATAAGAAGAAGAAGAAGAAAAAGAAGAATAAAATTAATAAGAATAAGGAATTTATTAATAATAATAATAATAATAATAATAATAATAATAATAATAATATGATTTTTTTGTTACTTATTCCTTTGTTTTTCTAAGTTTATATTTTTAAACCAAACATTAACATATAAATTCTTTAGCAATAAGCCAAAACCTATTCTATTATATTTCTCATTTTTTTTATATTTTTAAGAATAACTATTCTATTCCTTATCTATTTCAACCATTAAATCAAACAGGTCGTTTGTCCTTTACTAAACGTGAGATTGAGGATTCATTGCTTGTGACGAGATATTTATAAAATGACTGATTTAAATTTTTTTTTTGAAGAGAGACTGATTTAAATTATCAGATTTATAAAGTATTATGTCTATTTAAAGGTTTATTAAATAGACTGATATTGAGTGATATAATGAAAAGGTCAAATTGCAAGAGAAAGCTTGGGCTAGCTATAATTTATGTCCCATAAAATCATACGCATCGAACGTGCACATGACATGATGTAGTCGGTCGATAAAAAGACAAATGGGATGATTAATCACCTGGATCCTTAAATCCTGCTTTGATAATTCATCATGATGTGCAAGCTTTATGTTTTGTTTAATTTTGATGTACTTTTTAAGAATATGTTTGGTCATCCAAGTGACTCTGCCCACTCCATGGAAATGGGCAGATGACGACTAATGACTTGTTGAGTTGGTGGGCAAAATTACATGTGAGGTAGGTGAAAGGCAATGTCAACGTTTTATGCATCTTTTGGCATCCCCATCATTAGTACAGCTTCAGGTTTTTTGGCAGTCAGCTCAAGATTATACATTTGACAGTGGTTTAGAGTGACTTACGTCAGCACAGCACATTAATTCCACTGAAGTCTTAAAATGGAGCTGGTTGTGATTGTAATTTAATACGTTTCCGTTGCTATTTTAAAAATCGAATGGTATATTAAAATGGTGAGAAGATGCATGTATTATTTAAATTAAATAATTATTTTATTTTTCAGTTTAATAATAAAATGGTGCCATGGAATGTTGAAGGTCATCTAGTTTCAGATCATTCAATAGCACACAGTCTTTGAGCTCTTACAACATCATGTAACTACACCCCTCTGCAACTCTACCCACCGATTCTCTCACGCTCGTTTAGTTTCAAGTCCCCGAAGAGCCAATAACGCGCACGTAACCTGTGAGGCCCAATCAAAGCTTCTTTTGCTCCTCGGATTGATAAAGCACATGATGGGTACAAAATCAGTCGCCCTTATTAAAGGGTATTCAAAACGAGTTTTTGCTTGGACAGTTCAAAAGCTTCCAAAACCAAAGAGACATTGATCCAAAAGTAACCAATAGTTCCTTAATACATTACTTTTCCCCATTATACTAAAAGTAAACTTATTATTTAAATTTTATTATATATATATGTGTGTGTGTGTGTGTGACTTGTGTAGTATGATATGTTGTGTTTGTGTTTTTTTCAAATAGAAATTAATTACATAACCTTTATTTAAGCAATATCAATAATAAAATAAACAATAAATTATTTTCATGATAAATTAAAATGATGTGTGTTTAATTAGTATAATTTTTAAATATAATAAATATTATAAAATTAAACAAAATTTTGATTTGAAAATATATTTTACTTAATATTAAATTAATATAATAAATTAAATAGACTATTAGTGAAGGGTAGAAGCTTGACAATTATAATTAGAAGTCTTTTGGCTCCAATTTAATAAATGGAAGAGCTTTTGAGGTAGTTGTGTATATAAAGAGGATCCTCCTCTTTACTTTTTTTTTAAAAATATATATAATTTGTTATATTAAAAAGTTGATAAGACTCCTCATCTTCATATTTGTTTCTTTTTTTTCTTCTCTTTATTTATCTTGTTATCACTTCCTCTCTTATTCTCTTTTTGCTCTCCTTCTCTCTCTCTCTTCCTCATTCTTTTTAAATTTTTTTATTTCTTTACCTCTCTCTTATTTATAATCTTATTAAGACACTTTTGTTTAGTAAATTGTCCCATTCTATACGCCTAGTTGTCTCATCTATATTTATTTCACATCGGTTACATCATTCTTAGACATTTGCGTGACAAAGCATATAATTATTATCATATTATATATTGACAGCTCAATCCTTATAATTTACTTGTAAAAACTCTAATTTCCTTGTAATCAAAGTGGTGATTTAATTCAATGTAGACCTAATTTTCAACTAAATTGTTCCCACAATTTGCTAGGATTTGAGCTAATACGCAGTGTTTGAGAAGGTCCAGGGCATATAAATGAGATACTTAAAGATTTAAGAAAGTTAGATTTTATAAATAAAAAAAAAAAAAGGAAAGAGGCACAGAGCCAGAGTACAGAGAAATAAAGAGGGAAAGATGTAAAATAAAATAGAAAAAGAAAAAAAGGAAACTATAAAATAAAATCATAGTTAGTCATTGAAACCGTAATTAACGTAATTAAGTTACTCATATAAATAATTTATTTATTAAACCCTTCATTGTAATTTGTAATTGTCGAAAAAAGCCAAAGAAAACACGTTAACACCTGTCTGTACTTATGGAAAGAGACCCCAAAGAAACTCGAGAACCGCATAAGCCTCGCTTATAAGTAGGAATTCGTTTCAGTAATTCTGCCTCACCTCACTGTTTCTTCTTCTGTTATCATTCTTTTCTCTGTTTGAGTTGATATAGATTCTATTTCTTCCTCGGTGTGCTTGTGAATCTAACAAGAAGGTAACAATGGTGGCCAAGAAGCCAAGAATTGTGATCATTGGAGCAGGAATGGCGGGTCTTACAGCTGCAAACATGCTCTATACTTGCACTAGTTCAAGAGACATTTTTGAGCTGTGTGTTGTGGAAGGTGGCAATAGAATTGGTGGCAGGATTAACACTTCGGAGTTCGGTGGTGACAGGATCGAAATGGGTGCAACTTGGATCCATGGCATTGGAGGCAGCCCAGTTCACAATATTGCTCAAGAAATTCACTCCCTCGAGTCTGAGCAGCCATGGGAATGCATGGACGGTTTCTTGGAAGAACCATTGACCGTAGCTGAAGGTGGGTTTCAACCTAATCCTTCTCTTGTTGACTTCTTGTCCACTCTTTTCAAGAACTTTATGGACTATGCTCAAGGAAAATTGATACAAGGTAGTGAAAAGAGCGAAAATTTTGAACTAGCCGCTAAAGCTCACAAAATTAGTATGACAAGAGGTGGAGCTCTCGGTAAGCTTAGTGTTGGTTCTTTCCTTAGACAGGGCCTTGACGCTTATTGGGATTCTCTGGGAGATCAAGAAGAGGTCAAAAGTTGCGGTAATTGGAGCAGAAAGTTGCTTGAAGAAGCCATCTTTGGCATTCATGAGAGCACCCAAAGGACTTACACTTCTGCTGATGATCTCCTATCTCTCGATTTCGACCCAGAAAGGGAGTACATAATGTGTCCTGGTGAAGAGATCACCATTGCCAAAGGCTATTCAAGTGTTATCGAGTCATTAGCTTCTGTTCTACCTGATGGTCTAATCCAATTGGGCCGCAAGGTCACAAAAATCGAGTGGAAACCTGAAGCTCAACAGTCAGTTGAAAATGGTCATGCTAATAGGCCAGTGAAACTACATTTCTGCGATGGCTCGGTTATGTCTGCTGATCATGTTATAGTCACAGTCTCCCTTGGGGTACTTAAAGCTGAAAATGGCAATGCTTCAGGTATGTTCAGCCCTCCTCTCCCATCTTTCAAGACTGAGGCCATCTCAAGACTTGGATTTGGTGTAGTTAACAAGTTGTTTTTGCAAATGAATTCAAGCTTTGTCGGAAGAGACGAGGAGGGGAAAAAATTCCCATTTTTGCAGATGGCTTTTCATAAACCGGACTCTGAATTGGGACATAAAAACATACCATGGTGGATGAGGAAGACGGCCTCTTTATGTCCAATCTATAAAAAGTCTAGTGTGTTGCTATCTTGGTTTGCTGGGAAAGAAGCCCTTGAGCTTGAGTCCCTCAGTGATGAAGATATTATTAATGGGGTTTCTGCAACTGTATCAAATGTATTACCGCAATTCTACAAGCAAGTGAATTATAAACCCCCTGAATTGCGCAATAAGAATGCGGATTCTAATGGAACTTCAATCCAAAGTGAAGTTCTTTTCACAAAGGCTTTGAGGAGCAAATGGGGTACTAATCCTCTGTTCTTGGGGTCCTACAGTTATATAGCAGTCGGATCAAGTGGAGATGATATGGACTCATTGGCTGAGCCATTGCCAACGATTGTTAATTGTGAATCTGCTGATTCTCCACAACTCCAAGTTCTATTTGCGGGGGAGGCTACACATAGAACCCACTACTCTACGACTCATGGTGCCTACTTTAGTGGTCTTAGAGAAGCCAATAGGCTTCTTCAGCATTACAATTGTGTTGGATTTTAGACACTTCTCTACTATTTTTAAAGACACTATTTTCACGATATGTTTCTAAAGTTTCCATCTTTGTTTCTTTCTCTTTCTATATTAGTGAGCTCAAAAGACAAGAAATGAAGTGGAGGGGGATGAAAGAGATGGATGGGGCCTAGTTTAGATGTATTGCAGGATTTAAAAGAAGCTTCTTTCAATTCTTCAGTTGCTTTCACTATGTTTTGTGAGTATAGATTACTGTTTTAGCTTGTCTGATCTCCAAAACAAAGTTGCCAACCAATTAAGCCAAAGTTGACATAGAATATTGCTAGACCTAAAGGGCAAGAAGACTTCGGATCCTACATCTCTGCCTTGGGTGTTTGTTTCTGAATGCATGATAGACAGGATCCGTTAAACACGGCTCTTTCCAGCTGGAAATCTCTTGATCAGGTCATTTCTTTCGCTCTTTGGCTTGTTCCTGCGCCCCTCCTGCTTACAAACCATAACAAGCCTTTTGTAGCAAGACACAACTTGGAAGTTAAAATGGAAATCTCCTGGACTATTTGCAGCAATGAGTGAGCTGGCTGAGAACTTGATACGATTCAAATTAGACCGTAGATAGAAACCAAACTTTGTGTCCCAGACAGCACTTTTTTTCTGTAACAAATAGCAGCTATGATGGGCCAATAGAAGTCAATCAGATTGCTTTCCAAGATGTCCTTAACAATGAGACATACGTATAGATGCTAATGGTCATCATGTTGTTTGCTAAAGCTATATCCAGAGGGTCCCAAAAGAAACGATGGGTCCATTTCCATGCGTACGTAATGTGTCAAGAATACACCACTTAGCTCTTCTTAGGCAGTACCTTTGGCCTGCCCACTTGGTGTCATCAGATAATGACTGTTCATAAGCAAACATTATCAACCTAAATACCAAGTTTATCTGTCTGGTAGTGCCACATAAATCTCAATCCCGTTGCAGGAGACATAGTAATCAGAGCTGGCCCTCAAGAAAGGTCCACAAGCTATTGATAATTGAATCGTTTCTGTTGTATCGGCTTCAGAGTGTTTTATAGTACCGAATCAAATCAAAGAATGACACCGAGCTTCTTGCAACAACCACAGCCTCTGAACTTCAATTTTTTTTATTCCCCTTGGATTAGCAATGTGTAGAGTTTGTTTGAGGACATCTTATACCCAAGTCAATAGAGCTCTGCATCGGGGCTCTATTATTGCAAGAATTACCAGGCTCTTCTCCAGAGAGAGAGAGAAAAAAGGAAACTTTCTAATGGCCCACCTGGTGTCTTTTTGTGCGTCTTGTGGGCTTCAATCAACCTTTGATGATTGTTAATATCATACACCAATCTGTCACCATGTCCTTGTCTCTTTCATCAAAGATAACAGACGAGAATCTATATTGCTCGTCCCACGTTCACCACTGCCTCTAAATATTTATAAATCATAATTATGAAACACCTTTTGCATAGGTTAGAGGCATCTTTCTTTTATCAGTAGTCTATGCTTTATTCACCTCAAACCCCTTTCGTAAATCAAAACACTCTTTCAATTTACATTTGTTTTTTAACAAACAAAAGCTAATTATAGCGCCAAGCTCATATTATCAGCTCTTCCCAGCTTCGGAGTAGCTATCACATAAACAATTATCAATCTCATTTTTCTCTGGTGGATTCTTTAATTTGGTCGATTCCTTTTCCAGCTGGTTATGGACATCTGTAGGAGGGACTAATGAATTGACTTCACATGCTGAATGAGCGGCTACTAGTGCAAGATGTACATCTTGTTTCTTAGTGTTGCAAGCAGTTTACATATTTTTCTTTTCTAATCTCAAAGTCCAAATCCTTCCCACTTTGAACCACTAAAATTATAATCATTCACTCAGATCTTTAAGATAGGCTAAAGTTGACAGTGATTCCAAGCTTTGACTGTCCCCGATGGAAGTGCTAGGTTGGTCAATGACAACAAAACTTATACATATACACCAAGTAAAATTTAAATGACCAAAACCAGCCACTTTGCGGTTGATGATCAGCATGAAACACCGGGCTTGAAGCAATCTTTGAGTGAAAAAGACTACAAAATCTAATGCCAAAGTAAAAGATACCTTGGAGTTGCAATTCTGCAGTTATATTTTTCTTGGCAGTAGCTTTTGATAGGTATGTTGTACTATGAGGAGGCTTTCAGTTATATTCTGTTGGGTAAGGTTAATTATCTGTCTTCTGATTTGTCAACTAAGTTTTGATATTGATATCACCAACTTGGTGACAATTGACAACATTTCTTCTCCTTCTCTTCTTCCCCATGTACCAATTAAGATAATTGATAAACCAATGAGTAATCAACAGTTTGGTCTTAAGAAAATCTAGGATTGAAAGTCTAACGAGGCAACAGGAGGTGCGTGTGCTTTATTCTCTTTTACTTTTTTGAGTGAGAATAACTTTAATATCCATTGAGAGAGGCAATGAAGTCTAAAGAGAAGATACCAACTGATTTAAGTAAGTTATTGTCCTGGCATTTGAACACCTAACTTTGCCTTTATAGCGACCCTTAAATAAAAGATGAAGCATCAACTGAAGGAATCTGGGGCTCTTCCAAATTTGTAAAGATTATCATTAAATCTTAACTTTAAAATATTTTTACTTAATATTTCCATCAGAAGACAAAGTAAAGCAAGTTATGGTCTGGCAGCTTCAAATTGGCTACCCTGCAAGAAATCACAAGGAAAAAGAAGGTTGAAACGAAAAAAGAAGTTAACAATTTGATGTATCTTACGAAAGCAAACATAGAAATAGAAAAAATGTAGTAAAATATATTAGGAAAAATAATAATAAATATCTATGTGATAAAGAAAATCAAAATTATAAACAAAAGAAAAAAGAAAAAAGAAAAATGTAACTTGTTATAAATATGGAAAAGGGTCATATTATATGATTAACAAAATTTAGATTTAGAAGACGAAATATAAGGTTTAATAATATCAAAGAATTCTCTAATAAAGCCGTATTATTAGAAGAAATTAGTAGTTCTGAAACAAACACACTTTCCAAAATAAATGTCTTAACAAAGATCCTTTAAGAAGTAATAAACTGCATCCATTATCCTTAATTAAAAAAATTACCTTTGAAAACATACAAGCCTTCTCTTACAATCTAATAAATATAATAGACAAAGTTAAGACAATATATAAGCCTCCTCTTGGAGTAATAAACTAATTACTCCAAGACGTTCACCTAATTGTAATATTACCAACTCCTTTTATAAGAACTAATTACTCCTTAATATTGATATCAACAAAAATAAATAGCAAAAACCTATGCTTTCCTTTCATAAAAAATTCAAAACTAGAAATATGAACTTGATCAAAGCGTATTCTATATATTAAAATAAACTAAAGAATATAATACATGCAAAGTAAAAATAACTAAATCATTTATAAAATATATCTTGTTTTAAAAATAGATAAATTGTTACAAATTAAAGAACAATTTAAAAACTAAAAAAGAAGATGAAAATGGAATATGTGCCAACTTACCTAACACCTTTTGAAAATATGAAACAATATATGATTGACTTACCATATGAAAAACATTTTAGTGAGAAACAAACACTTATTAAAACTAGTTCTATTAAAAATTTATTGCCACAACAAATAAATAATTTATTATAGAAAAATTAATTTCTCCGTCTAGGTCTCCTTAGAATTATTCTTAAGTTTATGACAACAAAATTCTAAATGGGAATCCCAAGGTAGTAATAAACTACAATTATCTCAACAAAACACTAAAATGGATTAGGTTTCCTATTCTCGCCAGGCATGAATTTTATCATCTTTACAATATGTTTTAGGGTTAAATTTGGTTATTTTTAATATATTTTGTGTTTTATTTAAGTACACGTCAGAAGATTCTTTCTAGTGTTTACTTCATGTTTATATGTGGTGATTTTGGAAGTAAAGAGGCAAAATGAAGAAGAAATAAACTATAACGATAAATTATCCCAGGAGTTACTCTCGAAGTTAGACTAGCGTTGAAACTAGTCCACTTATACTTATTCCTGGAGGTAGGTTTATTAGAGACTTAATTGTTAGACCCTTGATTGAATTGCTTGCTAAGGATTTTGTTTTTAATTTCACTAATAAACAAATGCAAGCTTTTAATTTGTTGAAGGAAAAACTTGTTAGTGCACTTATACTTATTTCTCCTAATTGGTCTCTTCATTTTGAGCTAATGTGTGATATAAGTGATTTTGCAGATGGAGCTATGTTAGGCTAATAAAGGGAAAAAAAAAACCTTAATCCTATTTATTATACAAATAGGACCTTGAACGATGTTTAACAGAATTACACTACTATTATAAAAGAAATGTTAGCAGTGGTATTTGCATTCGATAAGTTTAGGTCATATGTGGTTTTGACAAAAGTTGTGGTCTATACAGATCATTCAGTATTGAAATATCTAATGGCTAAATAAGATGCCAAACCAAGGCTCATTTGGTGGGTTATACTATTGTAAGAATTTGACATGAAAATCAAAGATAAGAAGGGGGTGGGGAATATTGTTGTTGACCACTTATCAAGGCTGGATGAGGAAGTAATGGAGAAGGAAGCTGGGAAAGAAAACATTGAGCACTTTCCAGATGAATAGTTGCTAGCTTTGTCAACTTTGCCATGGCATATGGACATGATGAACTATCTACCCAATAATGTTCTTACCTTGAATTTTCATATCAACAGAAGAATAAATTTCTTTCTAAGGTAAGAAATTATCTTTAGGATGCCCCTCGTCTTTACAAGATTTATGTCGATGATATTGTATGAAAATATGTCCCTAAGAAGGAGATATCCTCCATTATTTATCATTGTTATTCTAAGAAGGCTGAAGGCCATTATGGATCTATAAGAACTACACATAAGGTCTTAGAATGTGACCTTTATTGGCTGGCCTTGTTAAGGGATGCATATAATTTTGTTAAATCTTCTGACAAATTTCAATAGGTAGGAAATATTTCTAAGGAACATGATATGCCATAACTAATATTCTTTTTACGAGATCTTTGATATTTGGGGCATCAATTTCATGGGACTATTATGTAAGTCATACTCTAATTAATGTATTTTGTTCATAGTTGATTATGTTAGTAAATGGGCAAAGGCAATGTCTTTACCTACTAATAATGCTAAGGGTGTGGTCAACTTTTTAAAGAAAAATATTTTCGTTAGATTTAACATACATAAGGCAATAATTAGTAATAGGGGCTCCCATTTTTATAGTTCAAGTATTTATTGGTTAAATATTGTGTCACCCATAAAGTTTCCACATCTTATCACCCTCAAACCGGCGTTAATAGGAAGTCATTAATAAGGAGATTAAGAAAATTTTAGAAAAGGTCATTAACGCATCTAGGCATGATAGGTCATTAAAACCAGATGATATATTTTAGGCATATCAAACTGCTTACAAAACACCCATTGGTATGTCTCCATTAAACTTATGTTTGGAAAATCATATCATCTTCTTGTGGAGCTAGAGTATAGTACATATTGGCTTATGAAGCTATAAAATTGTGACATGAAAGTGCAAGTGAGAAAAGACTTTTGCAGTTCAATAAATTTAATGAATTTCCATTGGAAGCTTGTGATAATGTTAACTTGTATAAAGAAAGGGTGAAGAAGTGACATGGCAAGAGCATTGCTCATCTCAAGTTCAAGGTGGGAGATAAAGATTTGATTTATAACTCCCATATAAAACTTTTCCATGGTAAGTTGAGATCTAAATGGTATAGTCCTTTTGAAGTCATTAAAACCTATCCATTTGGAGTTCTTAAGGTGATGAATGAAAAAAAGAAGAGTTTGAAGGTAAATGGATAAAGAGCTAAGCTTTATCTCCCAGAGATGATGGATGGTGGTCTTACCACTCTTTCTCTTCGTAATCCTTACTAAATTCTATAGGTATGTCAAGCTGAACATTAAACGTAGCACTTACTGGTAGGTAACCTAAGCTTTCATTTGTTTATTTACTTTCTTTAATATTCATTTTGTTTTGTTTGTTATTCTTCTTTTATTTTTCTTTTTATCCATATTAATAATAATTAACAAATAAATATAAAATGGGACAAACCGGCCCTAAAACTGGTTCACAAGCTAGTAAGGGTAGACACGTGGATTAAGCCAACTTAGCTTTGAAGTGAGTCCCACCTCACGACTGACACCAATTTGGTTACCTCATATCAGACATTGTTCTCAAAATTAAACCAATACTAGAATCGGTCTAACCGACATCTTAATCAATGTCGATGTTACCTTGAAAGTAAGTGAATTTTATGAAATAATGTCATTTTTAAAGGTAAGTTTCTAGTTTTATTTGTTTTAAAACATATTGCTTCTTCTTTTTCATTTTTTCCTCCACCACTCTTCTCATCCATAACCCTCCATCTCCTCTTCTCTCCTTCGATTTTCTTTTTCTTCATAACATGCACACAAAGAATTAACTTGACAAGACTCTTCATCATTTCTTTAGAGTAAGCATGATCAATACAAGTAAAATGAGAACAACAAAAGGAAAGGGGGATAAAGCCAAAAGTGTTGCTACATACTTTGATCATGGTAGAATTAATATTCAGGTGAATGAAGAATAGTACAACACTAAGAAGGGTAACTCTGTAGTTGTGAAGAAGAGGTCTAATCTGACTATTGAGAGTTATTTCCATCTTGCTGACTTGTTTAATGTGCTTAAAAGGGGGCTTATTCTAAAGTTATCTAGCACATACTACCCTAATTTGGTTCTACAATTTTATACCAATATTGAGAATAAGGATGATCAGACATAAACATATCCATTATAGTAAAAAGGAAGGACCTTTTGATAATTAAAAATATTATTATAAAGCACTTGGGTGTTCCAAACATGAACTACTTTGGCTGGGTTTGGGAGATGGATAACAATGAACTAAGTTAACTGCTTGTAGATCTCAGGAGAGAGCACAACCTGATTTATTTAAACTCAAGGAGTGATAACCGCCAACTGTTGCTAGCTAAACAACTATGTATTTGGGATCATCTAGCGGTTTATATAATGAGCTTTAATGTCATGCCCAGCCTAGAAGCTTCAACAAGGTGTGAATATTTTATCTTTATTGTCTGAATAAGATGAAAAAAAGGGTTGGGTGAGCTCTAAAGGATTTCATTGATTCCTTTGATTCTCATATATATTTATGATATGGTGAGGACCAAGAAAAGGAAAAAAGCTTTTATTTTACTATTCCAATCAATGAGTTATTGATGGCAACTGAAGTTGATGTTACTAGTGAAAAATCTAGGCAATCTACTCCTAACGATTTACTTATAAGGAGTATACTCAACCAAATAGGGTATGTCTATATGAGAGGCCAATGGCATAAGAACAATGAGGTACCTTACCAACATGATGCTCCAAAGGCTGATCCTCTAGTTAACAACAATCTGACTAAGGTAGCTATCCTTTCAACATCCATTAATATCATCCCAAAAATTCCTTATTATGATGCATTCTTTGGAGTTTCCAATGCACTCAATAAGACCTCAAAGAAACCAAAGCTGTGGTAGATGCATTGCAAAACCAAGTTGTTAAAGATTATGTCTAGTTTGATTATTTGTAGCCTTCACCTGATGCACTTGTGCATTAACCTCAATTCTAACATCCTTTAGCACCATGACTTTTTATTCTCCTATACCTTACCTTTACCTATGGTTATTTTCTTTTCTTCATCACTTCTATAACTCTTTTTCCTATTAGAGTAAGCTAATTGTTTGTATTTATTTAGGCCTCCTTCTTTCTCCCGTCACTCATGTTTTCCTTGGGGTTATTTATCCACAACATTGTGGATAATGTTATGTTTAAATATGGGGGAGGGACTATTTTACATGTTTTTGTGGCTAACTTTTGCTTATTTGTGTTGGAAAAGACAAGTTATTTGGAGTTCATCTTGCAGTGATAGCATTGAGTTGATGATAATAGTATTATTTTTTATTATTTGATATGAGTGAATACTTGAAATTGATTTCATTGGGTGCAGTAGCTAATTTTCACATCTCAAGCATGACTTTATAGATCTATTTATGAATACTTTTATCTTATTGTAGAAAAGGCTTGATGACGAGCTGATTGATTGGAAAAACTTCTTTATATGTACTTAATATTTAATTTTGATGCATATTAAGGGATATATGAGTTATGACTTTAAAAAAATCTACTCCCCTAGTAAACTACTTAGTGGCCAAGAATTGGCATTACCAATGTCATTGCTTTCACTAGATGATGGTTTTAACTAAGAGTAAGAGTTATCTAATAAAAAATAAATCATAAGTGAATCTAACATCTTGAAATGGTAGGATGGAGCATAAGATGCACTCGCCATTGGCTGCAAGTTGATGTGCTTAATAATAGGTACTAATGATCTCTTACTTGTTATTGTGTATTAAGTGTTAAAATAGGTAGTAAGTTCATATATTGTTGTCTTCCTTGATTTTGGTTGGTTAGTTGAATTGACTAAAAGTAAGATATATGCACACAAACTTGTCTTGATGATGATTGTATGTGATGAGTGGTTGGTTACTGAATCTGATATCTTTGGTGTTAGAGAACTTGTTGATAATAACGGAAAATTTTTATGAGAGTATTAATTAATAAGTAAGGTGAGCTCTTATTGGTTTATGTAACCTCTATCTTTTTGGTTTGCTTAAGGACAAGCAAAACTCAAGTGTGGGAGTTGTTAGGCCTGAATTATATCATTTTTGTAGTGTGTTTTGTAGTTGAAATTGGCTTTTTAAAATATAATTCATGTTTTATTTGAATAAACATCATAGGGTTATTTTTAGTGTTTATTTCAGGTCTATAGATGATAATTTTTGGAAGGAAAGAGGTCAAGCGAAAAAGGAATTAACTGGAATGACAAATTAATATAGACACAGTTAAAGTTTTAATAGGCTTTGTTACCTAGTTTTAGAGAGAATTTTAATGGTAGCCTGCATCTTTAGTGATTTAGCTATTTTCCCTTTTCCGTCATTTTATGATAAAACAAAAATTCACCAATGAGGCTTTGGTATGATTGAGGATAGAAAAGAGAATTATTTACTTGGATCATCAATTCAGTTGTATAACTCTTCATCCGCCTTATGGCTTATTATTGTTTTTAATAATGATGATGAGTAATTGCATAATATTTATTGTGTGTTTCATAATAGCTATGTGTGGCTCATTTGTTATGATTATGGGTTAGGGTGATAAATGATTTACTAATCTTGTTCTTGGGATTGATATCATGAATCTTGTCTGATAGTTAGCTTAATTTAATCTATTTAGCCTGATCAAGTAGGTAAATTGTTTAAAAATTAATGGTCCTATGATCATTGGCATTCGGTTTAATGGATCTCAATTAGACGACCTTAACGAATTGTAGGATGATCAAACGTCAATTATTAAGTGAGGGTTAAATTTAATAAGAATAACTCTTGAAGAATTAATTCCTTTGATTTTAGTCTATTTAGTTGACAAAATAATTAGATAAAAATTAAGAGAGACGTATCTCACTAAGATTATTGGTGGTGTGTTACTTTTATGAGAGTTTACTGAGTCCTTTTAATACCACAATATCCCAGAGCTTAATTAGATCATTAAACCCTGAACAAATGGTTACTTTATTCTCTTGGTGTGCTCATTCTCTTTAGTTTACTTCAATTCAATAGTTTTGTAGTTATTTAACTTAGGTTTTTTAAATAATCGTGCACTTGTTGACTTAATGGCTACTTTTAGATCCTTAAGGGTGATACTTAGTGCTTGACCGTTTATAGTACTTATTGAACGAGTATACTTACCCCTTAATTTTAGATACTCATTGAGAAATCAGATCTACGAAAAAGATTTATTACAAAAATTTCATACTGTTCATATTTTTGCACAATTTGACATGAAATATGGATTTTAGCAAATATAAATAGATCTTAAGGAACATTACAAAACTACTTTTAGAGTACCTATTGAAAATTTTGAATAGACTGTCATGCCTTTTGAACTAAAATAAAATAACCCTAAATTTCAAAGAATTACGAATTATATTTCATTATATTACAACTTTTTTATAGCTATATATATATATATATATATAAGTGTTTTCTTCTTTAATAGAAGTATAGAATAATATTTTAAACATATTAAAACATTTATTTACATAACTAGATAGAATGGCATAGTCATATTAAAATCAAAACTTAGACTTTTCTAAATAAGAAATATATTTTTAGGATACTATATTCAAAAAGGTATAATAACACTAATAAAGAGAATTAGAATTCATAAAAAATTTAATCAAAATTTTGATAAAAAATTATAAAGATTTTTTAGGTAGCCTAAATTATGTTGTAAATTTTATGTAAATATAAATAGATTTATTAAACCATCTTATGATATGTTGAAAAAGAAATATGTCCTTTGGACAAGACAACACACTAATATAGGCAGACAAATCAAAAATTAAATAAAAAATTATTGAAATAAATGCCTATCATTTATGATATGGGAGAATTTAAATATAGATCATATGATATACTTTTGATCATTGAAAGTGTACCTAAAATAATTATTTAACTATTAAAAATTAGATTTTTTCTATTGTATTATGTAGTACAAAATTTAAAATTGATTTCTTAAATCAAAAGATATCTTTTTCATATTGACTATAAATCAACAAAAGAATTTTTATAAAAATATGTTCAAAATACTAAACCAATTTTTTTTATATAAATGGTAAGGTAATTTAAGTGATTTCGATTGTGATATTTAATTTATTTAAGGTGAAACAAATTCTATTCCTAATTTTTGACTAACAAATTTTTATAATCCAATTGATAATCCCAAGACGGGAGAAGAGTCATAAAGCCCTACAAAGACTCTAACCAAAACATCCATAATAGCCTAACCAACCAAATCTTTGAGAAAAATCCTCGAGGAGGAAAAACAATACCATTGGCTTCTTCAAAATTAGAAGGTGAGGTCTTATCTTCCTTAGTACTCCAAATAAATATAAAAGAATAATTACACCATTTATCTACACCTCTAAAGCTACCAATAATTATAATTTATTAAGAATAGCTATAAAAAGAAATACTTCTAAAAATGATTTTACAAATTATAGAGAGAAAAATCGTTTTGCACTAATCAAAACCTCTCTCATAACATATTTTACAAAATATACTATTTGAAAAATCTTTCTCAAAATTTACAAAACTTGTATTTACAAAATTCCTCTTTTCAAAGAATCATTTCAAATTATTTTGACCATTTATAATTCCAATTCCATTTAGGCTACACAAAGCTTCTTCCTAAAAAAATTGGTACTATATTTAAGAATATGATTTTTATAATATTGAAGAATTTGAATATATCAAAATAAAATTTTACTTTGTTGGAGTTAACAAAAGAGATAACAAGTCTAAAGTGTCCAAAATTTTGAGACTTTTTTAATTTAGTGTCTAAATTTTGAAAATTTTCAATTAAGTGACTAACATTTTATAACTTTAACAACTTATATCAAAATGTTAGATTTGTTGGTATTTTACAAATCTGGCTAATGGATTCTTTTTCTACCTATAACTGTAGACGTTCATGTGAAAAATTAATTGTCAACTAATTATCTATATTGACTAAAATAACTAACCTAATGTGCGAAATAGGTTATGAATTTGTTGTTTTAGTCAACATAAATGATTAGATGACAATTATTTTTTCACGTAGATGCTTATATGTCATGGATAAAAAAGATTATGTTATCCAAATTAGCAAAATAATAACATAAATAATGTTTTGAACTGGGTTATTAAGGTTATAAAATGTTAGTCACTTAACTAAAAATTATAGAAGTTTGGACGCTAAATTAAAAAAACTCCCAAATTTTTGGCACTTTAGAATCTGTTATCCTACTAACAAAACTATGCCGACCTACTACTTATAAAATTATTCAAGTTATCATTTTATAGCTTGGGACTAAGAACTTTAATGCCCTAAGCAATTTGAGATCAAGATTCTCTAAAAAACCTCTCATATGCTTTGATATATAACTATTTTGGCCATCAATAATCCCAGTTTAACTTTTTTTATGCAAAATGCAATTAGTTATCATTCCTAACTATCTTTCGTAATAATGGATTCAAATATATTTTCCTATTTTAGTTCTTTAAGTAGTGAAAATGGCAAAAAATTTCATCTGCTAGTTTATCAAGGCTATTAAACCAAATACCTATTTGAAGATTATAAAGACATATTATTTCAATCATTGTTGTTTGTTTCAATTTTTTTAATATTCTAAGGCCTAAAGATATGATTACAAACAATACCAACAACTAAATGTAACAATTTTAATAAGAATATTGAAAGTAAAATGTTGAGACAAATTTGATAAAACCTATAAATCGACATCATCGACTATTAAAGAATGGCTAGTACAAAATTCAAAACCACTTAAAACAAACACACAATGAGCTTGCCATAATTTTACAATAGAAATCAAAAGCAAATACCTTGCATGTTAGAGCAAGAAATGGATGGAGAATCTTTTTTTGAAAAATTAAAGGGTATCATTTATAAGGAGTAGAATTACAAAAGTAGTGTCCAAAAGAAGACCACATGACAACGCCTACAGTCTGGAAAAAGCCAACTATCATTAATTTATATAACTACAAGAAAATGCATCGTATAACCACCATTTTTCTTTTTTTTTTGTAAATGGGTAAAACCCTCACACCAGACAGTCGAAGACTCCAGAATATAATTAATTAGGGATTGGGATCTCTGAAAATTATGTTGGCTACACCATTCCTTCCTTCTCCAATCTGAATATCCTAAGGTATGAGTGATTCAATCTGGTGGCCCACATCTTATTCTGCTCTACTTAATCATTTATCTTTGTCTAATAGGTTTGGTTATTGCTTGAAGATCACGCAAACTATAAAGGAATCATTGCACGATGGATCTGCTTCTTTCCAAGTAATAGCTTAACTCAAGGCTTCATCTTTGTTAATCGTGCACTAAATCCCAATATTTAGATTTTTCATTTAAATTCTATATGATAACTTGCATGATTATCCTCTTAGATCATTCCTTATTTTGGAATTTTCTAAGATTCCTCTCATTCCATAACTCCTGAGAAGTTATGGCTAGGACCAACACATGTTGCTTCCAGAGTGGATTAGAGGTATGTGCAGTAGTTAACTTACCAATAGCCTCCAGGAAAGTATTAGAATTCTCATTCCGTAGATAAAGCTCTCTGAGTTTATACTAGATTGAATTAGAGAGAGCAGGTAAAAAATAAATGATGTCTTGTTTTATTCTTGTCCTTGTATAAGATACAAATCCCATTTAGATTCAAAAAGTATAGTCTGTTTATTGTAGTAATTATATCCTTAACTATTAACCAAAGTAAGAAAGCTATATTAGGTCTTAAAATGTTATTCTAGATAAGCTTGTGCTAGGATACTTCTTATTTACTACTATGCAACCATTTCCTATAAACCTTGCTTGTAAGTATCTCAATAGGCATACTGAGCCATAGATAGTAGTCCTGAAAATTGGTAACATAGGAATATGAGAGTTTCAGGTGATGTATTGTTTCTGGAAATTACACCCACTGGTTTTGGTTAATAAGTGCAGCAACATTGACCTTGTAATCTATCTTAAGAGAGTTAAAGTTGCAAATGTGTTTTGGGATAGGAGACCATAGCCTATCTAGTTGTCATGCCATAAAAATGATGATTTCCCATTTCCCAATTTTTTTAGCTAACTACATTTGCCTCCTTCTCCCTAATCTTTAAAAGTTGATTAAGGAACTAAGAGAAACTTGGTCTTATAGATAGAGTCAATAAATTGTTTTCTTTCAAAAAGTATATGTGAAGCCATCTCATCCAAAAGGAATTTTTGTCTTGAAGTACTCTCCAAAGTCTTTTGATCAAAAAGACTTTATTGGTTACCTTAATAGAAATGATTCCCAAACCTCTTTTGTCTTTAGGTTTACACAAATCAACCCATTTAACTTTAGGATGACCAGTACTCCTATTTACTTTGCCTGATCAAAAGACTTTATTGGTTACCTTAATAGAAATAATTCTCAAACCTCTTTTCTCTTTAGGTTTATACAGATCAACCAATTTAACTTTCGGATGACCAGTACTCCCATTTACTTTGCCCAATAGAAAGTCTTTCATCATTTGCCCAATAGATTTGACTAACTTTCTAAAAGGGAAAAATGTACTCAAACATTTTAATATCATGGAACTCCTACAAAAATCTTGATCTACTTTATCCTCATAAAGCAATATTGCAAAATTAGATTTGGTAAAAGAAAATAAAGATGATTGCTTTAGAATAATCCTAATAATAAGAGGCCTAAGGACTTTAATGAAGTCATTAAGTAAAGCCTAAAGATTTTATGTGTCACAAAGAAGTCAATGGATAGATGACAAGACCAATACTTACTCAAGTTTGCAACTAACGAAAGAATACAAATACATGCAAAGGCTCCTTTCTACTATTAGTTATTCTAACAATGTATTAAAGTTATAATGGTCAACTATTTGCTATAAAAAGACACTTATTGTAATAAGAAAGGTAAGCAATCCTTCCTCCATATTCCCTGAGCTCTCCCTCCCCCCAATCATTTTAAGCTCTCTAGATCTCCTCTATATGATACCTTTGTAGTTTCTTTTTAAAAACTCTATAACTTTTCGTCTTTGTAAAACCTACAAAATCATCTTTATTTTCATAAAACCTCTTTGTTTTTTTTTTACAAAATCCTTTATTTCATAATACTTTTTATGAAATAAAATGTGAGTTGTCTTATTAATCCCTTTTTTTCTTTAGTTATTTACGTTATCATTGCAAATATTATAAACTAGTTTTGTGGCTTATCAAATTATACTATTTTATATTTTTATTTTATGCTGAACATTTATGCATCCTAATAAACTATCATTTACTTTTATGCTTAAAATTTTTGTAAAAAAACATCTAATTTTTACATTCCAGCATTTATTATTTCTAGTGTTTGGTAAAAAAAACCAATTTATGTTAATATTATTGCTTTTACTTACTGATTGATTTATTTAAATTGCTTTAATTTTCTGGATTTATTCATGTCACTACTTATTTTTATTATGCTTTCAAGATTTTTACTATAACAAGAAGTAAGTCATTTAAATGGATAATATCTTATATTAGGTACTTACACAACCAGAAAATAATCACAATACAAAATTAAAAAGAAATACACAACAAAATCCTTGAAAGAAGAGACATTATTATTACTATTTTGCTACCAAATAAACGATTATTTAGCAAAACTAGAAATATTGTGTAGGACTTAAAAAATAACAGTTGAAACTTTTCATCTACTTCCATTTCTCCTGTTGCTATCAAAGCTTTATATATATCTAGGTTGGATGAAGCTTTAATTGTTTTTGTTTAAAGACCTAAGAACTTTGTCTGGGACAGCAATTAAATAATATAGATATATATATAGATTTTTACTAATAATAAACAATGCATTAATTTATCATATTTAGTTAATATTTAATAATATATTAATCAATCTAATAAAATGATAATATTAATAAAATAAGTTTTTATTTAATTTTTTATTTATTATATAATGATAAGATGATTAATATGTTATATAATTTATAATTATGTAAAAATATTTTTATTTATTATAGAAATAATTATGAAAGTAATAATATATTTATTTATACTAAATTTTACTTATAAATAATTTTATTTCTACATTTTATAAGAATACAAAATTATAAATAATTTGTTAATAAAATTAGTTATTTAACACTAGTATTATACCCAATGTTATGAATAACGTACCGGACTTGGTACCGGATTGAGTTCTGGAACGGAACTGTACCGGTACCGGTTGGTACTGGGTACCGTTTCGGGAAATTT
>JANSVA010000217.1:13359709-13371368 GCA_025504915.1 Erythroxylum reticulatum
TTCACTCTTCACAATTCTAATATAACTTTATAAATTTTACCTACTCTTTCCTTATATTATAACCCACTAAATTTAGTGGGCATTATCACTGCGCGTCGCGCAGTTTTACTTTGCTAGTTTTGAAATATGTAAGAGATATCAGTCTCTTTTTTCTCCTCCTCGTCATCATCATTTAATCCAAAATTTCACAATGAAGCAGGGTCCAAGAAGGTCTAATAGTACGAAGTCTTATCCCTATATAATAAAGAGGCTATTTCCGATAAATCCACATGCAAATGAGACAATATAAAAGTGATACAAGTTACAGAGAAAAGGTAAAACTAACACGGAAAATTTCTATGTAATTAAAATTACAATAAATGCATAATAATAAAGATACAAATACAAAATACTAATAATCAAATAATAATAATGTTAAAACTGAAACTAATAAGAAACTCAATAAAAGGAAATTAATAATAATAATAATAATAATAAACGCAAATGACGTCTCTACTGGTTAGGCATGCAAAGTGACAGCAAAAATTCTAGAGTATGTTGTGTAAAAACATGTTATTAAAAAAATTGAAGCTTGTCTTACAAAAAGGACGCGCTAGACAGAATGCGTAAGGTAGTAAGAGGAAGCAGAAAAGACTGATGTGAGAAGAGCATAACAAATAAACGAGCTCCAATCCATATTAAACTGGGCGGCACAATGTTGGTGGTATTCCCAATAAAGGTAAGTGTAAATTTAGCAAATTTCCAGTGTCAGAAAAGCTTTTGTTTCTATATAGGATTAATAAATGTCTCCTAAACACAAAGGCCCCCCTCTCTCTCTCCCCCATCTAAAACTACACCCTGCTATTGTCTACGAAAGGAACTCCAAAACCAAACTTACCTTGCATACTAAGCAAATCTATCCTTCAAAAGTAATAATACTTATGTTGTTACTAAGCAAGTCTAGCCTTCAAAATTAATAATACTTATGTTGTTACCCGCAACTAACATCTTCCATCTAGTGAATACAATCTAAATTATCTGACTATGCTAGAAATGTGGGACGTTGATTTATCAGAAGCAAAGTTAGAAACGTGGGATGTTGATTTATCAGAAGCATAGCATACAAGAAAGATAAAGCAACCTCCTACCCCCATTTTTGCATATCCGAAGCCAATGGAAGAACATGGATGTAGAGAAAAAAAAATTCATGCATAGCATATTGTTGCTAAACTAAAGAAACAAACTCAGACCTCCAACAACAATTAATAAATCAAAGAACGAAATGCACTATGATCAGCTGAGACATTAGATACTATTAACAACATAAATAAACGCATTCATATCTAAAGAGTCTGGACCTCCCCAAACCTCTAAAATCACGCAACCTAGATATAGAAATCTCATGACTAAACCCAAAAGCACATGCGAGATATAAAGGGAAAAATAAAGACGTAATGGATAATCTAGAGAGAGTAAGTCGAGAGAGAAAAGAAAACTTACTTGTTCCATGACAACACGAAAAAGCTTATTTGCTCACATACCTTTGATTGTTCAAGACAAAATAGCTGGTACCTCCAGGTGGGTTATTGTCATCTATTGTTGAACAGCGAAAGTGCGCTCTTAATGGATCTAACGAAATCGGAGGCAAAAGGTCATATCATTAACCTAAAAATGCATGATATTGAGCCTTAAACGCTTCTTCTGCTCTAAAAAGGATCGGTCTTTAATATCCAGAACTGACCCATTTTCCTTCTCGTCCTTCGACGAAACTTCCGCCCATAAACCCACTTCGTCTGCGACTCTAGATCTGACCCAAAGAAAAAGAGAAAGGGGGGACCAAGCACGTGAGGAGCAACAAGAAAATCCCAAACACACACACACACTAGCGAATGCGCTAATAGAACATATCCAGCGGGAATGTGTTTCACCACAAGAAATCAAAATTTTAAGAGTAGTATGAAACAAAAATCTCGTGTACAGAAACTCATGGACAACGCAACCAAAACAAATCGAGAACCAAAAAGAGGAAAGAAAGTCGTAAAAATGAAAAAGAAAGCCGTAAAAACTGAACCCAAGTGAAAAAAACTCAAGAAATTGCAGTGATCCGTGTTCAAGTTCATTAGAGAAAACACTAGATCCGTGTTCAAAAAGAACTGTTTCTTCGGTTAAATTTTGAAACAAAGACAAAAACAGAAGTACCAAGTATGTATGACTGTTTGTGAAGCAAAACTGACAAAATGATATAGAATCACAGTGAGAAAAAGAGCTGAGAAAGTTATTGAAATCTCAAAATTTATAAAAACCAAAACCAAAATCATTGCCCATGTCGGCGTCCACCATGCTCCACCAGCACCTACTATCTTCCCTTCAAGCCCGAGGTGGTGCCGCCATAGGACCCAATCCTAACCTAAATTTCAAATTTTCTTACACTGTAAAAATTGAATATGAATAATTTCTAACCATATAACACTTTTTATTTATTTTATTAAAATAAATGTTACTATATATTCAAATATGTTCATTAGTTTACTAAAATAATAATTTTATTTAATAATATTAATAAATAGCATTATCAAAGTTCTTATTTTTATTTATAATCTATATTTTATAAATATTTTATTATTAATAAATTAAAATATAAAATTCTCATAATTATTATAAATATTTTATTATTAATAAATTAAAATATAAAAATTCTCATAATTTTATTCTTGTATCATATTTACACACCATCTTATATTAAAAAAGTATAAATAAATATCTAATACATTTGTATTAAAATATTAATTTAATCATATTTAAGTAATAACTAATATTATATTAATCAATATACTTATAAAAGACTAGTAATATGTTTTAATACTTTATAATTCGTTAAAAATATTTATTTATTTATTATATACACTCATTTTATTTATAAATTAATGGACTCTATACCTTATTCAAATTACTATTACTATTAATAAATTATTTATAACTCGTATAATTTCAAAAAAATACTTGTTTTTAAATATGTAAAAGATATCAATCTCTTTTTTTATATCTACTTAATTTCAACAAAATTTTTAGGGGGATTTTGTGAAGTACTAGGCATATCACTTATATTAGGGTTCAAATGAACTTGTTTGAATGTATCGAGTTTTATTTGAATTCAAGTTTCTAAGTTTAGTTTTCTATCTTTTGATTTAATTCTTCAATTTCAGAATCAGAGCTATGTATAAAATTTTCCATTTTATCCATAATTAGGAGGTATTTTCATTTGTAAAATTAAATACCCAAAAAGTAAACCTTTCTTGAAAATATAAAAATATTATAGAAAACAAATGTCAACAGACAAAAACTATCAAAGATGGATTGGAAGTAGTTAAACAAATAATAAGAAGGAATTACTTTGACAATCCGTAATATTTTTGGGATAAAAACAAAGAAGTGAGTCTATAATGTAACATCTTGTTTCTATACTAAGAGTTAGAACCCTAGATTAATGTAAATGAGAAATAGCAATGAGAGATTAGAAAATTGCATTTTATACTCTTACATAACAGTAACATATACACACGCATGTGAATAGATTTTTATACACATTGTAATGACTATTTATGCACTCATTTGACATTTTTGAGTATAAATGATTTTTAAGTGATTATGATGTAAATAATTAACATTTTTGCCTTAAAAATTGATCTGGTCAATTAAATTATTGATTTAGAATTTTGAAGAAATTTGAGAATTTTCTGAAATTATGGGTATTTTTGGACTAGGAAAAAAAGTCAAGTGGCAAGACAATTGATAAATGACAGTAGAAATTATTGATAAGTGACATTAAGATTTAATGACAAGTGTTATAGAAAATCGAGGGACAATTGGATTAGAAATAGGGAAATAAATGGACTAATAGTTTAAAAGACCAAGTGAAAACCATGACATGTGACAAGTGACAAGTGACAAGTGTCATTTGCCTTGCCACACACCTCATTTACGTATAGCCTAAATGAAAGACAACCATTTGGTCTTTCATTTTATTTCTTTGGCTAAAAGCTCTCTCTTCATTTCATTCTTCATCTTCTTCCCTTCTTCTTATCCATTCACGACATTTCTTACTAACCCTACTCTCAATGTTAAGTGGCCATCATTTTTCGCTTTATACTTCAAGATCTTTGCTATTTCTACATCTTGTTACAAAAAGACCCACTGTATTCCACCTTAGAAGTTGATCGTGTATGTTAGAGGAGTTAGGGTTTCTTGGAGACTCTTGAAGAAGCTTTGGGTAAATTAAGTAACATATTATTCTTTATGGATTTGTTAATGAAGCATATATGATGATAGTTAGTGGTTAATGATCATGATAGAGGAGTTGAAATATGTGTAAAATTGATGTTGCAATAAATAGATATATGTTCTATTTTAATGTATTAATGGTATTTATGAGTTGTTTTAAGGGAGGGTTGAGAGACTAAATGGTAATGAAGAGTGATGATATAATGATGAAGACCTTAATAGTTATAAATGTTCTGTTGCCATACAAATGATAAATCAAAGATCATGTCTTGCCTTTGTATATTTGATGAACAATATTTCATAAGTTGTGGCTGAGATGATTTTTGGAGATTGAAAGATCATTATGATGATGTAAAAAGAGTGCAGAAATTTCGTGAAGAGATGATATGCACGTGTTCTATTTTAATGCTTAATCGTATAAAATTTTGGATAGTTGTTACATGGATGAACTAAAATGAGTTTAGAACTAAAGAAAGGAAGTAATGTGGTGTCTTAAAATGGGAAGAATTAAGGTGATAATTTGCTTAAAATGGGAAGAATTAAGGTGATAATTAGAGTCCTATCTATTTATCAGCAAGAATCAGGATTGCCATTAATATTAGGTAATAATTTCTTAAAATTATATAACCCTTTTTGTCAATATTTACATTGCATAACTTTAAAAACACCAATAATAAAATCTTTAAACCAAAAAGAAATTATTCTCAAAATCCCTATCTATCACACTTACTTATTATCAGAAATTAAAACTTTTAACTGATAAATTAGATTACTTACAATTCTATCTTCTCAACAATCTGTTTATTCAAACAGAAATTGAAACATTATTAGAAAATGTTTGTAGTGAAAATCCACTCAACCCATTTAAAAATAATAATACTCAACTTATTGAAATAAAATTAAAAGATCCCACTCAAGAAATCAACATTATTATTGCTTGTTTTTGTTTATGTTTTTGTTTCATCAATCCATCTACATGTTTAATTATTTAATACTCATCTTTTTATTTCAAACGTGAAACATGTCAACCTTATTTTATTCTATTTTACTCTTAACCATATATATCTTTATCTATCTAAACACTTCATTATTTTTTAGATTTATCAATATGTCATCATTCTCTTATACCCGTTGTCAAGCAATATCGAATTATATTGAGTTAACCAACCAGAAAATAAGTTTGAGCAAACAGATTCTCACAGCAAGAAAAAACATGCATCTAATTTTGTACTTTGTCAATATTCCAAGCCCCCCTAACGATACAAATCGAAAGATGTTACGAAAGTATTCAAGAGTATCAAACTATCTTAGCACAAGAGGAAGCTGTACTTAAACAATTTCATTTACTCTTATCCGAACATTATAGGACCCATTTAGAAGCAGGTACTTCTAATTCTAGGTAGACTCATGAAATTAATAGTCACATGTGTTTCTTCAATTATGATCTATGTTTACTATATGATCATTTATGCATGTTCACCTCTCTTTATCTTTTTAATTAGTTGCTTTACTTATTTAGACTCTTGCTCTCTTTATATATTTTAATGGCACTATTTTAGACATTGATTTAGCCTATCTATGTTACGATATCTCTTAACATATATGTATTACAGAAACACTGAACATACAAATTTACCTTTTTACTCAGATACAGACAACGTTTTTATAGATATTTATTATAAATATTTATAATGGAACTCAATAATTGTATTATTTGCACTCAATCTGATACCAATTTTTTGGGTCCTTTGGTATATATCATTGGTCCACTATTTTGTCAATCATTTGTTCTAGTCTAGATACTAATTTTTCTAAATTATCTTGAATATTGTTTATTGATTCTTTATTTTGTATATTATCTTTTACTAATTGTTGTATTATTCTAGTGATATTAGTTTGATTATTTAAAAGTTCATTTACTTGAATTTCTAGTTGTACTTGTTTGTCCCGTACTTCAATAATGTATTGATTAATACTTATAGAGTATTTTTAATATGTGTAGTTAATTCGTGTAATTGATTTTTGATCATAGCTAATTCCTTAGAAACTGATTGTTTGGAGTTGTTATGAGGAATAATAGGATCTGTGATTCTAACTGACTATTCTAAATTTTGTCCAGGTTCTGTAAATCTTAAGGGTCTTTGTAAACGCAATGATTGTGATCTTAAAAGATTGGGTTTATTGGTAGAGCTAGACTCAGAAAAGGAGAGTCTAGGAGTTGTACTTGGATTTATTTGAATTGGATACTAAATTTCAGGTAAAGTTCATATTTTTGTTCTTATGTTAGTTCCTAATTTTGCAACATCACTAAATAATTGATCAATATAAATTTTATCTGTATTTCTAAATTCAATGTTGTGATGAGAATTAGTTAAAGCATAACTAATTTGATATGTGATAGAAAATGGATATTGTCCTAAATTCATTAGATTTTCTTAGTAAAATTTATATGTAATTGTAATTGTTTCATCTAGATTATGTGATTTCAAAGGAATACCTAATTTTAAACGAGTGTTGAATTTAATTTTTCCATAAGCTAGATTTCCATTCATTATACCTATAATTTGATCATTCAGATTGGTCATTCTTTCATCATCGATAGTCATTCTTATTGGTGAATCGATTCTTTCTTGAAAAGTTGATTTTAATAGAATTTGTATTGTAGATAAATGAATATAACATATTTTATGTCTTTTATCTTCTGGTATTTTTTATAGTTGTCTTGATATTTGCTCTGGATCAATCAAATTGATTCGAATGCGTCCATTTCGCTGCTCTATTCTAATAGGTGTTTCATGAACAATTTTACCAAAATAAATAATATTTTTTCTTAAAACAACTGGAATAGTTCTAGACTTTCTAATCGATAATAAAGAATGAATAAAAAAGACCGCTAACTATGTACTCACGAATAACAATATAGAAACATTTCAAGTCATATTAAAAGAAATATATAAAGAATTGGTTGGAAGAGATGTAGCCTCATATAAACAAGAAATAGATAATGACGAATGAAAAACTGCTTTATGGCATTTAAACAACATGCGAATTTGTGATATTTGTTATTTAGAACTATATATTTGTGAATTCAAGAATTATTATTATAAATTAACTAGAGAAGAAGAAGAAAAGTATATTCAAATTTTTATCCAAAAGCTTCTGTATCCCATTAACCAAAAAGTAGAAAAACAATTTCAAGATAAAAATAGCAAAAACATAGTAGCATATAATTTAGGAGGAGCCATTGCTATTACAAAAGAAGTCTTAGCACAAAAATGTTTAGAAGCAAAATTACATAAAAAAATTACGACATAAAGATATTCAACTTTGTTGTTCAAAATATGCAGAAGTACGACAACAATATGGTTGTGTTTTTTCATCCTACAATCACCTAGACCAAAACATCCACCTTTTAAAACTAGACAATATAAATGGAAAAAAATTCTAAAATATATAAACAACCATTCAGATCTCATAAAAAGTATTTTAGACGTAAAAACTATAGACAATTTAAACCTAAAAAACAATATTGTCCTCAAAAGAAAAAATCTTGTAAATGTTGGTTATGTAAAGAAGAAGGACATTGTGCAAATAATTGTCCAAAGAAAAATCAAAATAAATATAAAGAAAAAATTAATATATTAAATTCAACATTCGAATAAAATGTAGAACCAATCGAATCAGATTTCAAAACTAATTCAACTATTTCATCTCTTTATCTTTATGAATCCCAAAAATTGGAATCATCAACTGAATCCGAATACAACCTTATTCAAGTGATTATTTAGAATAAAAAAATAAATGCATTTATAGACACAAGAGCCACTATCGGTATAGCATCAAAACAATTATTAGCTAAGTGGAAAAAATTAGAAAAACCACTTCAAATTAGAATAGCAGATGAAAGTATAAAATTAATTTGGTATGTAAGCTACTACAACAATATCATAATTGAAAACTATATATTTATAGTCCCATCTATTTATTAACAAGAATCAGGATTACCATTAATATTAGGTAATGATTTCTTAAAATTATACAACCCATTTTGTCAATATTTACATTTCATAACTTTAAAAACATCAATAATAAAATCTTTAAACTAAAAAGCAATTATTCTCAAAATCCTTATCTATCATACTTACTTATTATCATAAATTAAAACTTTTAACTGATAAATTAGATTACTTACAATTCTATCTTCCCATCAATATGTCTATTCAAACAGAAATCGAAACATTATTAGAAACTGTTTGTAGTGAAAATCCACTCGACCCATTTAAAAATCATAATACTCAACTTATTGAAATAAAATTAAAAGATCCCACTCAAGAAATCAACATTCAAAACAATATTCCTTATACTCAACAAGATATTCAAGAATTTATAACTGAATGTACTGAACTTTTAGATAAAAAGTTAATCTCCCCAAGTACTAGTAAACACTCAGCCCCTGCTTTTTCTGTAAACAATCATTCTAAGCAAAAAAGAGGAAAAAGATGAATGGTAATTAACTATAAAAAATTAAATGAAGCAACTATAGGTGATGCATATAAATTACCTTGAAAAGATTATATTATTAATAAGAATAAAATAGAATAAAATAAGCTTGACATGTTTCATGTTTGAAATAAAAAGATAAGTATTAAATAAATAAACATGTAGATGGATTGATGAAATAAAAACATAATTGAAATCATACCTTTTTTACTATTATCCTTTTGAATGCCAAGACTCAGGCTTAATTTAGGAGAGAGCAAGAGGTAGGAATTCAAAGAGTGGTTTTATTTCATACTAACTTCAAAAATGAAACTTACAATATATAGGTCTAGAAAAGTAGACATAAAGTAAAAAGATAAAACATGCTAAAGTAGACAAGATGTAAAGTAAAGAAAAGAAAAGACTTAAAGTAAAGGAAAAGAAAGACATGACCCTATTGGGCTTAATAATTTACATTATGTACAAACGTAGACAACTTTGGGGTCTACATTTTGTCTTTTAGTCTTCAATTATTGCTTCAATCGAGTAGTTGTCATCCTTATTAGTGGTAGATGTTGAAGGGTAGTAAAGACATTGATGCTAAGGATGACTGCAAAGTTGTTGACAAATGGCTTGCTTCCATTGATTTAATAACACGGTGAAGATACCAGAAGTGTTTGAAAAAGACTATTCAAACTGTTTAATAATTTAAAGAGCTTCTGTTGATACTGGTGCTTTATATGTAGAGATCATCATAATGTTTGGTCCTTTATAGTTAACTTTGATTAATGATTCGACATTAATTTTTAAGCATTGTTGATATACCCCCTTTAGGCAATTGAGATTGAATTGATTGATTAAATCCCAATGAAAAGTATGTCGAGGTGGTTCATCAATGAGAGGGTACATCTCGTTACTTATTCCAATTTTGAAGGAATGCAATTCTTGATACTTTGATTTATGCTTCCTTGATAGTTTCTGTTTCCTTAAAAATAGGGTAACTACTGAATACCTTGATGAATATTTCTCGTTCCTTAGCAAATCTGTCCTGATAGTTTTTGATTGCCTGGACAAATCCTGTAGGGAACTAAGATAAAATGTTTAATTTAGTTAAATAAGTAGTGTCAATGAGTCCACTTTGGAAGAATAGATAAGTGGTTATAGGGTCTGCTTTTGGTCCATATTTTCCTCTGTTTTGTGGATAATACTGAAAAATCTTCTATTCTTCCTTCCACTCATTAAGTGCTTGGAAACATTCGCAGAATATTTCCGAAGTGATCTTTCTCATTTCTTTTTTGATTGCTTTAGTTGGGATTGAATTAATTCTGTTTATGTTGATTGGTTTACTGAGTGGCTTCATGTTGGAGTCTGGTGTTGGTCGTTCTAGAATCTGTTTGTATTATGGTTTCAGACTAGGTCCTTCTTTAAATTCAAATAAGGCCTTTACTGCTTCTTGTCTGCTTGGAAAGCTTTTTTATTATTGAGTTCCATTATAAATATTTATAATAAATATCTATAAAAGCCTTGTCTGTATTTGAGTAAAAAGGTAAATTTGTATGTTTAGTGTTTCTATATATTATTTATTTTGGTAAAATTGTTTATGAAACACCTATTAGAATAGACTAGTGTAACGGACACATTCAAATTAATTTGACTGATCAAAAGCAAATATCGAGACAACTGCAAAAGAATACCAGAAGATAAAAGACATAAAATTGGTTATAATCATTTATCTACAATACAAATTCTATTAAAATCAGCTTCTCAAGAAGGAATCGATTCACCAATAAGAATGGCTATTATTGATGAAAGAATGACCAATTTGAATGATCAAATTATAGGTATAATGAATGGAAATCTAGCTTATGGAAAAATTAAATTCAACGCTCGTTTAAAATTAGGTATTCCTTTGAAATCACATAATCTAGATGAAACAATTACAATTGCATATAAATTTTACAAAGAAAATCTAATGAATTTAGGACAATATCCATTTTCTATCACATATCAAATTAGTTATGTTTTAACTAATTCTCATCATAGCATTTAATTTAGAAATACAGATAAAATTGATTTTGATCAATTATTCACTGATGTTGCAAAAGTAGGAACTAACATAAGAACAAAAATATGAACTTTACCTGAAATTTAATATCCAATTCGAATAAATCCAAGTACAACTCCTAGACTCTCCTTTTCTGAGTCTAGCTTTACCAATAAACCCAATCTTTTAAGATCACAATCATTGCATTTATAAAGACCCTTAAGATTTACATAACCTGGACAAAATTTAGAACAACTAGTTAGAATCACAGATCCTATTATTCCTCACAACAACTCTGAACAATCAGTTTCTACAAAATTAGCTACGATCGAAAATCAATTACACGAATTAACTACACATATTAAAAATACTCTATGAATATTACTCAATATATTACTGAAATACGGGACAAACAAGTACAACTAGAAATTCAAGTAAATGAACTTTATCAGTAGAATAATACAAAAATTTGTAAAAGATAATATACAAAATAAAGAATCAATAAAAAATGTAACACCGTACTTTCTAAGCTCTTTTGTGTTGTTCTGTATTTGGAAATACTACTGTCTATTGATATATACATGGTTGTATATGAGTTCAAATATGTATTTGAATCCTTTTGGTGCTTATGCCAGTGATATATAATGTTATGTGTCCTTACCTGAACTTATAGTTCATCGGTATACGGAATCTTGGAGATTTCCGACATATGAGCTTTTAAGTGTGTAAAATCGAGTCCATTGAGTGGATATGACCATGGTGGTTAAATTAATGTGTTCTAATGCCTTAGAGGTGATTATACATGATTTATAGACTTATCGGATACTTAGAAAGCTAAATTGGAAAAGTTGATGTATATAAGGGCTTATTTGCAAATTG
>JANSVA010000217.1:13383985-13401059 GCA_025504915.1 Erythroxylum reticulatum
ATAATAATTAAATAATTAACAAATTCATAAAGATAAAAAATGCCTTTAATAATTAAAAGATAATGTCATACAAATATTCACAACCAAAATAAATTGGCTGCAAGGGCATAAATTAACAAAAAGCAAATAGAAAACCGAATTGGCATAGTGGGAGTCCCTTACCTTCAAAGTGGAGTAACAAAGAGATTGATGGCCAAACTCCTACTTTGCAATTCAATATATTTGCAAGAACAACGAATGAAAACAACGAATTAAAAGTCTAATAGAAAACTCCAATTAAAAACCTAAACAAAAAACACATAATGGAAAATCCTAAATTGCATTGAAAAACCTAATTAAATACCATTTATTGAGAAACCTTAAATTGGAAACCCTTAATTAAAGACCCTAAATTACAAACTCTAAAATGAAAGAATCCTTAATCTAAAACCATAACAAAAAATCTCACTGGAAACCTTAGTTGAAAACCTCTAATTAAAGACCCTAGTAGAAAAACCCTAATTGAACAAAACCCCTAAATTACAAACTCTAACAGAAAACCTTTAATTGAAGCGATAAGATTTCAAATATCCCTAATTGAAACTCTTACAAAAAAATCCCTAAAATGCAAACGACAACATCTATAACATCCATAAATTAGTAGGGGCGTAAAGGCACCCAATTTTCTTGTACGACCTCGTTTTCGCATTATCCATTAGTTTTTGGGATAGAGAATAATGTCAATTAAATTGATTAACTAATCTATAAATGTATAAAGTATATTAAAGCAAGTTATTAAAATTGGAATAATTCCAAAGTTCTAATCCCAAAGGAACTATATGACTATATATATTAAGCCTAACTAAACAAAACACTAGAATAAACAAGATTTAGGAATATAATTAAATTGACAAACTAATGAAAAATAAGACACTTGAACTAGTGCAAGAGATCAAGAAGACAAACATTAGAGCTTCAGAATTTCACAGATGCACTTAATTATATATGTTTAAATAACAATTAACCCAAAGTATATATGCCCTGTAACGAAGCACACATGTATATCTAATTATGCAACTCAGCACTTATTACACTTCAAGACCAGTGGTGATCTTGTTCTAGAAGTTTGAGTGCAATTTGTCACGAGTTTGCTACCAATTAAACTTTATATCCGACATTGGTTTTGTTCTGGGCCTTCAACAAAGTTGTAGTCCTTTTGAATTAACTTTCCAGTGCCTCCAAAATCAAACAATTGCAGAGAAAGTTACGGGTAAATTTGTGATTGCTCTTTAAATGCATCATCTACACAACAATGAAGCAAAAATAAAAGAATATCATATAATTCTACATAAAGGTACTAAATCACAATTAAATTAGTACCTACAAATATAAAAATATAGACCTACCACAAATCTTTACAGTACTCAATAAACCAAGATTTAAAGAGAAAAATAATAAATCTTATAACTTAACATAGTAATCCTTAAAATGCATTTCCCAATCTTATGGGTAAGTGATATGTACATGGACTTTTATCTAGTTTAGAAATACTCTCACTCTCCTATGGCTGTATCTAAGAGAAATGACGTGGAAAAGAAGGTGCATTTGAACAAACGAAGGGTAAAAGAAGGGTGACTAGTATTATGAAATAAATGCGGAGCTAAGTCAGAAGAGAAAAAGACGCTTCGTCTATTTATCAGCCTGACATTGAGAAGATCTATCAAAAATAAGATCCAGTTTATTATTTCCAAAAATTCAATTATTGATTTTGTCTAACTCATTCTTTTATATTCATTTTGTTCAACTTTAGAATAAGCAATCCTATTTGCAAAAATAGAATAGAATATATTTAGGAATTGTTTAAATAATATCGTACCAAAATTAAGACCTGGCAGAGTCGAACTGCATAAGTACTGTCCAACAGCCACTGAGCTTTATTATTCTGACTACATGCTACTGCTTCTTTCAAAAGGGGTTGCTGGCAAAAGGCCATAGGTTGGGCCAGTATTTGTTGATTGTCCAATTCTTTCAGCGGCCCATTTCTTCAGGCATAACTTAATACGACACACACAGAAGAAGCTCATTGAATTTGCAACCAATAACTTGAGTTAAGCTGGTTTCTCAGGAGTATGCCTCCTCCCTCGTTTTTATTTGCCGGTAATTCAGTATTCCCCAATCCTATGCCTCCTCCCTCGTTTTTATTTGCCGGTAATTCAGTATTCCCCAATCCAACACATTTGAACGTAACTTGAAAAATTAAAGAGGAAAGGACTGGGGGTATGATATGAAACAGAAAGTAGTTACGTGAGGTATCAAATTAAAAAGCTGCAAACGAAAAAAGAGTGTATCTGTACACATGCATGCATATGTCCTTTTTTATTGTACCCATTCCCTTCCTCTTTACAATTTCCAAAACACGACAAATGCCTCCTCTTCCTCTAAAAACTTACCGCTACTATTTACTATTTACTCTTCATTCCTATTTCACCCTCCCTTTTGACCCTCTTCAAACATAACTCACATGTCAAACAAGTAGTCTTCCTCCAATAACCTCACTACACGTTCATCGTCCAACTCCCATTCCCACTCCAACCTCACTCCGTCACCTCCCACGCCGCCCTCCACCGACCATAGCACGTCCTGGCTCCCTATCGTCTCACCACGAGCTCCGTTGTTTGCGTTCCCCGATCCACACGAGCCCTCCTCGCCAACGCCTTTCAACATCATCCCTCCCACGTCCACACTCGCCATCACCGACGAGTCGGAGTCCGAATACGACGAGCCGCAGCTCTCTTCGTTACCGTTTATGGTGATGTACGACGAGGACGACTGAAATATCAACGACGAGAAGGAGTAGGGGTTCTCGATGAACTTCACTCTTGTAGCAGTTGTGGACTCCGTGTCTGAGCTGGCGTCTAGAAACTTCATGAGCTCTCCCACTGTGCCGTCGTCCACCGACAACCAGGGTACAATGTCCTCGCCGATATCAGCTTGAGTAACCGCCCCCGCCACTGTGCGCGGCGCTTTGAGCGTCGTCTCGTTAACGGCATCAGGAGCTTCCCTCTTTCTGGACTCGTCCATTGTAGCGACTAGCGAGTGATAAGAGAGAGAAGAGAATGAATAGTAAAAATGACAAGTGGTAGGTGCAGTTGAGGCCTGAAGGGGGGTGGTATAAATATTACATACATTTAAGATGTTAAACGGCATGAGCACTGAGTAGGATTGTATTTGTATCTTGCAGGGGAGGTATGGGTCCCAAATTTTAATTTCTGGTCTCGGGAGGATACAGGTGAGCTGTGAATGCCACGTGTAAGTTATGGAAATTGGCGGGAAACGTGGGGTAAGTTGTGGACAAGAAGGGCAACATTTTTTGTATTCGTAGAGAATGGGCGTTACGTTGTTTATATTAACTAATTCATAAACAGACACACACTATTCTAGTCCACACTCACTCAGGCTTTTTATGACAGACAGACACTGTTCTAGTCCACACTCACTCAAGGCTTTTTATATTGAAATCACAGTTTCCAACAATGACCGCTTCACGTTTGTTTGCATACTATCAATTACTGTATATAAAGATGCATTGCAAGGGAATATCTAATAAAATTTTTTATCACCCCTTTAAAAAGTCTGACGGGAGCTGTTTTGTCACAGGATAAGTCAGTCAATTGAGATAGAAGCAATCACAAGAAGAAAATAGCTTGATGATGATGAAAGAAATCGATTCCAAGCTAGAAGGGAAAGGGCGGCCAAAACCAACCCCACTTAACGCCTATCCGCATTAACAAATGTGTCTCCTATTGCTAAGCTTAAACACGAACACCCAATTGATTTCAAGGCACAACATATATCATCCCAATCAATCTGAAACAACCATTCTAAGAATCATCCCAATCAATCTTAAACAACCATTCTAAGAACTTCTACTTGGTTTTAGTTCTTTCATAGAATAACTTTCAAGGCATTATCCAAGCACAGAAAGAGATGTACATCCACAAACTACATGCATCAGCATCCCCTACCAATTTCTGTCATATATGTTCAAATTGAAAAATACAACAGAGCTAAATCACAATATGAACTCACTGCTAGAGTTCTTTGCATGGTTCCTGACAGTTAATCCATATTTGACTCCTCACACCTTTGAACCACATGAAACAACATGCGACTTGAACTTTTCAAGCTCGGTCAAAACCTCATCCTCTGGCCGATAGAGTAAATCACTCATTCGCCATATCTGTTTTCACCAACAAAACCTTTTTCTTTTAGAATCTATCTTCATTATGCCATTCATCTTATCAAAATCAAGAAACCTTCTAAAAAGTAATCAGATAGATTGAAAGCAAGTAGAGAGGAAAACTACTCGCCTGCAATGTGCCCCCTCCACCAGTTGTATCACAATCATCAGACACACTGACAACTGTCCAAGGATCATATGTGTTCCAATGAAAATCAACAACCTTGTCCCTGTATACAAGAGTCAAAAAGTTTGGAATCATATGCAGCCAGATCAAAAACTTCACAATCTGCCCTATTTCAAACAGTATCAAATATGAATATGATAAATAAACACAATACAACTTCACTTATTTTCAGAGAATTAAGAACTATTTAGTAATCTTTTTTCGTTCTTAAGTCAGACTGCAGAACTACAGTTAATTTTGTTTTTGGTTGAAGTTCATGGAGGCGAGGTGGATAATTTTATTCAATAGCTATAAAGAGAAAAACAAGTCTGGATAATAAATTCTGTTAATGTGAAAAAAGAATGCTCATAGGATAGGGCCTGACATTCCCTCAAAGTTGCTACTTATTTCCAAAAATAGCTACAGCTAAGCTAAAAAATACACAATATGCTAACAATTGCAAAGAAAACTGTCATTCCGACAAATCAATTTGATAGAAAAACTCATAGAAACAAATATATTGAACTAAGTTTGCAGAACCATCTGTTTGTGCAATTAACTAACATCTTTCACATTTTAATATCAAAGGACAAAAAATGAACTTTATTTAACCTGTGCCCTGCATGCCGGAAAAACAATCCTTGAGGATTACTTGCGCCTCTAGTTGCATGCTCACTCTTTTTACCAACCTGTAAATGATGAGGACCAAACTCGTGACTAAGCCAGACAAGCAGAGCAGCTAAATAAGACTTTTCAATGCTTATAGTCAAAGCAGAATTTTTCAATATGTCAAACAATCCCAAAATTTTATCAGCTCATGGTGATTTTGTTGTTCATACTAAACACATCCACAAGTTTTTGTAAACATGACACAATGATGGGGATGAGGGATGTGCATGGCTGCGTCAGCAGCCTGATCAGTTTTCATGCTTTCCAATTATTCAATGTGAAATTAAATTCATATGGTACTTCTGCAAATGCCCATCCAAAATACCATCTATAGGCACTACAAAATAAAGCAATATGCATGGTCTTCACATGTTCAGTGTCAATTAACTAATTATAAAACAATATTTGTACACTTTCACCAGCTTCTTTGAAAGATGTGCAACCTTTTTCAGACAGTTAAAAGAAACAGGAACCAAACAGATCTTCTAAAAGTTAGTTATGTTAAACATACAGTGTTATTCAGGTCAAAGAAACATCTCACATGCTGCAAATTTATTAATAGACCAAGAATAGCTACTAAGATGTTAACTTCAATACCTTCTCGTAATCCCAAATGTTTAAGAGGCCATCTTCTGCAGAACTTCCAAACACTGAAGACTTATCTGGAAACCACTGGAAAAGAGTGGAGAAATTGAATTATAGACTTCCAGGCAAAACACTTCTCAGCCACAGATGTACCTTGAAAAGAATAAAGGAAGATACAAGTTGAAGTATGTAGTGTACCTGTACACACAATACAGCAGCTTTGTGCCCTTCAAATGTATTGACTGGGGACCCAACTCCATTGGAAGTGAGATTCCTTCGGTCAAACATGCGAACAGAATTATCTGCTGACCTGGAAAAAAAAAATTCCAAAGCTTCTCTTGTCAAAATAAGAACAAAACAAAAAACACAAAAGGCAACTTATTTACAATAATTAAAAAATTGAACCGTGCTGGTCCAACCATAAAAATCTTAAACCGGCCAAATTTTTAGTTCAATTGTTAATTTTTCTATTCGATTTATTTTAATAACCTTTCTTATTTAAAAATCTGCTGGTTTTCGTAAAGAATCGAGTTTTTCTAAACTAAAATAAACTAATTAATTTTCATTTAACTTTTTTTTTTCAATAATATTTCAAAATCTTTAATCTTTTTCAATTTTTATGATATATAGTTTTGTAACGATCTACTACCTGTTGAATCTTTAAATCTTAAATCTCTTATCTTATTGGTTTAATTTTCGATCTGATTTTTAGAACATTGTGATGAAAATTAGAACAATGATTTAGGAGAAATTATTTCCTAATCATTATATGGGAAACAAGAGGATATCATGGATATTTACTCTAGGAAATTGCTGTAAATAAGGGATATTGCTATAAATAGGAAATATTTTAGATACCTAAATTAAGCTAGGACTTGTGTATATATTCAAAGGAACTTGTGCCGCAAAATAAGAAAAAGATTACTTCTTTCTTTATGGTATCAAAGCCCAGGACGCTTTAACTCCTGGTTTCTTTTTTCTAGCATTTACTTGGCCTTCATTGCCAATAGTGCCTTCTGGAAATCAGATGGCTGAATCTATTGCCAGCAAAAACCCCAATGTGGAGATCTCTTCCTCTGAAATCTCCTCTATTGTTAATCCCAAAATTTACACCCCTACCAATATTGGGCATTACAAAGAATGCCTTTTTTGATTGGCCTGTTATCCTTGGCAGCTAATTTTGATTGGCCTGTTCAGCAATTTGATGTAAAGAATGCCTTTTTACATGGTAATCTAAATGAAGAAGTGTACATGACAGCCCCTCCTAGATTTGAAGATAAGTTTGGGAATAGTGTATGCAAATTAAAGAAAGCCTTGTATGGCGTTAAACAATCTCCTCGAGCATGGTTTGGGAGATTCACAAAGGCTATGCTGGAAAGGAAGTACCAACAAAGTCAAAGAGATCACACTCTACTTATCAAATTTGCTGCAGAAAACGAAATGACAGCCCTCATTGTTTATGTGGATGACATTATAGTCACAGGCAATGATCTTGAAGAGATAAAACACCTCAAACTTAAGCTTGCCCAAGAGTTTGAAATCAAAGATTTGGGGAAGAAGAAATATTTTTTGGGCATATAAGTAGAGCTCATTCAAAATAGGGAATTTTTCTCTCCCAACGCAAGTATATTTTGGATCTTCTAGAAGAAACTGGAATGATGGGGTGCAAACCGATTGATACTCTACAGAACAGAATCATAGGCTAAGCAAAGTCAAAGATGATGAACCTGTTGACAGGGGGAGGTATCAAAGACTAGTGGGAAGACTAATTTATTTGTCACATACTAGGCCTGACATAGCATATGCAGTAAGTGTAATTAGTCAGTTCATGCATGACCCCAAAATTTTCCATCTTCAAGCGGTGTATAGGGTATTGAGGTACCTGAAAACTACCCGTGGTAGAGGGATTATGTTTAAGAAAAATGACAATAAAACAGAAACTCATACAGATGTAGATTGGGCAGGTTCAAGCATTGATAGAAGGTCAACCACTGGGTACTGCACTATGTTTTTGGGCAATCTTATCACTTGGAGAAGTAAGAAGCAATCAGTTGTGGCTAGATCAAGTGTTCAGGCAAAGTTTAGAGGTACGGCTCACGGTATATGTGAGCTCTTGTGGATTCGTATCATCCTGAATGATTTGAAAGTTAGGTGGCAAGGACCTATGAAGCTCTACTATGATAACAAGTAGGCTATTAGTATTGCTCACAACCCAGTACAGCATGACAGAACTAAACACATTTGAGATTGATAGGCACTTCATTAAAGAAAAATTGGAAAGTGGGCTTATTTGCACCCAATACGTTCCCACAGCCAAACTAATGGCAGATGTATTGACCAAGGGGTTGGCAAATGCACAATTTCAACATGTTATAAGCAAGCTGGGAATAAGAACCATCTGCTTTATACATCCTACTGGTTTTTTTTTCCTTTTGGAGAATCCACTATTCTTAGTTAATGCATTCATCTCATCAGCCATGGCATTTTTCCAATTCCTATCCCTAAGTGTCTCATCAAGTGTTTGTGGTGTGGAAATTGAATTTATTTTTGTAAGAAAACATTTATGGCTTGGAAAACATTTGTCAAGTGAATTGTAGTGTGAAATTGGGTATTTAGTGCATGTTCGTGTGCCCTTTCTAAGAACTATAGGGACATACTGAAGAAAGAAGTAATCTTTTTTCTTACTTCACAATAAGTGCCTTTGAATATATACACAAGTCCTAGCCTAATTTAGGTAACTAAAATATTTCCTATTTACAGTAATATCCCCTATTTACAGCAATTTCCTAAAGTAAATATCCATGATATCCTCTTGTTTCCTATTTTATGATTAGGAAATAATTTCTCCTAAATCATTGTTCTGATTTTCATCACTTCCCCTCAAGCTGGTAGGTCCATAGATGTCATTGGAAAGATATAAAGCAAGGCTGGTAGCTAAGGGGTATACTCAAAATTATGGGGTTGATTACATTGAAACTTTTGCCCCAGTAGCAAAAATGAACACTATACGTATACTGTTATCCTTGGCAGCTAATTTTGATTGGCCTATTCAGCAATTTGATATAAAGAATGCCTTTTTACATGGCAATCTAAATGAAGAAGTGTAAATGACAGCCCCTTCTGGATTTGAAGATAAGTTTGGGAATAAAGTATGCAAATTAAAGATAAATAATCTCCTCCGGCATGGTTTGGGAGATTCACATAGGTTATGCTAGAAACGAAGTAGGAGATCACACTATTTATTAATTTGCTGCAGAAAACAAAATCACACCCCTCATTGTTTATGTGGATGACATCATAGTCACAAGTAATGATCTTAAAGAATGAAACACCTCAAACTTAAACTTGCCCAAGAGTTTGAAATCAAAGATTTGGGGAAGAAGAAATATTTTTTGGGCATATAAGTAGCTCGTTCAAAAGAGGGAAATTTTCTCTCCCAACGCAAGTATATTCTGGATCTTCTAGAAGAACCTGGAACGATGGGGTGCAAACCGATTGATAAACCTATAGAACAGAATCATAGACTAAGCGAGGTCAAAGATGATGAACCTGTTGACAGGGGGAGGTATCAAAGACTAGTGGGAAGACTAATTTATTTGTCACATACCAAGCCTGACATAGCATATGCAGTAAGTGTAATTAGTCAGTTCATGCATGACCCTAAAAATGTCCATCTTCAAGTAGTGTATAGGGTATTGAGGTACCTTAAAACTACCCGTGGTAGAGGGATTATGTTTAACAAAAATGACAATAAAACAGTTGTAGCTTATACAGATGCAGATTGGGCAAGTTCAAGCATTGATAGAAGGTCAACCACTGGGTAATACACTATGTTTTTGGGCAATCTTATCACTTGGAGAAGTAAGAAGCAATTAATTGTAGCTAGATCAAGTGCTAAGGTAGAGTTTAGAGCTATGGCTCACAGTATATGTGAGCTCTTGTGGATTTGTATCATCCTGAATGATTTGAAAGTTAGATGGCAAGGACCTATGAAGCTCTAATGTGATAATAACTCAGCTATTAGTGTTGCTCAACCCGGCACAACATGACAGAACTAAACACATTGAGATTGATAGGCACTTCGTTAAAGAAAATTGGAAAGTGGGCTTATTTGCACCCCACACAGTCCCACTACCAAACAGATGGCAGATGTATTGACTAAGGGGTTGGCAAATGCACAATTTCAACATGTTATAAGCAAGATGGGAATGCAAGACATCTATGCACCTACTAGCTTGAGGAGGAGTGGTGAAAATCATAACAGTGATTTAGGAGAAATTATTTCTTAATCATAAAATAGGAAACAAGAGGATATCATGGATATTTACTTTAGGAAATTGCTGTAAATGGGGGATATTGCTGTAAATAGGAAATATTTTAGTTACCTAAATTAAGGTAGGACTGGTGTATATATTCAAAGGCACTTGTTGTGCAAAATAAGATAAAAGATTACTTCTTTCTTAACATTGCTTATTTATGTGTATGTCATACCCATGATTACATAAAACAGCACACTTACAAAGGAAAATAAAAGAAAAATATACCCAGTTAAAATAAGATTATCATCGTGGGGATTCCAATCAACACAGTGAAGATCAGCATTATGAGCTTTTTCAACCTGTCAATGAAACACAGAAAAACAGTTGCACCTAAGTTTTTATATCACAAGCCGAACAAAGTATTTACAGAAGTATGTCAAAAGGATGCAGATTGTGATATTGCATGCAAAACTTGGGAACAGGTTGATTCAAAAAAGTAATCACTAAAGCAGTAAATGTGGATAATTCATAACTTCAAACTTTAGTCTATTCAATGTCACTGAATTGAGTGAATAAAAGACAACCAAGATTGTACTGGGAACAAAATAACCCATCAACCACAGAGTCAAACAAAAATCTCCAGGTCTGCAGACCATCAAATAAGAATTAAGGAGCACCTCTTTAGAGGTGATGTTATATAGCTGAGCACCAAATAATAGATGAGATCCAGAAGAATCAATGTCAAGTGTCGTTTCCTCAGGAGTAGAATAAAATCCCTTACAACTAGATCAATGATGTATGCTGCAACTGTCACTGAAAAAATTATTTGACAACAAGTTTGTGCCTCACCAACATGATGAATTGCTATTTCCATAGAGAATTAAGAATTTTCATAAACAGGGAAAAAGTTTAACTTGAAAAATTATAAGAATACTTCAAAAACAGAAAGAAGAACAAACCTTGATAACAGGTCCAGTGCCAACTCGAGCATCCCATAATATAAGGCATGAATCATCTCCTACGCTACAGAACTGCTGTGCACTTCAGAAGGATACAAGTACCATCAAAACTAGTACAACAATCTAACATCATCAACAGGCTTTGCTCCCACCGTAAGCAATCAGTATATAATAACATGAGAAATTGGGAACAAGCTTAGAAGAATATTACCCCATTTTTTATCAATATTCGACATTGTATGTCTGAAGAAAAGATTTGCTCGTAAAGAAACACTTAAAAAAAAGGAGGTTTTATTAAACATATTTCTAGTGAAAATAACAGCCCTACTCTTTTAAAATTAGAAAATGAAATTAATTGTATACCAAAGAAGACAGCTCTCTAACATCATACGGAAGATAAACTAAAGAGTTGAACCCCAAAAGGTCGCAGAACAAGTTCCTCAATGCAGTAGAGCCAGGCCAGGTCATGCAAGATACCTCGATGGACAGAATGCGACATCTTCAACTGTATCCTCGTGCCCATGGTAAACACCCCTTGGTCCAACCGAAGGGCTATCAGCATTTTTATCATTACCGTCCCCAACCTTTTTAACTGTTGATCCACCTGAAGTCTTGGGTCCTGCTGAATCAGTGGCAGCTAACGTGACATGGTCCTGGATGCTCCACAAAACAACAGACCTGTCCTTCCCTGCAGTGAAAACTTTGCCACTGAGAATGAAATCTTAATAAAGACAAACAAATTCCAAGAAGATTTCAAAAAGAAACCAAAATAAAGAACTACAATATTTAGGCAACAAGGTTCATAAACATATTGAAACAGGTATAAACAAGAAACACTTCAACCTCCAGAAAGCACATAAGGTTCAGTTTGGCACATTGCAAGAGCAAATTCTGCATTATCCTGATGTCCAGTCAAAATCTGCAAGAAGAGTTATAGAATAAAATTGTTTTTGCCTTGAAGAAACACTAGTAATTATTTTCTCAATTTCATGCAATGAGTCATCATATCGCAACAGACTGATCTGAATCACGAAATCCAGTATATCCCATTCTTCACTTTATGCAGTAAAAAGAGTGGAATGTCTTGACTGCACTAAGGGCGATGTACCAAAACTGTTGTCAATAATATCACGAAGATGCTGGTAGAATCCAACTAAATTATCAAACTAAAGGGGCAAAGTATCACATTAGAGTAATGAGTATATACCAAATCTGGTTGGGAATTTGTGGCTCCAAGTAAAGCATGGCGGTTGGGTTGGGCTTCAACATCCCATATGAGGACCTTAAGTTTAGAAAGACAATGCAAACAGAGATAATCATATCAAACAAACAAAATACTCATATGCCTGTATATAGAAAATTATAAACAGGAAACTCACCTCAGGGCTGTCAGTATGAGTGGCAACTATCCCACTATTCTGAGGAAGTTCCCTGATTCTGTTTACCTGCAACACGTTTTAAGAGATCAATGGAAGAAATCTTTGCATAAGTAACGCCATTTTAAAGAAAATGTTAAGCCAGTCGTATAAATGAGGTGGAGGAGGACTTATTAGAAGCGGACAGGCCTTTAATAGGCATTACAGAACAACTCAACCTGTATAAGTGATGATTCAAAGGATTCCACCAGCTAAAATGTGAAATGAGTATGGCATAGAAATTTAAGCATATTTGAACATACTTTCTCCGATAGCTTCATACCTCTCCAGGATGTATGATGGTTTTGTGCTTTCTAACAAATGGAGACCGTGCTTCTTCATTGAACTGAAATATAGAACATCAGGCAAGAACACAAGCAATTATGCTTAAGAGACAATTCAGTAAATATTAAAGAAGAGAGCCACAACTAATGAGTGAAAGTACAAAATGATTTTGATAAAAGCTATAACCTGAGATATGTGCTCTGCAGCAGCAACCCTAGGCTTCACAACTTCACAATTTGCAATGACCAAAGTGTTAGGAACACTACCATCAGTCTGGCCATAAACAAAAAAGGAAAAAAAATTCAGAAGAATTACAAGAAATCTTGTTGCTTCTGTAGTAGGCAAACTAAGTATAAGTCTATAAGTGAACTGAAGAAGGGAAAAAAATGGAGATTGCCAAGTCGAAGTCATATAGTTAACAACCATGAGAAAACACGTAACAACAAGACAGATGAAAAATAGTCTCAGCACCAAAGGTCAAACTCCAGAAACGAAAATTCCGTCAGAATTTTTATTCACAATTTCCAAGTTCATTTGACAGGGAAAAACGATACAAGTGCAATAGGGATATGCATATAACCTTGCTAGGATTCTTTTTTTTTTTCACCGTTCTTCCAAAAACTGAATGTAATGCATACACCTACACACCAACTCAAAAGATGGATGCAATTCAAAGTACAAGAGAACGCATAATAACGGACATGCCTGCTCAGAGAGGTAGAGACGTTGTTTATTTTTGTAAGTGGATTGTTCAAGCTGCGGCCCCCACCTATTGAGAACAAAGTCGAGAAATCAACTAGCCAACAAATAAAAGAAGAGACTAAACAGTTGTTCCAAAAGCTAGAACCATGACAGACCCTTCATTCACCTAAAACTAAAATGAAGAGTACCCATCAAATAGCTCTCTAAAATCATCACTTACAAACCATCAAAAGTTATCACTTTGACAAATTACATACATAATAGATCCCAAAGTGATGCAAAAACACACAAAACTTAGAATAAAGATAACGCAACGCAAAGCGTACACAATAATGTAGACCAAAAAGGGAAAGAAAGAAAGAACCCTACAAATGAGGGAAGAAAAAGAATCCACATACCGGCAGGAGAGAGAAGGCCAAACAAGGTTATGATTAGCGAGCCAATCATAGAGAACAGGGACCAACGCCTTCCACTGCGTGTACTTCTCGTCAGCAGAAGGTTGGTGAGACTTCTTTCCCTCCTTCATTTTGGCCGTACTTTGTTGATATTGTTCCTTTTCATCCTTGGGCTTAGGTTTACGACCTCTCTTCTTCGGCGCTTGAACCTCCATTGTCGACTCTGAAACTTACAGAGTAGAATCTCGAATAAGAAAGAACTCAAGAAAAGAAAAGGCGACAAACCTAAAACCCTGTTCGGACCAAGCACGAGAGCGAGAAAGACCTACCGCGTGTTGACTGAGCGCGAGATTGTAGGGTAAGTTTAGTGGGGAGTTTATTAATGAAGTAAAATATAATGTAATATTATTTTATGTTTAAGAGAATGGCTTCTAATATAGTAGAATGAATTTTTTGATAAATTATAATAGAATGAATTGAAATAGAAAATGATAGTTTTATATTTTATTTTAAACAGTAAAAGTAAGAAATTTTTATTTGAAAAGTTTATAACGCAATATAAATTATTAGCATTTCTTCTAAACAATATTTTACTATATTATATTATGAACCCTTTTATTTTTTTTGAACAATAATTTTTTAATATTACATCTATTTATATTCCTTTTTATTATAAACGATTATATACTATTTCGTTTCATGAATTCATTCCATTAAAAATCTTATTTTCAATTAAATATAACTTAAAGTGAAGGGTCAAAAGGTGAAAGTAATTAGCTAAAAGGGGCATTAGTAGTGTTGATATTGGTCTCTTATACACACGTGTCTATGCTATCGTAGTTGTGCATTGTGATTGTGAGGTGTCCTTGCTTATTAAATATATATATATTAAGAATAAATGGGATAGGCAATCACTAAATTTTATCTCACTATCTATTTCATACATGGCTCAGATTGTTCCCTTTTATACTCTTGGTCATGCCTGTGACTTAAATACTCACAACCGTGACTCATGTCATTTTTTTTTCTTACGTTCTATTCCTATGTTACCATCTAATAAAGGCGAAATGGCGAATGTATGACCACATTTTTCTGCATGCAATACTATGATGGTTGAATAAAATATACAACATAATTTAAAAAATAGTAATAACTTTGACGTTTCAAAATTTCAATCTAGCAGTTTCTGAAAAAAATTTCAACTCAACTTACAAGTCAAACTCCACATGTTGTTAATAGATATTACTTTATATAACAATTCATTTACGATGAAAGCTTGTTATAAAAGTGAGGAGATTATAAAAAAAACAGATTAAAACAAGAAACTTCTACAACAAAAATGCCTCGCAGGCTTGACATATTAAGTCACTCCCATGAGAAGGTCTCATTGGTTTGACTGTTAAGTCACACACGTGACATAAAACAATTTAAGTATATATATACTAAGGACGAATGTGATGGACAATCACAAAATTCTATCCCACTGTTCGTTTCATGAATGGCTCAGATTGTTCCCCTTTATAATCTTGATCACGCCTGTGACTTAAATAGTCACAGTCGTGACTCATACCATTATTTATTTATTTTTCTTATGTTATGTTCCTACATGCATGGTACCATCTAACAAGGGTGAATGTACAATTATGTTTTCTGCATGCTATATTACAATGGTTGAATAAAATATACAACATAATTTAAACAAATAGTAATAATTTTAACGTTTCAAAATTTTAATCCAACAGCTTCCAAAAAAATTTCAACACAAGTCAAACTCATACGTTGATGTTGACAGATGTTACTTGATATAACAATCTATTTACGATAAAAGCTTGTTATAAAAGATAGAAGATTATAAAAAGATAGATTAAAATTAGAAATTTCCATTAAAAAATGCCTCTCCTTCTCACGAGAGTGACTTAACATGTCATACCCGTGACATACAACAATTTAAGTATATTAAGTATTATATGTTAAGGTCAAATGGGATGACGACCACACTTTTTCATCCAAGAGTCCAATTCATCCAATGACTTCAAGGATCAACACTTTTCATCAACTCACAAGTATTATTAAGTATATACTATTAAATGCACGGTTATGACTTGTTAACTCACAACCGCACATGTTATTATCATTTTATTATTATTATTGATTAATTATTATTGTATTATTAATTATGATATATTCATTATTAAATTTTATTAAATTTTATTTATGTTATCATTAATTATAAATTATTACATATTTTTATTAACTAATTGTTAATTATGTAATTATTAATTTTTATTATCATTTACTATATATTATTATTAATTATTAAAAATTATTATTTAATTTTTATGCACGTTATTATTAATTATTAAATACTCACAAGTATTATTAAATATATATTATTGCACTCGTGGTTTTGACTTGTTAATTCACAATCGTCCATGTTATTGTTATTTAATGATTATTATTTGATTATTAATTATAATATTATTCATTATTAAATATTATTAATTGTTTTTATTTATGTTATTATTAATTATAAATTATAACATGTTTTATTAATTCTTATTATTAATTAATTGTTAATTATTTAATTATTAATTTTTATTATTATGAACTATAAACTATTGCATGCATGGTTATCACAACCATGCATGTTATTATTAATTATTAAATATTAGTAATTAATTATTATGCATGTTATTATTAATTATTAAATAACATTATTTAATTATTAAGTCTATGCTCTTAAGATCTGTTCAAACTCCATATGTTATTGTTGACAGATGTTGCGTAATATAACAATTTATTTATGATGAAAGGTTGTTATAAAAGAAATGAGATTATAAAAAATATTTTAAAATCAGAAATTTCCAAAATGCCTCACAGGCGTAACATGTTAAGTCACTCCTGTGAGAAGGTCTTACAACTACTATATACTAAGCATGAAAGGGACAACAATCACGCATTTTCATCGAACCGGTCACTTCATCCAACGGTCCTAATTTTTACCCATCAAATAGTCTCAATAACATCACTTAAAATACCGAACTCTCGCAGTTTCTACCATTTTCACAAATTACTCTCTCATTCTCTCATAAGGCTCTGTTTGGTTTGAGAGTTAATAATGGGATGGGATGGAACGTAACACATTTCTATCGTTTGTTTGAAGGTTTCATAATGAAATAGAATAGAATGGACTGGGATGGAAGTGGAAGGTTTCACGTTACATTCCATTTCATCTTAAAAAGTGAAAATAAGAAACCTCCGATTCGGAGGGGGTTAGGATGGAACGTAAACTAATAAATACATACTACCTAATATACCCTCAATAATTCTTGTTAATATCAACTCTGATCAAATTATAATATTAAAATATTAAATAGAATATAGTAATATTTAATATAATAAAATTTATTAAATAATTAA
>JANSVA010000217.1:13401159-13416838 GCA_025504915.1 Erythroxylum reticulatum
CACCGAACCTCTATAAAAACAGTGTTTGCTCTTCTTCCTTATTCTTAGCATTTAAATTTGTTTAAATTGTTTTGTGTGAATTAACTTCTGATTTTATTGTAGAATTTTTAATAAAAAGGTTTAAAGATCTATTCAACCCCCCTTCTAGATCATTTACAAAATCTTTACTCACGAGTGTGACATGTTAAGTCACACCCGTTAGCATGCTATTATATGATAAAGAGAGAGTCAAACCACTTAAAAATTTCATGTTTAAGTTGACTCTCTGCGAGTTCCGCCTGTAACCTGAACACGAGGGTGACATAAAGGCGAAGTTTGGTAGTTGCACATTCGTGCGCAAGCACGATTGTAATAGAGAGCTGATCATCTGTAATTACACGATTGTACACACATACGATTGTAACAGAAAGGGCGTCATCTAGTGGTTGCACGATTGTGCTGTCATGCTATGCCATTTTTTTTTCTTTTCTTACCTTTTGTTCCTACATGCATCTTAATATCTAGTAAGGACGAATGTACGGTCACTTTTTTCGTAGATCTTACCTCATGTAACAATTAATTTGCACACATATTATTTGATAAGGAGATTATAAAAAAATAGGAAGCATACTAGTATCTTTTAATAATTATTATTCATTTCATTATTAATTATGGTATTATTCATTATTAAATATTATTAAACATTTTTATTAATTCTTATTATTAATTAGTTATTAATTATTTATTTATTATGTCATTATAAATTATTATTATTATTATTAACTATAAACTATTGCATGCACTGATGTGAATAAACAAGTAGCAACCATGCATGTTATTATAAGTTAGTAAATATTATTAATCAATTTTTGTTAATTGTTATTTGATTATTAATTATAGTATTATTCATTATTAAATATTATTAATTATTTTATTTATTTTATTATTAATTATAAATTATTGCATGTTTTTTATTAATTCCTATTATTAATTAATTATTAATTATTGATAATTATTTAATTATTAATTATTATTAACTATATACTATTACATGCAGTTTGTGACTAAAATGTTATTATTAATTATTAAATATTATTATTATTTAATTATTATGCATGTTATTATTAATTATTAAATATTATTATTTAATTATTAAGTTTATGCTAATAACTAGTCGGATCTTCGTCCTCCTCCTAACATGTATTACATCTAACGGTCCCAATTTATTTAACCCCTCCAATTTATTCCATTAACTTTTAAATAGTAGAAACAAATTCAACGTATCATTCCTTCTGATAGAAATCTATCAACCTAATTAATAAATAAATCAATCTCTTTCATCCTTCTCCTTGCTAACACTTCTAATCTCTCCTGCTCTCTTCAATCTTTAATTAATTATTAATATTTTATTATTAGTTATTAATTGTTACTAATTATTTATTAATTATGTATGCATGTTATTATTAATTATTAAATATTATTAAATAATTATTTTAAGTATCGTCACAGGTTGTGACCATATTTTTCATTTTTTAATTAATATAATTAATTAAAGAAAATATAATTAATTGATTAAAATAATTATATTAATTAATTAAAATATAATTAAATGTTATTATTAATTATTATTAAGTTAATTAAGTACTATACACTAGGGCTCACAAGCTAACCTTCAATACATATATTTTCTTTTTTATTTTTAATTAAATATAATGAAATATAATTAATTAATTGACAAATTAAAATATAATTAATTAATTAAAATATAATTAACACATATATAAAATATAACTAATTCTAATGACCGCTCTAATTTCACTTTATTAAGCACTATATGGCAATAATTTACAAACGAGAATCAAAAAATGGCTCCATTGTTATCACCAATTAATAACTCTTTAACTCTTTCCAACAAATGGTCTCAATCATGTAGTAAAGACAACAATAATGTAATATCTCATTACCTATGTTAAGGCTAGAATTGTGATTTATAAGAAAGTACTGAGAAATTAGGAAATGCACATTATGTTTTAGTTAAATATGACATGCATATTTTTGTACATAAATATGATTGTACATGCATTCATTGACATTTTTCGGGTATAATTAATTTATAAATGTGATTAAAATGTGAATTGAGAGTTATTTTAGTTAAAAATTTATTTGGAGACTATTAGCATTATTTCGGAATTTTTGGTGAATTCAAGGTAAATTTAGACTAGGACAAATGCCAAGTAGTAGGATAAATTGATGCATGATAAATTTTAATGATTTAGTCTATAATTGAGTGACATTTGGCATAGGTAAATTGGTGACAAAATGGACTAAGAATTAATTGACAAATGGATCAATCATTATGAGACAAATGGGCTGGTAAGTTGATGACAAATGGCATAGTTGATTAGTGGACAAGTGACTTAGTTAATTAGGAGACATGTGGCAGCTTAAGGAGGAGATAAATAGCTTACATGCTAAATGACACATGTTAAGGTAGTTTGGAGACACCTTGCACCTAGTTGAATTAAGCTAAGTTGCTGCTGGAAAAATCCACCATCTTCTTCTCCTTTCTCCAGTGAAAGTTGCTGCTAACATACATCTCTGTAATTTGGTTTCAACCTTGCTAAATGACCAGATCAACTTCATATGTTTAACCTTTACAAGATAGTCAAAGAACTAGATTTTTGTTGGTCTTTGTCCTAGCCAAAAATCAACTTGTTTTTACCTTTACTTTGTGACAATCTTGCAAGCTTAGAGGGCTAGATTAGCTTGAGGTTTTAAAGGAGATTTTGATCTTAACAAGTAAGTAAATGATTAGTGTTTATAACATGTTATGATAGAGAATTTAAGATGATTGAATTGGGAAAGATTGTATAAGATGTTGATGTGGAAGTGTGATGGAATATTATGAACTGGAAAACTTTCACTGAACATGTCTCTGTATTCTGATTATAACTTGACCTGTGTATTTCTAAATGAGTTGATTCTTAATTCAGATTAAAATAGAGACATATGTCTAAAACTTTCTTGAAGAATTCGAATGTTAATTCTATCTCTAAGCATTTCAAAATATGGCTAGAAGTAGAGTTATGAGTTATGTTACAGTTTAAAAAAAATAGTATGAACTGTTTTAGGTATAACTTTCAGTATATTGAATCAAATTGTACAATTTTGGTGTTATCAAAAACTGGAAATATAGTAGAACAATTGTCTAGAAGAAAGTGTTACCGAAATACACCATTTTCCTTGTCATAAATATCATGCAAAGTTATCCCGAAAAGGGGTGTTGGGATGAAAATGCTGAGGTGTGCTGAAATTTGATAACTTGAATGTTTTTACTGAAAATGCTTCGATATTTTGGTGATATTTTGATCTGTAGATTTCCAAATGAAATGATTCTTATTTTAAATTGAAGTAGAGACATTTGGATACAAATGTTAAGAAGCAATTGAATTTGAATTCTGTCTTTAAGGGTCTTGAAATTTAGCTTGAAAGTAAGTCTTGGCTTGGGCAGTAGCACTACTAGGGACTAAAATCAGGTCCTGTTGTTATTGAATAAATTGTATTGATATAGGCCAAATCAGACAAAAGTGTCTTCACAAAAGTTATAGCTTATTCTCTTATCTTTCAATTGGTATTAAGTTTGAATTTTTGGATATCTGAGCTGAAAGCTGAGTTGTACAATTCGAGGGTATGATCATGTACTAGCTAAAAGTTCAAATATACACAATCTGTGGTATTGTGAGCATAACTCACAGAATACTAAATCAAATTGGATGATCTTAGAGTCATTAGAAACTTAATACATGGATGAACAAATTTTTAGAAATAAGTGTTGCCAAATTATTTTATTTTCCTGATGATAATGAACAGACAAAGTTGACCCAAAAGTATATTGTTAGAAAAATCTGAATTGACTAATTGAGTTATGAAATTAGTTTCACATTATTTTATTATAATCCAAACCCTAGGTACAAATTATTAATGAGGGTTTTGATATATGAATGATTTGGTAATAACAATTCGATAAGATACCCGAGATTGTTATTGAACATGTATTATACATTTTTTATATACATAGATGACCATAAAGGCATGCTTATACATTTGTGCAAAAAGTGTGATTTTTGTAAATGTTTTTTTGTATGATATAGAGGAGCACATTGGATGTCAGTTAGACATTGCTGGACCATCCAAGCAATAGCATATTGGAGTGTACTGTGAGTCAACCTAGATGAATTTCCTAGGATTGATTTCATTTGGTTTGTTAAGCTTCCAATTATTGAACTGTTGCGAATTGTTCTGAATTCCAAACTTAAAGTCCGAGGAGTAAATATTTGGGACTGTATTGGAAGTGCTCTGATTTGTTTGATAATTCTGTATGAAATGTGGATTCTCAACAAAAGTTGAATGCTGGACTTAGGTCCGAAGATTATGAAATTCTGATTGTATTATGCTATGCAAATTCTCAACGAAAGTTGAATGTTTGACTTAGGTCCGATGATTACGAAATTCTGACTGTGCTTTATAAATGATTATGACATATGTAAATTCTGAATTGATGCATTTCATAAAATGCATGCTCAGATAAAGGCGTTGTGACCGGAGTAGCCAGTATCAAGCACTTGTACGTAGAGCTTTGCTCCGTGGTATATGATTCTGCACATAGAGCTATGCTCCGTGATATATGTTTCTAATTGAGCCCAATGGGCCAGTATTTGTATATGTGATATGTGATAGGTAATCGGTCACAACAATAATAACGGATGTGGAGTATCATATGCATTTGTATTTGTTTATATATGTTCTGATTCGCAATAATTAAATGATGTGCCATGACAATGTGAGTTTATGGAATATACATGTTTTGCATGATTAGTTGCGAAATATGTGATTTGTGTTTATGAATCCGGTGAAATCATCAATGATGGTTTCGCAAAACTCATAAAAAATTGCAACGTGGCTTTCAGGTTCAAAGGAGTTATCCAATTAGACCAATTGGAGTTCAGCCACTGTAAATGAGTATGAGTTAGGAGTCGGGATTAGTTTGCACCTGCATATGTCTTTAATAATTTTATTTTCAAATTATGTTCCGAAAAAAATTTGTATTAAGTGTATGTGATTGAATTGGTAACAAAATGATATTATGATTATAAGTTTTCTTTTGTATCTGAAATGGGCCCAATTGGCCATTGTAACACTTGTGAATGGAAATATTTTTAAATAAAGTGGGCTCGATTTGATTAATGATTTTTGCATAACTATACATTGTTTAAAGAAACAAAAGTTTTGTAATGAATTTTGACTGAATGATCGTTCTAACATGCCACCCTTGCGGGGTGCGTATTCGGATATCACTAAGGATGTTGGGTACGTGTCCTACGAGAGTGGGGTGCTACATTTTGGTATCAGAGCCCAGATTTAGTATCTTACATGGGCGTTTTTCGAAATATGTGTCAAAATACATGCATTTAGTCATGTCATAGTAGGCAGTAACAACTGATCCCCAGTCTGAGTTGCATGTATATAAGTCACATACATGGGCATTTGTTAAGTGTTTGAATTGATGGAAGTAATGGGAAGAATAATGATCTGTCTGAACGTGAGAAAATGAAAGTTTGTGGATATGTAGATATGGGAAATAGTATATGGTCAGATATGATAAATAACGATTTAATGCCTTTGAATTGATGAATGTATTATAGAATACGACATCAATTGTATATTGTAGTAATATATATCCCCGAATGCAATATAGATGTGAATATTTGATCGTGGATTGGTCAAGGAAAATAGAGAAATAAGTGGAAATGATGAGATTAAAGTATACAAATAGAATGAAATGAAAAAAAATTATTAGGATCCTAAGAAGATGAACTTGGAACTAATCTGGTAATTGATTAATGTGACAAGAGTTATGATCCACTATAAGAATATGTTAATGAAATTGAGATTGGAATTTCAGGATGATTATGTATCTATAATTCCGAATTGATAAGTGAACATATGTATGTATAATGATATAATGGTAATTGGAAGAAGGGATAATGATAGTGATATATGTAAAAGTTGTCACGGTTAAGTTAATTTGTTATTTTGTGAACACATATTTAATAATGGGATCACCATGACAAGTGAGAAAATTGAGCACATAAGTATTATATGCATGGAGATGTTATAGGAAGCAATCTATGATATATGAATATTTGTTAGTCGTAGTCCCCATAGTTTAAAATCTAAGATGAATTAGAGTAACGCATGAAAGTGCTTATAGTGGTCAATCAGGGATAGATTGAGATTGTTAATGATGTTATGGTATGTGATTAATTAAAGGAAAAAGAAGAAGGGCACGATTGTGGCATAGTCCCCTCGACCGAGGACAGGCGCAAAAAGAGAAGTGTTGACCTAAATCAAATGAGATTAAGGTATCCTGAGCATAAGTTATTAATTAGTAAATTATCTTAAATACATCTCTGGATAAGATGTAATGATTTTGATGGTATATACTAAGGTATAAAAGTAATGGATCTGCTTAATGTTTCACTGAGCCTTATTATAAAGGATATTTTGATCATATAAGTTATGACATAAATTGATCTTATTGTGATATGATGAATACTTGAAATTGATCTTTTTGAGGTACTAAGAATGTCTAATAAACAATGAATGGAATTGTTGATTGATAAGGATTAGATGAACAATATACTTGATAGTAGCAAGAAATCTTCTTTGGAAGGAAAATTACACCGAATAAGGTTAAGTAGACCAGATGGTTTACTTTTAAGAATGAATGAAAATGGAATTAATTAAAAGTGAATATTGGAGTTCCATTCCTAACAAAGACTAAAGCATAAGATGTAGAATATGCTACTGAGAGTATATGCATTTTGTTTGATGTGAATTATCCAATTATGTGATTGGATTTTTGAAATTGAGGCGACACTCTTGCTAATGTGATGAGAACTTAGGCCCACATTACATTATGCAAATATGTTCAGGGAATATAAATTTGATTTGATGAATGTGTTGCCAACACAAGAAGTTAAGATTGTGAATAAAATGAAATGAGGGGAGAAACTAATAATAATGGTTCGACATTGCAATAAATCAATGGGTAATTAGAGGAAGTCGAATGAATGGAGAAAATCATTCGAGAAAATGAGACAATAAGGGAAAACTGAAAATAATATGAGATAATGTTACTTCATTGAGGAATTAAGTACTTAAGGAATTACGAGAACTAATCATGCGTATTTAGAGTTTTAGCAATATTTTTTAGAGTTAAAAATACCCCTAAAAGTGTCATGGTATTGAAGAATATAGTGATCCAATTTTGTTTGGATTAATTAGTGACTATGATCGTAGATGGGATCTTGAATGTATTCGAAGAGTTGAAAAGAATATTTTGATTACTTAAGGAAATCTGCAGTTTTGAATGAATATGAAAATCTATCTATGCACTAAAGTGAAAGCTATACGTAGCATATTTTGTTATATGATGCATTTCATATAATACATGTTATGATAAAGGTATTGTGATCAGAGCAGCTAGTCTAAAAGAGCTTTAAGCTCAGTATTCTGTACGTAGAGCTTTACTCCGTAATTTCTATTTCTGACTGAGCCTAATGGCCAGTATTTGTACCTGTACCTGAAAGGCACTCGATCACACAAATAATAACTAATTTGGAGATTTTGTATTATATAATGATGTTTCGCATCAGAAATAAGGATGCATCTTATTGTAGTATAATAAACTAATTTAGTATACATAGAGACAATTAAAGTCTTATGAGTTGAATGTTTGATACATGATTTGAAATTTGTTGAAATAGCCAATGCTTTTTAAGCTTGGAGACATTATATGTACAGTGAAACATTTCGGATTTTATATACAAATCAATAAAGTTTGAGGTACTTATTGAGTTTGAAAGAATTTTATACGAGACTGAGACAATGGATAGAAGTATTGAAGGACTATGAGTGTATAAATGAGTACTATCTTGGTAAAACTAGTGTACGTATCTGTTGCTTGAGCAGAAAAAATTCAAAAAAAGGAATAGCACAAAATTAGATATTGTGGTTACTAAATCTTGTGTAATGAAGAGCATAGAATATTGAGTTGACTTTTGGGCAAACCAAAGTACTATAAGCTAACGATTTTAAAATTAGTTTTGTATGAAAAGACTAGCAAAGCCTAAATTAAGGATTTAGAAATTATGAATCTTATTGAGAAAATTGAAAATTGATATTGAATCCGAATTTTTAGTTTGAATAGGAAAATAATACCCTGTGATTATAACATGAAGTTTATGTGCACAATAAAGATGATTGAGTACAAGATTGTTAGAGATAGCACAAATAACAACTTATGATATACATTCTAGTAGGAATACGATGAAATAATGTTTGATGGCTATGGATGTAAAAAGGTGAATACATGTATTTGTTGTCAACTGTCTTAATTGTTGGAGATATGCTTAAAGCTTATATTTTGGAGTTCATAGAAATATGAGGTCAATGTTTAGTTTTAATTGACCTTAAGCATAATAATCAATATCACAGTGATATCATTATAATATCATATGAGATGTTATACGACAGAAAGAGTCGACTACCTTTATATTTGGGTGAATAAGGCCTTTAAAAAGTTTAAGGCCAGAAGTGATAGGAGATGTTGATGATAAGTGAAATTGATATGTACTAGAAATTAAGTGACTCATGAAAGAAGAATGAATTAGGAAGAGCAACATCAAAGGTTTGGAGTAAAGTGAGATAGACACATGAGTTAAGTGTATTAACACTAAAGAGATGTGAATTATCAAGCAAAAGATGAATTGTTTATGAGAGTATCATCTTGCCAAGGTGTGCTCAGGTTAGGAAAAAGGGGAGCTAAGCCCGACATAAAATTGTCCATATGAAAATTTTGTAAGAGAAGGACCATAACATATAAGTTTGTAACAGCAGCAAAGATTTTTAAATTACATAAAGTGTGATATGTGAGTATGCTAAGAAATATTGATATGATTTGACTAATATTTATTGTCATCATAGGAAGTGAGAATTTTGAGTAATCTGAAATATATTAAGGAAATAGACAAGATAGTTTGATATCTGGATAAGTAATTGGAAATCCGATTGATTCTATTGACTATAATCAAGTGGAAAAGAATTATTTGAGCGAGGAAGCCACATGGGAAATAGAGGAGCATATGAGGAATCAGTACTCCTACCTATTCGACCATTCAGGTAAGAATTTAGAGGATGAAATGTTTTGACAGGAAGGGAGAATTGTAATATCCCATTACCCATTGTAAGGCTAGAATTGTGATTTATGAGAAAGTACTGAGAATTAGGAAATGCACATCATGCTTTAGTTAAATATGACATGCACATTTTTGCACATAAATATGAATGTACATGCATTCATTTACATTTTCGGGTATAATTGATTTATAAATGTGATTAAAATCTGAATTGTGAGTTATTTGAGTTAAAATTTTATTTGGAGACTATTAGCATTATTTTGAAATTTTTGGTGAATTCAAGGTACATTTGGACTAGGACAAATGCCAAGTGGTAGGATAAATTGATACATGAAAATTTTGAATGATTTAGCCTCTAATTGAGTGACATTTAGCATAGTTAAATTGGTGACAAATGGACTAAGAACTAATTGACAAATGGATCAATCATTGTGAGATAAATGGGCTGGTAAGTTGATGACAAATGGCATAGTTGATTAATGGACAAGTGACTTAGTTAATTAGGAGACATATGGCATCTTAAGGAGGAGATAAATGGCTTACATGCCAAATGACACATGTTAAGGTAGTTTGGAGACACCTTGCACCTAGTTGAATTAAGCTAAGTTGCTGCTGGAAAAATCCACCATCTTCTTCTCCTTTCTCCAGTGAAAGTTGCTGCTAACATACATCTCTGTAATTTGGTTTCAACCTTGCTAAATGACCAGATCAACTTCATATGTTTAACCTTTACAAGACAGTCAAAGAACCAGATTTTTGATGTTCTTTGTCCTAGCCAAAAATCAACTTGTTTTTACCTTTACTTTGTGACAATCCTGCAAGCTTAGAGGGCTAGATTAGCTTGAGGTTTTGAAGGAGATTTTGAGCTTAACAAGTAAGTAAATGATTGGTGTTTATAGCATGTTATGATAGAAAATTTATGATGATTGAATTGGGAAAGATTGTATAAGATGTTGATGTGGAAGTGTGCTGGAATATTACGAACTAGAAAACTTTCACTGAACATGTCTCGGTATTTTGATTATAACTTGACCTGTGTATTTCTAAATGAGTTGATTCTTAATTCAGATTAAACTAGAGATATATGTCTAAAACTTTCTTGAAGAATTCGAATGTTAATTCTATCTCTAAGCATTTCAAAATCTGGCTGGAAGTAGAGTTATGAGTTCTGTTACAGTTTAAAGAACTATTTTAGGTGTAACTTTCAGTATACTGAATTAAATTGTACAAGTTTGGTGTTATTAGAAACTGGAAACATAGTGGAACAATTGTCTAGAAGAAAGTGTTACTGAAATACACCATTTTCCTTGTCATAAAGATCATTCAAAGTTATCTCGAAAGGGGTCGTTAGGATGAAAATGTTGAGGTGTATTGGAATTTGATAACTGGAATGTTTTTATTGAACATGCTTCGATATTTTGGCTATATTTTGATCTGTATATTTTCAAATGAAACGATTCTTGTTTTAAATTGAACTAGAGACATTTGGATACAAATGTTAATAAGCAATTAAATTTGAATTCTATCCTTAAGGGTCTTGAAATTTAGCTTGAAGGTAAGTCTTGGCTTGGACAGTAGCATTACTAGGGACATAAATCAGGTCCTATTATTATTGAATAAACTGTATTGATATAGGCCGAATCAGACAAAGGTGTCTTCATAAACATTATAGTATTCTCTTAGCTTTCAATTGGTAATAAATTTGTAATTTTTAGATATCTGAGCTGAAAGCTATAAGTTGTACAATTCGAGGGTATGATCATAGTCAAAAGTTCAAATATACATAGTCTGTGGTATTGTGAGCATAACTCATAGAATACTGAATCAAATTGGATGATCTTAGAGTCATTAGAAACTTAAGACATGAGTGAACAATTTTCTAAAAGTAAGGGTTAACAAATTATTTTATTTTCCTAATGATAATGAACAGACAAAGTTGACCTGAAAGTATATTGTTAGAAAAATCTTAAGTGATCAATTAGGTTAAGAAATTAATTTCATATTATTTTATGATGGTCTAAACCCAAAGTACAAATTATTAATGAGGGTTTTGATATATGAATGATTTGGTAATAAGAATTAGATAAGATACCTAAGATTGTCATTGAACATGCATTGTGCATTTTTGATATACATAGATGTGCATAAAGGCATGCTTATACATTTGTGCAAAAAGTGTGACTTTTGTAAATGTCTTTTTGTATGATATAGAGGAGCACATTGGATGTTAGTTAGACATTGTCGGACCATACAAGCAATAGCATATTAGAGTGTACTGTGAGTCAACCTAGATGAATTTGCTAAGATTTATTTTGATTTGGTTTGTTAAGCTTCCAATTATTGAACTGTTGTGAGTTGTTTCTCAATTCCGGATTTAAAAGTCGAGGAGTAAATATTTGGGACTGTATTGGAAGTGCTCTAATTTGTTTGATAATTCTGTATGAAATGTGAATTATCAACGAAAGTTGAAAGCCAAACTTAGGTGTGAAGATTATGAAATTCTGATTGTATTACACTATGCAAATTCTCAACGAAAGTTGAATGCTGGACTTAGGTCCAATGATTATGAAATTCTGACTGTGCTTTATAAATGATTGTGACATATGTAAATTCTGAATTGATGAATTTCATAAAATGCATGCTCAGATAAAGGCGTTGTGACCGGAGTAGCCAGCATCAAGTGCTTGCACATAGAGCTTTGCTTTATGGTATATGATTCTACACGTAGAGCTATGCTCCATGATATATGTTTCTAGCTGAGCCCAATGGGCCAGTATTTGTATATGTGATATGTAATAAGCACTCGGTCACAACAATAATAACGAATGTGGAGTCTCATATGCATCTGTATTTGTTTATATATGTTCTGATTCGCAATAATTAAATGATGTGCCATGATAGTGTGAGTTTATGGAATATACACATTCTACATGATTAGTTGCGAAATATGTTATTTGTGTTTATGAATCCGGTGAAATCATCAATGATGGTTTGCTCATTGAATTCGCAAAACTCATAAAAAATTACAACGTGGCTTTCAGGTTCAGAGGAGTTATCCAATTAGACCAATTGGAGTTCAGCCACTGCAAATGAGCATGAGTTAGGGGGTCGGGATTAGTTTGCACCTGCATATGTCTTTAGTAATTTTATTTTCGAATTATGTTCCGGAAAAAAAATTGTATTAAGTGTATGTGATTGAATTGGTAACAAAATTACATTATGATTGTAAGTTTTCTTTTGTATCTGAAATGGGCCCAACTGGCTATTGTACACTTGTGAATGGAAATGTTTTTAAATAAAGTAGGCCCGATTTGATTAATGATTTCCGCATACATTTACATTGTTTAAAGAAACAAAAGTTTTGTAATGAATTTTGACTGAATGATCGTTCTAGCATGTCACCCTTCCGGGATACATACTCAGATATCACTCAGGATGTCGGGTACGTGTCCTACTAGAGTGGGGTGTTACAAGTAAGTCGTCTTCCTCTCTTCCAACATCTCTCTCCAATTTCTCTGTCACCAATCAATAACTCTTACCTCTCCCCTTCCTCCTATTCTCTCTCCAACAAAGCCTTTTCTTTTTCTACCTCTCTCAAATTTCCATGAAATGTTTTCTCTTTTATTCTTCATAAACAATCCATAAAGTTAGACATAGAGCAGGAAGGATGATCCAATGCCCAAACTTACTATTACTCTGTCCTCGGCATTTGCAATGATGCCGATCAACCAAAAATCTACACTTGCCTAAAAAGAGAGAATCCATGTTATCATTTTTCTCTCACACACATCATTATCTAGGGTTTCGTAAAATTGGGGACAACGAAATTAAGACCTTCTCTCTCCCTCTCATCTACAAACATCGAACAATAATTCTCTATTTTTCAAATGGGGCAAGCTGAAGAAATGGATTCAGAATCTAACACGATAAGTGGAATCGCTTCATGATTCTTTTCCTTTTGACATAGATCATATTCTAGATCAATTTAAAATGTCTCTTTCACCCAAACTATCAAACAGATTATCAACAACAACAACCTCTCCCTTTTGTGTTTGTTAGTACGTCAAGTAGAAAATGTGAGTCAGGTTTAAGATTAACCATGTCTGCTCCTCAAGTAAAATGGTCTAACACGTGTACGCTTTAAGAGCAAGAGAAAGTTTGCTATTGATGTCGACACATTTTGTTTTATACCAACTTGATGAATTTAATGGTAGACATATAAGTTTTGTATTTCAAACATGGAAACTGCTTTTTCTTTTAAGGTGATTTTCACGCTTGCTGGTGTTTTAATTATTTATTTTCTTTAAAAAAGTTTATTACTTTTTAGTCGAAGGATATACTAATGATAATTTAAGAAGGTAGGGACTTTAAGAGAACTTCAGAGACTCTATAATGAGATTGAGTCAACTGATGCTTGCAAGTTGAATCGTTATTCAACTTCAGAAAAATCGAGGAAGTAGACTATTCGAATTTGGTTCATTTAATATTATGCCTCTGTATGGAACTCAAAATCTTCCCTTCATACTTGTAGAGACAAAAAGGCATCTCAGATCCCTTTAAAGTTATTGCAATAGAGATACCAGATGAAGCCATCTTATTGTGTCTTGATGAATTGATAGTATATAAATTGAAAAATTGTTGCATATATCGAAGATTTTAATTCATTAAAAGCTTTGATGCTAAATTAAAAGCTTTGATGCTATGTAAATTTTGTAGGTTATTGATGTTGCTAATGCATTGATTTTGAAACAACCTTTTAGACATCTATTTAGCAATGACATTGTAAGTCTTTTTATCCATTCCCATTTGTTGATATTCTGATCAAATGATTTATGGTTGAAATTTGATCACTACAAGAACAGTTGGAATTCACGACGGAAACATATCGACGGAATTTAGAATCTTGCAAATTACCAACGAAAACTAAAGTTCCGTCAGCAATATTAACAGAAAAAAGCATGTTTAGCGTCGAATAAAAAATCAGTCGGTAAATATAGCAAGAAATCAATTTGCGATGGTAAAGATGTTCGTCGGTAAATTAGTAAAAGAAAATAAGGAAATTATGACGGTTTTGGTTGTCCATAAAAAGACTTGATGGAAAATATATTTTAGCGACGGAAAAGTGATGACGGCAATAAAGGCTGAAAATTATGATGAAAAGGTAAAATTTTGCACTTTCCCGATGGAATGGTAGGGATGGAAAATTCTGTCGGTAACTCTCCATAATCAATACGTCATCATCTGATTGCATTTGAACGTTATTAACTTAACCAAAAAGACATCATTTGGTTAAGTTAAAACACACCCGTGCGTCCTCCCCCTACTCCACCGTCGACATCTCTGCTTCCTCTTTCTTCTTCTTCTCGTGTGTTTTTTGGTTTCTTCTCTGGTGAAGGTGTTGTGTGTCGTCGTTGGCATTGGCAGGAGGTTGGTGGTGCGTCAAAAGCTAGGTTTCTTCTCCCACCATTTGCGAACTCGTGGAGGTATGGTGTTACACCATACGTGGTTTGATTCATTTGAGTTTTTTTAGTATGTTTGAGTATTTTGTTTTGTATGTTTGAGTAATTTATGAATGGATAAGAACATTTAACATACTTGTGTTAGTGTTAGAAGGTTCAGGAAAAAAATTTGCTTGTGAAGTTGGGATGAATTTTTGATGCATATTAGGTGTTCAATGAAATGCCTCGTGTTTGAAAATTTTGTCAATGTGTGAAGATGAAGTTGATTTGTATCAGAGAATGAGTTAATGGGTGAGCCTATTTGATGATTTAGCCTTATTTGATGATTAAGGATAATGTATCAAATTACTTCTTATAGTGTTTAGCCTTATTTGATGATTTTATTCTTAATTGTGAAGTGATTTAGCCTTATTTGTGAAGTGATTCAACTTGCATATGTGAATGTTCTTAGCTTAATTTTGATTTTCTTAATCCTCTCCCAACATTTGTTTTCTTACTATGTGATAATGTAGTCATTAAACTTAGGATGAAGATGACATAGTACGTAAATTAAGTTATTTGGATTCAAATAGGGATGATAATTAAAATAGAAAATGGTTTACAATATAAAAGCACGTTTGTAAAATAATAAAGTTTTGATAATCTATAGTAACTAAATTGTTACTTAAATATCAAATTTAAATTGAATTTTAAATCAATCATAAAATTTACATATAAATCTCTTATTTTAAAATTTAAACCGTATGACATTTTTCAAATTTACTATCTTATTGAGTGTGTGCAAAAATAAAATTTGTCAATTAATTAAAATAAAGATATAAATAAGTTCACAAATATTATTTAAAGCAAAATAGTAACTTTATTTTAAATTTATTAATTTTTCAAATAATTTATAGTTATGCAGTTATTTATTTCATGCATATTTATAAATTGTACCAATATAAAAAATAAAACAAATGGCATGAACCATCCTTAAAATGC
>JANSVA010000217.1:13416938-13434049 GCA_025504915.1 Erythroxylum reticulatum
ACAGAGACTTGTAAGTATCTAAACTTGACACTTATATTGTAAATGTTTTACTTTGTTGTATTATAGATAATGATAATAGTATAAATGTCTGGTGTCATATATGGTTGTGTTGAGTGATTTTATTTGTTCAATAGGGGGGATATCATAAAAATAGAGAAAACTCTACCGAAATTTTTATAAAATGTAGTTCACATCTAACAATTTAGGTTAAATATGCAGGAAAAGTCTATGGGCATGAGGCCTACACCTACTTAGTTGTTTTTACACACTCACACGAAGAAACATGACGGCGTGACATTCATTAACAGCCGATGTAGAGAGCTAAATGTATGTGAAATTAATGCATTATTATTATTTCTTAATAGTAATCCCTTATCAATGTAAACATTGCTTCCTAATAGGACTAAATACAACATGTCATTCGACGACAGTCTCAGGAGGAACAACTTATTGATGAGACTTAGACGTAACTTGAGCCTGTCGGTGGTAGGGACCGTCGTGGACAGATATTCGAGCTAGATTCATTTGCGAACACATGTTATTCACAATCTTCCATGTTCAGTACAACATCGTCTAATAGACCAGTGGAAACCAGTGAAGTCACTGAGCTTTGGACACATATGCAGACATTGATGGAGCAGATGACTCAGCTGAGACAGGAGATGGAGCGGTTGAAGGGGAAAGGTAGTAGCTCAAAGCAACCACAATCACCAGCACATTAAGAATGTGGTTGTCATTTGTTTTCAATTACAAAGACTGATTATGTACACTGTAATGTTTTTATTATCAATTAAGAAAATTTTAACTATATATTACCAATCAACTTTCTGTTTAAACAAATTAAATATATAAACACATAAATTTATTATGCACAAATACTTCATAACTGTTGAAATTATGCATTTTTCATAAGATCATCAAATAAAAATTCATGTCGAGATTTAAAAAAAAATCTTACTTTCAATTACTAACGGAATATAGACCGTCGCAAAATGCATATAGTTACCGATAGAACAACATAAACCGTCGGTAATTGTTTGTGGTTTTTACCGAGTGTTCTTCTTATTCCGTCGGTAATATTAAAACATTTGTAACTTTCTTAACGACGGTGTACTGACGATTACATCAATCCGTCGATATATTTTACCGATGAAATCACACTTAATTTTTATCGTTAAATTTACCTACAGTCGTATTAATGATGCCATTGTTTGTCATTTTGTTCGTTGGTAATTATTATTACTGACAGAATTCTGTCATTTACCAGTAGTTTTTTCCATTGGTAAATGGTAGATTTCTTGTAGTGGATGGCGAATTAACTCATATGTTTATGCATGATAAAGATATGTCCAAATTCTTGTGTCCACATCAAATAATTCTTCAGATAATCTCTATGAAGGTGGGTTGCAGAGGGATCTTTTCTTATCCTTCATTGCAACTCTAAAGTATGCCAATGTTTGCTTATTGTTGTGTTTGGAGAGAATAAAGTAGCTAAAGTTTACTGACAGCTAGCATACTTGTCCAATTAGAGAATTGTTTGCAGCAAAGACATCTATATATTTTTTCATTTTTTAGGAATGGTGTGATTTCTGAAATTGGTTCGTTAGTGGATTATTGAAAATTGACTTAAGTATGAATTCAAATCTTTAATTTTTATAATAACAAAATTCCTTGACATTGCTTATTATACTCAAATTCAGGCAAAGCAAGGCTTTTGTTTAGGCAAATCATTGATTATGTTCGTATTTTTTCTTAATTTCCATATATATGTTAGTCATAGTAATTTTTTGTTTGAGTTGAAATATCCATTAGCCATGTTTTCTAATCTAGATATCCCCTGATTTCTATACTTGGTTTTAACTATATTTTTTCTTAGGTAGTTATTACCCAAATGAGTGATGATGACCATGTATCTTAATCTATTCATATGCTTTATATGGGGAAGATGAGGACGAAGCTTCGTAACTATCGCTAAGGAGTGCTACACTGCAATGTAAGCTTGAAATATAAGTTGACAAGCTAATAGCTAAAAATGGAAGACAGTAGAAAGCTTTTGATGACTAAGTCAAAAGAATTAACCTACAAGCATAATGTCAAATTTCTGAAAGAAACTTTGCAAAAGCCTTAGAGGTTAATCCACTACTTTCACATCCTGCATTTTTCATTAAAAATTTGTTAATTACTTTTTTGTAGCCACTGATTCTTTTTTACATCAAATAATTTACAATTCTGCAAAATTTTATGAATGACATATCTGGGTTTACTGCTTATTTAACCTTTAGCATGTGTATGAGGAAACAAAAGTGGAATGAGTGAACATTTCTTAGTTAGGAAACTTTTTTCACTAAAGTCTAATATTTGTATTTTACATGAAAATGTATCCAATTTGAGATTTGTGTTGTTTCTACAAAAGGAAAAAATAAATTGCTAGATGGAGTATATGGAGTCAGTCAAGAAACTCGAAGAGAAAATGATGTTTAATCAGCATGATTGCTTCACTGGTAAATGTAATGGAGAGGTAGTTTATCTATAATTGATATTTTTTTAGGTTTTCAAATTATTAAGGTATCTTTGCTAGTTAGGTTGATCAACCTAGCCAGTTTTGAGATGATAATGCACTGCTCCTATCAACTCTAGCTAGGATTCTTTTGTTGCATCTTGCCTTGGTATAAGTTTGTTTTTGACTCGGGACATATATGGCAAATGTCAGGCATAACTTGACTCCTTTGCATGCATCTTTTATGCACCATAAAAACCATCATGATGTCATTCAATGGTAAACATGTTTCAATTATTTGTTACCCTCATTATTGTATATCAGGTCTCCTTATGCTTTACTTTGCAATTAGTTTAAACTTGATAACTACTCATCTTCCATCTCTTGTTATTTTCAAAAGTTAGGGGTTTCTGTGAGTGAGGGCATTGCTGAGTTAAATAGGTTGCTTTAAAATGAACTTCAGTTAAGAAAGGAAGCTGAAGAGGAGGCCAACAAGCTCAAGAGTCAATTAGAGCATTTTTTGCAATCTGTGGTATGTGTTATGTGGATTACAATACTTTACTATTGTTATACTGCTTCTGTGTAATTCCAAGATTTTCTTCGTTCCCTCCCTACTTATATAAAAAGAGAAATGAGTTCGGAATTTGTTAAATATAAGGGGTTATTTCATGCTCTAGGCAAGTGATGATGTTGAGGTTATAAAGCTACACAAGAAACTGGAGGATGACGTAATGAAAAGAAGAAAATAGAAAAAGAAACTATGATTTTGAAAAGTTAGTTATTGCACGTGAATCATGAAGTTGATAAGGTAATTTTATTCAGATAGATGCTCTTCTTACTTTAAGCCCATAATTATTTGGTTTTAATACTAACTAAAATGCTTTCAAATAACTGCTTACATCAACATCAGTGGTTTTGAGAAATAAGATGAAGCAGATTTGTCTCTTCTTTAATCACAAATGTGTATTTTTGGAATTCTAGCCCTCCTGACGTCATTTTTATGTTTGCAGACAAGAAGGTATGTTGATAGAGGAGGATTTGGAAATGGCTTCACTTCTTTAGATTCCCTTATGTCTTAATATAGGCAGTCCCAGTTTAGTGAATCCACCAATGGACATAAGCCACCAGTGGCCTCACTTTTTAAGCAAGGTAAACAAATTTTACGCATGGAGTTGTATGATAACTAAGATCCAATTCATATGCTTCTTATATAATTTTTTCATAAAATTGTTTGATAGTTGTACTACAAAAAGTTTTGCAATTGCTTGAGTTAAAAGATGCCAATGTCAGAATCCATATAGTAAAAGTGGTGGCTAACTTAGTTGCCGAGGGTCAGTAGTACATATTTTACCCTGTTTAGTTTTGCTTTCAAGTTACTATGCCAACCCAAAGTGTCGATCTGAATTACATCTTTTACCTGGGGCCTATTCTATAAGTTAAATTGCAACCATTTAATAGGAAATATGGTTCTAAGCATCCTATTTAATACTGCTTTTATTGATGTGCTTTCATCCCTCGCGTACTTGCTAAAAAATTAATCAATTTCAAAACCTATCTGGTAGGATGAAATAGAAAGAGAAACCCTATTTTATTATACCGTATCATATCAATTTTTATCATTTAAAAAAAAGGGAAACTTTTATATTATCATTTAATGGAGAATTAAGCAAATGAGCTATAAACAGAGAAAGTCTTAACAAAATTTTAAGAGATGGTTAGGATTTGAAACATTTACGGAGTCTAGCATATGCTTCTTGATACAAGTTACAAGAGTGTTCTTTCAATAGCTCTTTTTGTGCTTCTCAGTTGGTTTAAAATTGTTTATATCTTTGTAAGTATGGCCTTACTAAGAGAATAACGAGTTTGGATTTGTTCAAGAGCTCTTCAGTATGATGCGTGCTCCTTTTGCTTATGAGTCAGATGATACTACTTTTGTTGGACCAGTATAGTCTTCTAAGGTATGCTAATGTTTCACGTGAGGAGATCTCCATCACAAGGAATGAGATAATTTCATGATTGTATCTGATACTAATTATTCTTTTATGTAAATGGTCAAGGTAAAAGGAAGTTAGAACTCTACACATCTAGGCTATGCTTCAGTCTAAGTTCCTATCTCTATTTTCTAGGCATAAGGAAATCTCTGAGATTTTGAGTATATATGAGGGGGTAATCCCTTAGGTCCCTCTGTAAGCTAATGTTTTTGATCCTGAGAAAGAATAAAGACTTATATGATTGACACATTGTGTGACAGGTTTCTTCAGAATTCAAACAATTACCATTCTCCTATTGTCATATAACCCACTTTGAGTTCAATTGCTTCCCTTCTTAGCTCTGACACAATTTCTCTTAAGAGGGCTACAAAGGAGAAATCCTTACTACTAAACAAGGTGGGATAACATTAATATAATTACATTTGGCCTTCTTTTTGACTTTTTATTCTTGTAATTGATCGAAAGTGAATTTTTTTAATTTTTGGTTTTCCAAATTCAAGATATAAATGATTTATTCAGGAAAGAAGTGTATAAAATTATAAATATGTATGTTTATAAAGATCGTGTTTTATCATATGATGACATACAAAAAAGTTATACCATTTTAGTTCCTCTCTTTACCAACATTTTGATAATATGGTGTGGTCTCTAAAATGTTAAAGGAGTTAGAACAAAGATCTCTACTTATAGATAATAAAAATCAAGAATGGTTTAATGCTTTTTTGAACTCTTACTTTGAGATTTAATCCTTTTCCTTTTTAACATTGAGTAATAACAATGGTTTTTTTATAACTAAAATCATAAATTACTTTAAAGGTGCACGTTGCTACCAAATCTAAATATATAATTAAATATTGATTTAAACTAAATGTTTTAAGATTGTTTATGACTGAATTGTGATTTAGTTAAAGGTTTGGAGATAAAAATATATGCATCTAACGCTTAAATCAAACAAAAATAAAATGAAAAGAAGAAGACCCTATATCTGTACCTGCTGCGTGGAACGAAAAGCTAAAACTCCATACAGAAAAATATGAGAAAATCAATAGGAGAAAGCACAAATATATACTAAATATAGTTGTGCTTCGAATTTCAATAGTCTTCAATTTGCTGACCTAACCTCCTGTCTGTTTCCTCTTGGTTAAATCTAAAGTAGTTGACATTTACTAAGTTTACTACCGTGTTTATATGATAATTAAAGAATATTTTATACCCTGCCCAGGAGAACAAGTTTTGTTTTAAATCCACAAGTCACCACTGTTGTAGTTATTCGTGATTGTAAGTCATTAATTTGCTAAGACTATATCCTCTAATACATATACAAGAGACAGATAGGCATGAGGAAATAGAAACAAAGCAGATGATCGAAACAAAGACAACATGCCAAGTTCTATTTCCATTTCCAATCTTATGTTTAATACAAGGATAAATCGAGTCCGCTTCATCATCTGGATAGAAATTTGTTAGAAAAAAAAGCAGCCTAAGCAAAGTTAAGATAAACTCATTTCCTAATTTTGAATGGACTAATACTTGTATCAATGTTTCAGTTCATTTGAACAAACCAGTAGATACTATGCCCATAACAACCATCCCATTTGCACTTACTATATAATAATTAATTCATTAATGATTAATAATAACATACACAATTGTGACTTAACATGCACATAAAGTGAACAATTAATAACATGCAAATTAAAATGAAATTGGAGCTATTAATTCCTAAAAATAATTCAGCATCATACATTTCCAAATTTGACTTATCCTTTTGGATTATTAATTTTTTCTCTATATTTTTATTAATCCAATTTAAATATTCAACTCACTTTTGCCCCTCTTTTTGCTTACAAAATTTTAACCAAAATCATACACTTCTAATTTTCCCCTCAAAATTTTAACTTTAACAATAATCATTCGTAACAAAACCTATAAATACATACCCTTTAATTTAAAAAATAACTGGACATTATACATCTCTGAATTACTACTGAGCATTTGGGTAAAACCTACTAGTTTGTTAACTAAGAGGAAAGTAGCCTGATGTAATATCTAATTTAAATAATTACTTAAATCTATTTTTTATTTAATTTAAAGTGCACAAAATAATTTTACATATATATATATAGCTAAATTGACATAACTAATTGCTCCTTTGTGACTGAAAAGATATAGATTTGAGTCACAAAAATAACCTCTTTATAAAATATAGAGAAAAAATTATATACAATTAATAGCTCTCTCTCTACCTTCGCAAAACAAAGAGCCTTATGCATTAGAACAACTCTCTTTTATACATTGGCCAAATTGCTAGTATCACTCAGAATTTGATATTGAGATGAAAAAATGAAAGAAAAAGTTGTATACAGTTTGGGAGAATCTAACTAAGAAGGGGCAAAGGCTGCTGTTTCCATTATGACTGGACAGACAGAACACTATTAATTTAGTAATCCTTGATTACTTTTATTGCCTAGAATAGAATAGAATAAAAGAACCATGCATTCCTAGTCAATTATAGGTGTTCAATGCGAACCTGGCCATTTTCTGAAAACAATCCCATGTTCACTCACGCTTTCCCCTCTCAATCTCCTCATTCTCTGCCAAAACCAGCCGCTCCTTCCTGTTGTCAGCGGACCAGAACTAGAACATTTTCTCAATCTAAGTGATCCAGATGCCTGCCTTTCATAACTCACAGACAACCCCAACAACTCTGATATTGACAATGCCCTCTCTATATCTGGCTCAGAGTCATAATTCACTGCAGTCGTTTGGTTTTCAAAAGGATGAACCCGTCCTGAACCGCCACTCACCCCAGTATCCATGTCAATGGATAATTCTTGGCTGGAACTTCTTGAACCTGCTTCCTTTTCCCCATCACACTCATTGCATACTAACTTTAAGGCCTGAACAACCTCACCCATGAATGGCCGAAGTGATGCCTCCGGCTGAACACACATTGAAGCAATGGCTGCCACTTTGGCCACACTATCAAAAGGAATATCAGGTCCTAGAGATGGATCTATGATGGCTACCAGCCCTTCTTTACTTGTCAGAAATGGATGAGCCCACGAAACAAGATTCTCTTGACCAGGTGGTTGCGACATGTCGACTGGTTTTCTTCCAGTTATGAGCTCAAGAAGCACTACACCGTAGCTGTAGACATCACTCTTCACTAGAAGATGACCAGTCATTGCATACTCTGGAGCCACATAGCTGGATAAAATCATTAGAAATTAATTATTGCATAAAAAACCCGGAAGAAATCAGGTGTGTATTTGAAAATCTGGCAGACGTGAAACATATTCCAAAACAAGAATAGCACTCCACCACCTTTTCTCATAATCAAAGTTAGATGGTATGTTATGAAGTGGTGGTAAGAAGTTGACTATCATCTTATTCCAGATTAGAGAAAAGCAATCGTAATCTGGACAGTATCTTTAAAGAATACCATATTATAGCTGCAATCTGAATTCTACGTAGATACTTGTGACAAAGGCTATGGATAATAAGATGCTTATTGTGAGTTGCGCTTTAGAGATACCTCCACTCTCTCACAAAACAAAGGTAAAAGCGCAGTACAGTTTTTATATGTCCTATGATATCATTTTACTTCAGATGGAGAGAAGAATTCTCACCCAAAAGTTCCCATGATGCGGGTTGATATGTGTCTATTTTCCTCATCCATGGCAATTCGAGCCAAACCAAAGTCTGAAACTTTTGGTGTGAAATCATGTTCTAACAAGATATTGCTAGACTTGAAATCTCTGTGTATGACACGAGGACTTGAATCCTCATGGAGATAAGCTAGACCTCGAGCTGCACCAAGTGCTATTTTGATCCGGGCATTCCAATCGAGGGGAATAGATTCCTTATCGATCCCTGGATGAGAAGACACAGATTAGCATTGTCATTTTTTCAAGAAACAAAAGAAAGGAAATTTTGCAAGCGTAAAGTTTGTTTTTGATCTAGAAGAGCAAAAGAAGTACCGTGTAAATGAGACTCCACACTTCCATTTGGTATGAGCTCATAAACCAAGCAGCGGGCATGCTCTGTGCATATGCCAATCAGCTTCACCAGGTTTCTGTGATGAAGGCGGCTAAGCATTTCAACTTCAGCCAAGAATTCTCGGCCACCTTGTTGATCATCTCTCTTTAGAACTTTGACAGCAACTTTGGTCCCATCTTTGAGAACACCATTATAAACACGACCAAAGCCTCCCTCCCCCAGTATTCTTGAAGCATCAAAGTTGTTAGTAGCTCTTTCTATATCAACTGTACTGAAAGTCTTTGCTGAGCCAGTGTAAGGAGCAACACTAGATCCAAATGGCAATGATGCAGAACTCCCACCACTTCCAATCGTTGATCCGGTGGTACCTACAAAATTTAGATTTTCTTAACCATTTACATTTTCTTAATCCATAGCCACTATTCAAGACTTTCGGTGGTATGATTTCCACTTAAGTTGAAGTATACATGATGACTAGGCTATAATTGAATATAAAAGGAAAAGATGATTGCCCAATTAATAATCAATATATTCATTTTTCTCACCAATACTTGAGAAAATAATTATTAATTCTAACACCAGAAGCTGCTGATCGGGGAAGTTATGAACGTTCACGGCACTTGTAATTCACTCTATCGAACTAGTATACCCCACAGTGGACACGATAAATGCACCATGTTTTATAGTTACAGGAATTACCTGAAGGTTTTGGCACAGCATGTGGCAAAGGCTGTAGAGTCTGTGCTGGTGGACTATCATGCTCATTATGTTTAAATAGCATAACCCAGGCTACAGTACAGCATAGAACTAGTGCTACAAAAGCTGATAGCACAACAACAGCAATCATGCCGCCACCAAGCCTATCTTTGTGATGCATTTTTCTTACATCAACACCAAGGGGCTTCATCGTCCTTGCATTATTGTCAACGCCAGAATATGGCACATCATCAACTATGTTAATGTTTGAAGATGCTAAAGGTGGTGGTGCAGGTAGGCCTACAAATGCAGAACCTCTGAATGATTATCCATATAGAACAATCTATGGAAACAAAATGGATGAATAGACACTGGAAATTCATGAACCTGGATAGCGAATGTATAACACTTCATAGACCCCAAAAAGGGAAGTTTTAATGACAACTATTTTTTTCCAAAACCTCTGAAAAGTGAGAAATGCAGTTGTATTATCAAATTTTTCTCCAACTGGAACCAAATCAATGAGGACAATTGTCTTCTCTGGTTGCTGGCTGGCAGCATTTGCTCCCATAATACGAACTTGACTTTGTTTCATAAAAACACCAGCAGCAATCTCCTGAGCAAGCTCTGAAACCAATGGGAAGAAAGTGTATAATCCAACACTTAAGCGCAGTCCAACTTGCATGGGCAAGACACAGCCACAAGGAGAGCCAGCAGGCGTATTTGTATATGGCTCCATGCAAACAGTAGTTGAACAATCTACAGGCCCAAAAGAAACCAGTGTTACATGCAGGAACAATTTCCAGAGAGACAGGGACAACAAAAGGTTGAAAATTTCAAAATTGCAATGTGACAAAATCAGAAGTTTAATTACCTTCATTAGGAGGTGGGGGAGGCAATGCTTGGACAGGTGGCAAGAAGGGCTTCTTTGGACCCCTTGGTGATGATCCAGAAGGAGAAAGAACGGGCACTTGGAAATGCAATCAAATTCAAAAGGATGTAAGCTAATGGTATGACAAAGGATCATGAGCTCTACTCTGCAGAGCAAAAAAAGAAGGTAAGAAAATTGGATGATCCTTACTCTCAATCCAGACAGATGTTTTCGGAGATGGTGAAGGAGCAGGTGAGACGATGGTTGCTGGTTTAGGAAAGAGGCCATGTGATCCAGAAGCTGAAGGACCTACATGCAGTAAATCCAATATGTTTTGAGAGCAGTTGTCAAAAAACGATCTGGTCAAGCAGTTATCATTGTGGTACCTGGACCAATCGGAGAAGCATAATGTGTATGCCTTTTTGCCCGTAAAAATGGAGGGATGGAAGGACCTAAAAGGCATGAAAAGAATAAATTTAGATTCACTTTAAGAGCATAATACAAAGCATTTACTTTTATGTATGGGAATTTTGAAGCGTTAAAAGAGAAACCTTGAGCATTTGAAGAGGGAGGATATATCGGGTGTGACAAAGCAGCAGCAGGGTGATTAGTGTTGTTTCTTGTGCGGTTTTTCTTATGAAATGGGATAGATGGTGGAGAAGCAGGAGATTGATACCCTTTACTCGAAGAAGATGATCTAGATGTAAAAGGAGCACCACTAGGAGGCCTCACAGCTTTGTGCACTGAAAGCGCGACAGCAGAAGAACCTTCACAATACTAGCATGGAAAGACGTAAAATCTCCAAATTGCACGAGATATCAGTGCTTAAACCCTGTTTAACTAATTTACCTTTGGCTGGTGGATGGGCCACAGGGGGCAAAGGCTGGGGTGTCTCATCTGGCGGTGCAGCAAGTGGAATTCCATGTTTGCCTCGGACAGGGGCTAATGCATGAGAAGAACCAGGACCTGTAATGTCACTTTAAGTCGCATTAACGTTGGTCCATATTTCCCTTTTGTTTAATAAAAGCAATCACCATTTTGTAACAGAGTCAAAAGTCATATGTCTCTAATCCATATAAACTTAGTAAAACATTCCGGAAATGAAACAATTCAAAGTATAAAAGATAATATATGAGAATAAAAGTAGGTGGAAAGATAACAACACCCAATATTATTGATTTGCTAAAAGTTTGCAGTTTGTCACCTTCAGTTCGCTGATAATTTTGGGGTGGTAAAGACTTAGCCGGAGGAGCAATAACAGGAGTTCCAGTTCTTTTCTGGTCAATGCCAGGAGAAGGTATTGATGAACGAGAGACGCCAGGATCTACAATGTCATACAGGGACAAAAAATTAACATCAAATATACACAAATTTCACAGTCAAAAATAAATAGGAATGTCACCATAAACTGTAAATTTATTGTCACTACAAAATGCCTCACAAAAGCATGAGCCATCAAATGATTCATTTGATGGGTAATTTTGTCTAAAGTGGAATGCTGTAAAGAACAAATCAAATGTAATTAACTACAAAAACAACACCTAGTGAGAGCCTGTTGAGAGCGGGGTCTAGGAACGTCCGGTAGTATGTAACCTTACCCTACCTTGAAGAAAAGCTATTTCTGACTAAAATAAAGACTTTCCCACTCCAAGCTTAAAACAAGTTAAGTGGAATAAGATACAAAATCATTTTTCAGACAGCAGATATATCAAAACAAAGCTCCGCTCTTTTAATTCACAACCTTCAGGTTCTAATCAGTATAGTTAATGAAGAGAACCTCAAACTAACCAAACTTTTCCCACAACTCTATCAGTTCTGTTACCTTTTCTTTGAAGATGATTCGGTAGAATGTGACAGTGGATGGAAGCATCTATAGGAACAATAATGGAGGGGGAACAAAAGAACAAAAATATTTGTTGCCCTTGACTCACAGGGAAGCAAATTAAAGTCTGGTATAATAAGTATCAAATGTTACGCGAATTTGAACCTGGTAATGTTGAAGGAGATTCTCCAGGCACAGTTGGATGGACTGATGGGGCATTATGTGACATTTCATTTTCAGGTGACCCAACAGGGACTGCTTTCAACAACATTAGTAGAATAAGAACTAGAAAAAAGAACGCAACAACTAGGCTTTTTTGAGCTTCTTAGATGAAGAAAAGGTAACGATCATGCATACCAGGTGATATAGATGGTATTCTTGCAGGTGCTAATGGAAGGCCCACTGGCTTGTTTCGGTGCACATTCCTTGGAGAGGGCGCAACTGAGATCAAATTTTTGAAGAAGAAAGAAAGAAATAGCACCAATTAAAATTGGAATCTACTTACACATAGATACAATTATGAAAAATACTATTGCATATTTTGGGTGAACTTGAAGTGATTGAAGGAAGACCAATCTAGAGGAATGCTATACAACCACAACTTGTCCATTAGTTATGGCAAAAGTATCACGTCGGCATACCTGAAGAAATTGGCTCTGGGATAGGAATTCCGCTGAATGATCTGTATATATGATCATTCCCTGGTGAAGTTATAGGTGCATCAGGGTGGGTAAATGTTGAATTTTGTGGTAAATTACTTGATGGAGATTCAACTGCAACCATATGTATACTTCATAAAAGTGAAGAAAATCTTACAGGTAAAACAGCTTAAGCGAGTTAATACCAGGCACATTTGACGGAGAGAAAGGATGTTTTTTAACTGGTTTCTTTCTTTGATGAGCTTCAGGTGGCATTAGTGGTGCATTCACTTGAGCAACTGAGGGTGGAGGAGCTATTTTAGGTGATGGAGATGTGATTGAACCAGTTGGCGATAAAGTTGGCCTGTGCCTTTGAAGAATGAAGAGTGGTGAAGCTGCACTGTATGACGGTGGCATAATGGGCGTAGTAGTTAAATGGGATGGTGCTAGCCCTGTGACACTTTGGGGCACTGGGACAGGCATGAATGGAGGTAATGCAGGCAGAGGGTGCAAATCCAATACTGCGTTGCCAAAACAAAAGCTTAATCTAGCAGTTTCAGTCCCAATTACCAAATTTGGATTACCAGTTCATGCAAGTTACCATTTGGCCAGTTCTCTGAGCTTGGTGTATTACTTCCTAACAGTATCCCCTCATGGACTGGTCCAGCTATGCCTTGTATTGTTGGAGGAACTTCAGAAGAAATTAATGGAGATGGGGGTATAATGTACCCTGAAAGAAAAGAAAAATCTTTAGAATCTTTTATACTGAATTAAAACACAAAAATGAAAATGAAAATGCATATGTTATTTGTTATTTGTTGTTCAACATTTGTAATAGAATTTAAAATTCAAATCAAACTTTTTGAATTGTTGGCAGTTCTAAAAATGTCAGCAGCAGTAACATTTTTCGTGTCCTTAGAAACATTAATAATGAAGAAGGAATTATTCTGCTCCAACTCCCACCATTTCTCCATGGCATCTAAAGGCTAAACTCTTGGAGGGAAAAGTGACCAATAGCGGGAATAAACAACCAGACGACAGATTATCTAGGTAAAAGAATACTGATGAGCTTTCAAAAGTCTAGCATTCACCCTCTTCGGATATTTCCTTAAATAAGTTATCCTTCCCCAGAAGATGCATGTGATGATTATCCAGAGTGAGAACCCATTTTATTATCATTATTTAGGACTGGTCTATAACAGTAACTTCAGCTAGATTACAAATTAAAAGCATTAGCAAGCAGTAATTCAATTGTAAGGCGACATTTAGCCCAAGAATTCCATAGATGTTGACATGTTCAGATCGATAACACTGTCCAAACTGATTGATCTCAATAGTATCCATCTTCTTGTACTCCATATCTAAAACTACTAAGTCACAATACAGATATATACAAAATTTTCCACATTAGCACTGCCAACATGAGAATTCTAAGAATTAATAATAGTTAAATTATCGAGTACCGGATAATCTAATCAACTGAATTCAAACTCGGGAACAAAGGACATGGCTTTACCTGCAGATTCTTCAACTGTGAAAACCAAGCCAATGAGACAGACGTTTACTAGTTGAAATAAAGATTTGGCCACCAACCCCATCCCATAAAGCACCAAATCTAGAAAACTTCCTGCACAACCTCCTCAATGACGATGAGTAAATCCCATAGCCTTTACACTAATTAAAAATAAAATTTTGGACGTCGAGAGATAACTTGAAGCAACAACAAAAAAGAGGGTTAGATTAACAAAGTCTGACAAACAGTGCACGGGAAGCAATAGTTGAGAGAAACCCAGAATTGGTTTTGATGAAAAAATCCATAGTAATGTCTAATCCACGAACTTGAAGCTCTCAAGTTCACACAGGTCTGAAATTCCTCGGCTTGTAGAAACGTTTTCACTGACATGAGCTACTAATTTACTACGAAAGATGACAGACGATTAAAACCCCGAAGACCAGAAAAGGAAAACAAAAAGTTTAAATTAAATAAAGATAAAAACGGACATCAATGTACAGAACAGAGCCACTGTGCAATGTAACAGCCAGCTTTAAGTCGGACAAAAGATATGCGTTGCTTGGTGGGGAGAGAGAGAGGAAGGGAATGGAATTACATAATGTATTGTTTTAAGTGGAAAAGAAAAGTTTAGACTTCGCTTCTTCAAGTGGTGTTTTAACGGAGATATAATGAAACTTTTGACATGGTGGGGTTGGAATTTTGGTTGCTTATACCCTATAACCTTTCTTTAACTGAATTTCAGTTTATCGTTTCGGAGATGGTGACTTTTTGGCCGCTGCACGCGTCAGTGTACGATTTTGACAATAGGTGGGTCATCATTCATTTTTTTAAAATTAAATATAAGTTTAAATTATGCAGAATCAAATCTGACTTAACCCTTTCAAAACAAAATGATATTATTTTAAACAAATATAAACTCCGGATCCAATAAAAATATCTGAAATTAAGTTGATGCATCAACGCATTATCATCCTTAATTCTCGCATATGTCATCTTTATTCTTTTACTTACAATTCAACTGGTTTTAAGACAGAGATGAGATTTTAAAGGCGCATGGTCTATGCATAACCATATCAGTTTCTTTGCTCTTAATGCTTGCGTTATACCCCAAAGATTAACGTTCATTGATATGAACTAGATTGCGTGAAGCCATGGTACAATTTTTCCATAATTATTATATCATCTAATATAAAATATTTGATAAATTAATAATTGAATTACATTTTTAAAGGACATCATTAACAGTTCTTACTATAGAATTAGAAGGAACGTATGAATTAGGCCACCAAGGAGTTACTATATGTGGCAGAGAAAGAGGACTCCACTTTAGAGTCAATATATATGGTGTAATTTGGTCTTACTCAAACCAAATTGGGATTTAGTGGCATTAGTCCTGAAATAATCAGTCAAACGGTTGAATCTCACGTAACATTATGACAATTTTGAAGGTTAGACGGCGGGTCCTCAATTGCTGAGTCTTTTCTCACCTAACTAGTACAGCAGTAGGAATCCTTTCACGTAAGTGTGAACGAGACACATACAATCGTCCAGGCAATCTGATCGGATCGGAGAGGAAAAAAGAAAAATCAGAACACCAACCGTGATAATGAAGACGGTGGTGAGGTTGTGTGTTTACTATGCGTCATGTGACTAATATTAATTATGCTATCTTCAAAACAACTACCAATTTGTTAGTCAATTATTGCTGAATCCATTTACAGCTGAGGCTTAACCAAAGTTATCAAGGAAAATCAAAAGCAGGTTAAAAGTAGGTGGTAACGAATATGCCCATGTTCTGTTTCACATGGTCCAATATAATATATTAAAAAGTTTATATTGTTTGTATTAAGAACCTTGATTTTGGATTCCCTACAAGCAAAAAGAAAACACTTTCTTGTACTTGATTTTGTTATACTCGGACTTGAAATCAGAGAATGATGCTATCAACTTGAAAGATTGAATATTTACATCCAACTTTGTCAAAGTTGAGTATTATGTTTGGATTAGTGAGTTATTACAGCCAAGAATGTCCTTAACATCACGGACAACCCAGGCACTAGATGCTACCTCACGAGAATATTTATGGTGGACCACTCCAACTCAACAGAGAATTTATAGAGACCACCCGTTTAAGATCTCCGTCAATTGTGCATATATTTTTTCTTAAGGTCTACGATGCCAAGACATTTTAACATTTTCGTCTTTTATTTTTAAATTTTTTATTAAAAAAATATGTGATATTAAAAATTTTAAAAAACTTTTTATTAAATTTATATAAACATCATTCTAATAAAATTTATTAATAAGATTAGGTTAAATCGAGCATATAAATTATGTTATCAGCAATTATTACCTATATAATATAAATCAATAAATGCTTAACAAAAGATTTTTAAATTATAATTTCAATAAATTTTTTTAAATACAAATTACTTAGAAATTCGTATGTTTTATCCTAAATTTGAATTTCTTTTATCCTAAATTCAACAATCTATCTACAATTGATGCTAACAAAAGACTAAAATAGAAGAAGTAAGCTAAAAAAAAAGTTACACTTAGGATTTAACTACCACGTTAGGCGTAATTTTGGTTAAATTAAGTGAGTAATTTTATTTAATTGGTTTGGCACATAAATTCAGTATACTAATGTGATAAGAATATTCAATAAAAGTTAAAAGATGTCATTTATAGTAATTGTCGTTGTACTTTAAATATCACTATAAAATATAATTTCTTGTCAATTTAACATAAATAAAATAATGCTCATCTTAGTAAAAATCACATAATTACTCAATGTTTAAACAAATTATTTTTAAGATTATTTCATTTTTAATAATTTTAAATAACCTTATAATTTTGATATTACATGGATTAAATTAACGGTTGATATAATATAAAGTATTAAAAACAATTTTATTAGAATTTAAAGGATTAAAAATACTATTTTAAAAATTTTAAAATATAACGTAATATCATAAATAGGAGTGGGTATAATTAGTTTAAAATTTTTAATAAACCTTAATAACAATTCCTTACATTTTGCCTTCAATAAGACACAAGTTCCATCCAACTCAAAACTTT
>JANSVA010000217.1:13494720-13543049 GCA_025504915.1 Erythroxylum reticulatum
ATAATAATAATAATAATAATAATAATAATAATAATAATATTTATTCTCATAGTAGATTTATTTTCATTTTTACTACTAAATCAACCGCGTCTTCAGTATTTTTTTTGTGTCCTTTGCATTTAAAAGAGTCCACATTGATGATTTCAATTGTTTATCAGGATGCTTTGATAACTTAAGAAGCCTGTATAAGAAAAATATGGCCTACCGCTACATTGTGATCGGAGTCGGGTACAAATTTGAAGTCATGAAAATGGACAATCATGTGTTGTCTCACCGTCCAAACCATGTTTATCCATTAGTATGGGTACGGTTGACTAGGTGTACTATGCACGAGGGGTCTTTTATTAGGGATGAGTGAATTCGTTGAGTTTGTTTGATTTTATTAAGTATTCGTTTATGTAGCAGTCACGTGATTTAGCAAATGTTTGGATGAATTTATTCTAGTAAAATTTTTTATTAATGAAGTTTTTTTAGGTCTTTTTTGAGAAATATTTTTTTAAAATCCATTATTTATTTGGCTGTTATTTAAATTTTTTAAAAAAACTTTATATAATAATCTGTTTGACAATCAAAAAAATAAAAATATTTTTAACTTTAACGATATTTTATTTTATAATAAAAATTATTTATATATATAAATATGTCAAACAATATATTATTCTTATCTAGACTCGGAGATTACCAAATGTCTCCGCTCTATTTTGTGCTTGTGTAGACGTGGAAGCTTATTAATATGGGTTGGATTCGTCTGCAGTTTATACACACCGCAAGTAATGTTAGTATTTGGGATTGATGAAATAGACTGCAAATCATGTCAACCGAATATTCTACACTAGACAAGTCCTATAAGACATGTTCGATCAAGAGAGTGTAAGTAGGAAAAATCAAACATAGGATCTTTTAATCCCATGTCCTTCCACTCCACCAACTCGATTATTCTCTAGATAAATTGTCTAAGATAATCATTTTTTTATACCAATTTACCTTTTAATGTTTTTAAAATGAAACAACTTAATTCAAAAGTACTCATTCTATCATATAAATGTTATGCTCGTATTAAGTTAGACCTCTTAGACATGCCATATAAGGTATATAAATATTAAATTAATTAATTATTTTTTAAAAAATTTCTTCCTCTTCTTCTATTCAAGCAAATTAGTTATATACTCTGTACGACTATTTTTGTATTATGAAACCACATGGGCCTTGCAAATTGCCAGTTAGCAATTAAGAATGCATGATCAAATTTTCATTCTTATTCCTAGTAATTTTGTGAAAGATGATAGGTCAATGACCAAAGACCAACTTCTTTTATCTTTTTTAAGGACTTTATTTTGGGAAATTAAGACAAGATCTGATCCTAACCTTTGCGAAATAATTACAAAACTTTTTTATATTTTATTTTCTGACAATCAAGATCATTTTAATTCTGTAAAATGATTAACATAAATTATAATTAAACATGAATCTTAATTCGTACCTTACTTTGAAGCTTGATCATTTTCTTGCCGTATCTCTCAAATCATTTTTAAAATCAATATATCTCAATTATCGTAGCCGCCTAAGTGACCAATCTCTAATGGTATTCATAAAATAAGTTGAGAAAACTCTGTAATTCTTACAAAGAGGATAAGCCAAGTGCTAACTTCATTAAAACTTAAGCCTATTTATAATAAATTTTGGACATTTTAATAATTTAATTGAAATTAAATTCTAATTTGAATCAAACTTTAACTAGAATTAAAAATAATTTTAATTAAATACTAGTTATGCCAAAATAAAATTCAATATCTCATATTGATTCTTATTTATCAAATATTTCATATTTAATTATAAAGTTTCTCAAACTTTACATTCAAGTCCAATTTGATTAAAATATCTTTACTCTTTTTAACTTGTGTTTTATGTGAAACCTATTAAGTTCCCAAATACGTTAGCAACTGATTGACTTTTTCGATGTGTGTTAATTATAAATTAACCACAAGTGCAAGACGTAGCTGTAGCTAGTACCGATAAGTACGAGTCGATCCCACGAAGGCGATGATTATTAGTAATTACCGTTGTCTTATTATCTAGTTTACGAATTTGGTTTTAATTTTTTAAAAGAGCAATATTAAAAAAATGCAGCGACTTAAATCAAAATATTTACAAAACCCCTATGTCAAATTCTAAAAATAAAATAGGGAAGTAAATAAAATAAAATGGGTAACAATGTTGAACAGAGAAATAAAAAAATCACTTAAAAACTTATTGATATCAGAAATTGGTGTCTAGGTTACAATTCTCCCAAAAAACCCTTAGTTAGTCGATATGTTATTATGTGATTGTTGTATTGACTATTGGACAGTAAAAATTCCTATGGCATATTAATAGTTCTCTCGAGTCTAATAACAACTAATCCTAAGGTTATCAACGGAATTACTCAAGTTAAAGTTTATAGGATTGCTTTATTGAATTGTGAATTCCTTTATTAGATTTAACCCTAATTCGAAGGATTTATATCATCCTATCTCTAGGGTTACAATTAACGCCTTTCAATTATAGTAGATTTATTCATACTAGGATTTCTCGATCTCTATAATATGAAATCAAATTATGAACTAATATTTCGAATCTATTATAACATATATTAAACATGTAATTGAATCATAATAGATCAATCAAAATAATTACATTAATAAAAGAATCAAAATATGTTATGGCATAAACATAGGAATCATTTTACCTAGACAATAAAGAAATTTAGTTACACATGATAGAAAATGAAATTAAATATAAACATACAGAAAAAAACAAATAGAAAACTAAAGGTTAATAATTTTAGATCTCCCTTTTACCTCCTATCGAATATTCTTTGCAAGATAGATTTTTGATCTTGTATTCTTTTAGATCTTCTGGTAATTTCTTTATCTGAGTCCTATCAACACCCTTAATTAATGCATAGTGGAACTTTTACTATAGGCTTGCAATACTATCACATTTTCACCACTTATGTATAAACTAGAAACAAAAATCAAAAGATCTTTATAAAGGTTGTAATGGGGCTTGTGTAAGGTATGATTGGGATAATAAAAGGGCTGAATTGAAGAAGATTTACTAAAAGAGATTTCAAGAAACTTGGTTATAAATACATAGGCCCTTTTGTTGCATCTCTATTGATATTTTATATTTTATACTTTATACTTTTTCACTTTTTTCTTATGTCCTTTTTCATCAAAACATAACTTCGAGCATTCAGTGCCATAATTAAAGAAGTAATGGACTTTTAAAAAATTTCCAATTTCAAACAAACACATAATGTCATCCTATCTTTAGAGTTACAATAAACTCTTTTCAATTACAGTGGATCTATTCATACAAGGATTTCTTGATCTCTATATTATGAAATCAAATTATGAACTATTTCGAATCTACTAGAACATATATAATTGAATCATAATAGATTAATCAAAATAATTACATTAAATAAAAGAATTAAAAAATGTTATGGCATAAATATAGGGTTCATTTTACCTAGATACTAAAGAAATTTAGTTACTCATGATAGAAAACGAAATCAAGCATAAACAGAAGGAAAAATGAATAGAAAACTAAAGGCTCATAATTTTAGATCTCCTTTCTACCTCTTATCAAATATTCTTTGCAAGGTAGATATTTCATCTTGTATTGTTTTGGATCTTTGATAATTTCTTTATGTTTTCAACTTCTCTGGATCAAATTGCCCCTTGAGTCGACTTTCAAAGTCTCTGAACATCTTTGCATGTTTGCTCTTCTATTTTGCCTTTAAATAGTGAATACATCTTTTTATAATAACTTTTAGGGTTCTAGGTGATATATAGTCTGATACATAACAATTTACTAGACCACATATAACCCAAAATACCCAAAATTCGTGATTTTGCACGGCTTGAGAGAATTACATGAGTTAATGAATGGTCGTGTATCCCTTCTTTGCTTCAAATATTCGTTTTATGTCACATTTTCATCTGAATTCTTTTTCTTTAAGTTCGTGAAGACAATTATAATAAACACACTTATACCAAATATACAATAAAAATATAAAAAATCAGGCAAAAATACATCAAATACGGGGTATAAATATGATCAAATATGCATCTATCAAACATCTCTACACTTAAACTTTTCCTTGTCCTCAAGCAAACTATAATTTTAAATTGTAGATTTTACAACATCAATCATTTATCAATAACCTGTCCATTTATACTATAAACCATCATGTCATGTTAAATCAAATTAACATATAATTAGATTCAAATTATCCTAAAATTAACTTCCTTAACAATATTAATAGTGATCACATCAATAATCCCATTAAAATCAATAGCATAATCCTTTACACCCTCTCTATGATTTCATTTAATGCGTTTAAATGTTTAGGTTGAAACTATTAAAATTCTCAATCAATACATAGTAAAACTCTTACTATAGGCTTGCAATATTATCACATCTCTACCACTTATGTATAAACTAAAAAAAAATCAAAAGATCTTTATAAAGGTTGTAATGGGGATTATGTAAGGTATGATTGAGATAATAAAAGGGCTAAGTTGAAGGAAATTTACTAAAAGAGATTTTAAAAAACTTGGTTATAACACAGGCCCTTTTATTGCAACTCTATTGATACTTTATATTTATTCACTTTTTTAATACTCTTTTTTATCAAAATATAATTTCAAGCATTCAATATCACAATTAAAGAAATAATGGAACTTTAAAAAATTTCCAAGTTTCAAACAAACACATAATGTCAACAACATTCAGGGTTCAAACTAATTAAAAAGGCTTCAAATAAAAATAGGATAAAGGTTAATAAGTGGGTTTAATCAATAGAAAAGGCTAATATTCAACTTGTTTATTTGTAAAGGATAAATTTTAGGTAAGGTAATAATCAAAGAAATAGGTTAACACAAATTGTTGAATCTAAATGTCTTTATCACTTCAATTATTCAAATTTAACAAATATTATCTCAATATGAATAATGAAAGCAAGTTTTAGAATCATTTTACTATACATGATAACACACATGAAAGAATAAAAAGAGTTTAAAATTTTTAAAATTTTCTCTCTTAGACTCAAATGCTTACGAAAATGATGGGTATATATGTGTAAATAATATGCAATTTTATTCAAATTAATTATATCAATGAATAATAAAAATATAACTTAAAAAAATTTATTCTAGCTATCATTCTTTTATATACTAAATCAATCAATATTCAATAATGAAGTATAATATTGATGGATAGATTTCAATTAAGTCAGAATATTAGTTTATAAATTTTATAACCAAGATTATAATAAGCTTAACTAAAACATTAAAAATTCATTAGCTCCTTCCAAACACTTAAAGTTGTACATTATACTCAATGTACACCATATAAGTATATATAATAAGTAAGGGGGGTTAGTGATGTTTTCTTGAATGTGATGATTTCTCTGAATTTTGATATATTCAATTTAAGATAACTCCCTTGCAAAATATAAGAGAAAAGGATAAAAGGAAACAAAAAAAATAACACATAACACATAATAATTAAGAAATATAAACATCATTAACTATAATGTTAGAGAAGAAAATAATTAATGGAAAGAAAATAAAAAATAAATACAAAAGATAAAGAAAAGGAAAGAATATACAAAACTAAGCATATCCCTTTTCTTATAATCATGGGTGGTCTGACAATTAAGGTTTCTATAGTGATGATCATGGCTAGGTGGAGGAGTTGCAGAGGAAGTGCCCTCACCAAATGATAGGCCCTGGAAATGCCTAGTCGGCTTGCCATTAAGAGCATCAATTCTCCCATCCATCCAATTGTAGACAATAGCTTGCCTAAATGCACACCTAAGGTCTCTAATCATCCTACTCGCTCTAGAAGCTAGCCTGTTGAAGTTGGAGTGTCTGTCGAGTTCCCATAAGTCAACCCAATTATTTATCCAATAAAACTATCATCAACCGAGTTAGATTATGCAACCTATCTCAGGGAACTCTCAGAACCTCCTTGTCTAGTAATGCCTCATCTAGTTCTAGTGGTGGCAGTTGCTGTTGTAATACTATAGGTTGCTTTGCTCTATCTCCACCATCTAGTGTTGGCTCATCGGGCTCCCTAATAAGCCTGCAAACATCTCCCATGGGACTCCAATGTTGATGTACTCTTATGTTGCATCACTGCCATGTTGAACGCTACCATGGTCATCATCCCTCGCATCGGTGGTAACTGATCAAATACACCCATTCATTGTACCAATCCGATCATGTAAGGTCTAACACAAATTGTTTCGATCTTCTTGTCTTTACTTTGATGCTGGATAAATTAGACAAGGGCATGTTAAAGGTGAATAAGCATTTGCTTGCTTATACTCCAAAGATAATAAACGTCCATGTTATCGAAAACTCTTCAACTATATCCTCGACAACTTAAAGTATCACTCAAAATACCATGAATGTATCTGAGTGTTGGACTGTGTAAAGTTGAAGTCTTTGAATTGCTCAGATTGTAATCATCCTCAATGTTAATCTTACTTTAGAAGTGTCGCGGAAACAAACTGTTCAAAAGATCAGTCTACAGTGCTAGGTACTTCGGTGTCCCTACGTACTCTCGATCATAAAGACACGTGGTGATAGAGAACTCTATATAGCTCATCTGACGCATCTCCCCCAATATTTGTAACTGGACCGAATTTGGGTGATCCCTATTGCAGCTCCCTTCTCAACGGAGAATGTGGAGAGGACCTCTAAAGTAAGCTTTTTATAGGAAGGTTCCACAATTTTAAAGAATCGGGATTGTGTGTCTATAGTCACAAGCTCTCTAACCTGTTATGCTAAGCCAACCTACTCCAATGCCTCCCAGTCGATATATTTGTTTGCACTGAATTTTTTACCCTTCATTCGTTGATACTATTCCTCCCGACCTAACGTTGAACAATAACATCTGTGGCCTATCTAGGGGCTAAACGTACTAGAGGATTAGACTCTTTACCTGTTTCTTGAAGTTTCCTTTTCATGTTGTGTTCTTGTCATCTTGCCTACAACTTTAAATAAGTGTGAGAAAATTGACATATAGATTACGAAAAATATGCTCTTCCCCACACTTAAATTTGATTATGGCCATTAACTTATTAATTGAAAAAACAATATAACTATGAAAAATTAAGCAATAAAAAATTAATAAACTAACACAAATAAAGAAATAACAAATTAAACAAATTTAATTTTCACTTAACAAACTAATTAATCTTAGAATTAAAATTACAAATTGTGCAATTAACAAATTAAACTATCTTAATTGTTAAATTACAATTCTAACCTTAAAATTGAAATTAAAAATCCTAATTTACCAATTAAGAAACTTGACATAATTAAACACTTAATCCATGCACACAAACTCACTCTTAATTAACTTTGAAAAATAACTAATTAACATAATTAAACAAAAAAAACACAATTAAACATGTAATGAGCAACAATCAAAATTTTACGCAAATTAAGTAGAATTTTCACTCAAATTTCATGCAAATTTTCAAATTAACTTGTAAAATAAAATGGGTAATGCAGATAATGAACTATCAAACTATAATTAGATAAGAAATCACAAAATTTGCATAAATCTCCAAACTCTCAATTGAAGAAATTTCATGCAGAATTAAGTTAAATAACCCAAAACACCTAATTAAACATACATAAATAGTTGAAATTGATAAAATTACTTACTTGGATGACGATAGATTGTAAGAAAAATGCAAAAATTAGGGTTGGAGAAAGCAAAGGTGACCATGAAAGTGAGAGAGGGAAAAGAAAGAATGAAAAAAATTGCAAAGTTAGGGCTTTTTAAGGTGTATCGTGAGAGTACACAATCTAATACATGCAATGTTTCATTGATTTTTAGCTTTTAGCGAGTTTATGCATTTTGGTACACAGGTTTGTATCACAGCGTGTAAAACTACACCAGTGTACCTAGAAAGCATATAACTCTCTGTAAACGTGTGCAACTTTAAATTTAATGCTTAATCATGAAAATTTTGCACTTTATCAATATAACCTATAACATACATTTGCCTAAAGTCACAATTATGCACAAATTTTCCCAAATATGCTTAGTTGTTTCTATCCTAAAATGCTTCAAACAAAATCCAATTAATTAAAACCTATACTAACATGAAAGCAAAAACAATGTAATATTGAATTGGAAATAAAATTAAAACTAACTTATTAGTTGCCTCCTATGCAACATTTCTTTACTATCATTAGCTTGATGTTCCCTTTTTCACTCACGATAGCTTATACAAATTGTGTTACTGTAGCCACCACTCTTCTCCTTTGGTTTATTCCTTTGAATTTGTAACAGTTTTGGTGGATCCTTATGTGTAGAGTCCTATAAAACATCTTGATATGACTTATTAACATCTAGAAATTCAGGATAATTGCTTTTGACATTAGAGGGTCTAAATGTAACCTCTTCATCCCCTACTCTTAGAGTTAACTTGCCTTCGTCAACATTTATTGGTAGTTGCTAGGAATGGTCGCCTTAGGACTAAAGGTATTTTCAAATCCTCTTCTATATCCATAATTATAAAGTCAGTTGGGAGTGTGAACTTATCAACCTTAATAGGTACTCCTATACGATTCCTCTAGGATAATTGAATATTATATTGACCATTTGAACATATATCTTAGTCGGTTCAAGTTCTCCTATTCCCATTTTTTCAAATAAAGTATAAGGCATCATATTAATGTCGGCCCCTAAGTCAGCTAAAGTCTTGCCTACTTTTAAACTACCTATAGTATAAGGGATATAGAAATTCCCTAGGTCAGTATGTTTCTGTAGTAGTTTGATCTTTTTGTTAGCATGCTCCTAACTCAACACGTTCGTCTCGAACTTCTTTAAGTCCTCCTTGTTTAATGGTGTCTCTTTCAACATTTCTATACTCTTTGGTCTTTGTATAAGAGATTCAATAGAAGTAAACTCATTCTTTAATTGTTCTAAAAGATCAAGGACCTTATCTAACTCTGTTTCTAATAAATTTCTCTTTGTTCTCATAGGGTATAGAATTGCAGGTCGATACTCCTTACTATTTTCAAGTAAAATCCACATTCAACTTTCGAGTGACTCTTAGTAGTCATTTCATTCTCTTCTTCTTAGAGCTTCTTCTTAATAATTTGGGTGATTGCCATTATTCTTTTCTTAGGATTTGTTTCAATTATGCTTGGTAAACTGCCCTTTGGTCTTTCCACCACTACTTTGCCAGTTGGACAATTCAAACCTCTAAATTGCATATGGATGGTTCTATTTACTAATTTTTTGTCCTTGATTCTTGAATGAATTCCAAAATCAGCTCATCCATACCAGACTTCTTTAGTTGTGATGCTTGTTTTGGGAATCTAAGTAGAGGATTGATTCTTTATTGTCTTTGATTACCTTGTGAAAAGTTGGGGTGGTTCTTCTATCTAAGATTGTATGTATTACTATAAGGATTGTTTTGGGGTCTTAGAGCATTCCCCAAATAATCTATGTGTTTAGGATGAACTAATTGATATTCTTGTCCTTGATGATCTATCTCATGTGCTTCACACTGCACCACCCTTCCTTATAAAGCCATAGTCAATCTATCTATCTTCTTGCACAGGGCATCCATTTGGCTCGTCAAGTGCACCACTGTATCTAGCTCGTAAACTCATGCTAGCCTATTAGGTTGTGCTCTAATTGAGCACCACTAGTAGTTCATGACCATGTTTTCTATCAACTCTTGGCTCGATTCAGGTGTTTTATTATTCAATGTCCCTTTAGCTACTGAATCAATTGAATGTCATGTACTTTAACTTATCCCATTATAAAAGGTTTGGATTTGCATCCACAGTGGTAGTCTATGATGAGGGCCTCGTTTGAGCATCTTTTTGAATCTCTCCCATGTGTCGTACAGTGATTCGCACTCAATTTAGGAGTATGATGAGATGTCATTCCTTAACTCTGCAGTGTTTGCAGAGGGAAAGTACTGCAATAAAATCTTTTTTCCACTTAATCCCATATAGTAAGTGACAAACGTGGCATGGAATTCAGCTATTGTTTAGCCTTTCCTCTAAGGAAGAATGGAAATAGGTGCAATCTAATGTCGTCATCATTTGCTCCATTGATCTTGAATGTATCGTAGATCTCTTAGAGATATGCACGTTAGGGTCTTTATCTCGGAGTCCATTGAACTAGATTGACTGTTGCACCGTCTGGATGATGCTCAACTTGGTCTCAAAGTTGTTCACATGAACATTCGATCTCACTATGGTGGATTATGCACCAGTTAGCTCTGGCCTAGTGTAGTCAAACATCGTATATGGTTGGTCCACCATGTTGTAAGATTCCTTTCTATCCACGTGACCTTACAAGCCTTCTATCCCACGATCTAGTTTAAACTCTCGTAGATTAATCATACGAAGATTCCTTCTTGCTATTCTCTTTACTTCATGATCAATGTTTAGTAAGCTCTGATAGGTACTGTGGGTCATAAACTGACCAGGAGTTTAATTCTAAAATTAAAGAAATAAACTAAACAAATTTAACAAATAAAATAATGTAAAACAAAAACAAGAATAAAACAGAATAAAATAAAACAAAGTAATGACTAGATCAATAAAGCTAAGGTTTTCCTAATATTAAGGTCCCTAATAATGACGCCAAAAATTTGATTGAAATTTTCTATATATGTCAATTATGAATTTAATCACAAGTGCATGAAGTAACTATAGCCAATACCAGCAAGTACGAGTCGATCCTACAAAGATGAAGATTATTAGAAATTACCGTTGTCCTATTATCTAGTTTACGAATTTTACTTTGATATTTAATTAAAAAAGTAAAACTTAAACAATTAAAATAAAATAGGTAGCAATGTTTAACAAATAAATAAAGAATCACTTAAAAACTTGTCGATATTAAAAATTAATGTGTAGGTTATGAATCCCCTTAAAAACCCTTAACTAATTGATCTTTTATTATGTAATTGTTTTATTAACTATTAGATCTTTCGATGATTTCTTCATGTTTTCCACTTCTCTGGATCAAAATCGCCCTTTGAGTAACTTCTCAAAGTCTCTAAACATTTTTGCACATCTACTCTTCTATTTTACCTTCGAACCTGTTTTTTTATAGTAATTTTTAGGGTTTTAGTGCCCTTCTAACCATAGATAGATTTGTCTGCTTCCTTTCATAGCTTTTCTCCTCCTTCTCTCTACTCCTCCACCTGAACCAAACCATAGAGCTTGCACTCTCTGATTGTTTCCCTTTTTTAGCCCTCTTATTTCTTTTGTTAACCTTCTTCATCTCCTGAATTTGCTCTCCCTCTCGAACTATTTCTTTCTGTCTAGTTTGAGCTAAGTTTTTTTTGCCTTATTTGGTAGCCTGCCCATTCCTTTTAACACCCTATTATGATAGTTTATCGTTAATGATAAAATGACACTTGGGGCTTCAACATCATCTCCATCTCCTCTAGAGGCAATTCAGGACTTCCCTCCTCTATCTGCCAACCTTGCATCCTCCCTTCCTCACATTCCATAGTAGAAGCTAGAAAAGCCAACTTGGAGTTGGGTTATAGGAGATCCAGAATCTTTTGGAAGCTTGCAGTTTGTACTTGGTGTTGCAAAGGGACCTATCTCCCCACTAGAAGCTGTGTTATAGTTAGGAGCAACCAAATGGCAATTGTGTCTTATGGGATAATTCTTGGACAAAAGGATGGCATACCCATGTGTCCATCAATAGGCAGAATTAAACTGGAAAAAATAGAGACTCCAAACCACTCTCATCACAAAAGATGACTTGCTCATCTTTAGGTTCTCTTCAGTTGAAATGGCAACTAAGGTGATGGACTTGGGCCTTGGCACATACAAGGTAAACCTTTATTTTCGAGAAAATGGAAAATGGGTTTCAAGCTAGATAGAGCTGAGATTAAAACTTTACCAATATGGATTAACATGCATAAAGTTCCTCTTGAGTATTGGTCTTTGGAAGGATTAAGTTATTTGGCTAGCTACATTAGTACTCCCTTTACCATGGAAGAGAACACTGCAAACATTGAGAGAAAGGGTTATACTAGGTTATATGTTGAAGTAGAATACAAGAAAAGTATGATTGAAAACATTTGAATAATAAGGTATAGCAATTGAAGATAAAATGTGGAAGCCTCACATGAAGGACAAAGGTAAGGTCTAGAAAAAAAGTGGGGAAGAATGAAAATGCACAGTCAGCTCACAAAATACATAAACTCCCTTAATAGCTAATGGAGTTCCAAACTATGAAGCTTAAAACCAACATGTTAAAAAACTAGAGAAACCAATAAAGTCACTGGTACACAACAAGGAGACATACTAGAAGCAAAAAATGATGATCAGAGTCTGCATGTAACTATTGAGATATTAGTCAAGGTTTGCAAAAATCTAGATGTGAATGATCAGTTAGCAGTTTCATCTGACATAAACTTATCAAGTCCCCAAGATAGTTAGTAGCTAAAAGTTACTTCTCTCACAAACACACCAATACTATAGAATATATGTGGGAATGAAGAAACATAGAATATTCAATGTTTGACTGATATACCAAAACAAGGTGATGGAGAAGAAAACACTTCACCTACTAATAATGGAGGGATTTTTTAGCCCAGCAGTGAAACAGAATGTACTAAACAGAAACTTGATCAATGGCATGTAATGGGGTCGAGTAGCAGGAGATCTAAGAGGAAAACCAAACTAAAACTCTCCTCATGAACAACACAATATGGAACGTGAGAGGACTTAACTATCCTAATAAACAATTGGCTTTAAAGGACTACTTAGGAGCTAATCATTTAGTTTTTATTGGTTTTGTGGAACTAGAATAAAAGAAGAGGTTTTTCAAAGAGGTTTGAAGTTCATACCAACAGAATGGCAAGCTTTAAGCAATCATTCGAAGCATCCAAAAGGCATAATCATGGTTGAATTAGATCTAGCTCATCTAAGACTATCCAATTGGTTTTGCACTGAATAATTCATCCATTGTGAACTCATTAGGAAAGTAGATAAGATGCCATTAGCAATTACAGTCATATATGCACACAATTGGGAGTTTCAGAGAGCTAGTTTATGGAGGAACTTACACACTATTGGACCGAGAATTAAAATTCCTTAGATGCTTTAGGATACTTCAATTGTCTTCTATTTCTAGTTGAATATATTGGGAGAAGAAGTATAACTTATGCAGACATAGAGGAGTTAACTAAACTTACCTCTCAGTTGGGATTGGACCTCTATTTTCAGTGTCTTATCTACACATGGAGCAACCATCAATATGCAGTGTTTGGGGAACCACTTTTTTCTGACAACACTCCTATCAGTGTTCACATCACAAGAATGTCAATAATAAGAAGATCTCCATTTAGGTTCTTTAATTCATTATTAAAACATCCATAAGCGGATTCAATTATTACAGATGCTCTTGTTAAAAGATTTCAAAGATCGAAAGCTTATCAATGTTTGCAAATTTTGAAGCTCATCAATTCTGAATGTATCAAACTGTTAAAGGGGGTAATTGATCCTATGAAGATAGATAAAGTACAAGCTATGAAAGAGCTATCACTCACTCAAAAAAAGTTGGCAAATAACCTTAAAGATGCCACACTCATTGAGAAAGAGAAAGCATATCTTAATAAGTATCGTTAAGCACTTGATACTTACATTTCACTGCCAAAGTAGAAGTTTAAAATTAAGTGGATCCAATAAGGAGACAAAAATTCTAAGTAGTTCTTTAGTGTGATTCAAGGAAGAAGAAATAGAAACAAGATTGTGTCTCTCGAAGACAATAATGGCACGGTGATATATGATCAAAAAGAGATGAAAGAGATAACCAAAAGCTACTTTAAAGCTATAAATAGTGAAACTACCCATACTACTTACTCTTGAAAGAACCTGCTCAATAGTATGTTTGGTTTCATTAATCAGTCTTAACAGTCAAAATTGCTCAAGCAAGTCACTAATAAAGAGATAAGAGGAGTTTTATTCTCCTTTTATCCTGATAAATCAACAGGACCATAAATTCAATGCAAGATTCTATCAGGAAAAATGAATGTCTCAAGAACATTTGTGATCAATGTAATACAGGAATTCTTCAAGAGTGATAAGTTGCTCACAGAGATGAATAAGACTTGCCTAGTTTTAGTTCCTAAAATTCCTAATCCTATGGGCTTTAATGACTTTAGATCTATTGCTTGTTGCAATGTGGTGTACAAGATTATTGCAAAAATCGTGGCTAACAGGTTAAAGAACACTTTACCTAGCTTAATCAACCTAAGTTAAGGTGCCTACATTCATAGAAGGAGTATGAGTGACAATATCTTATTAGCCCAAGAATTGTTTAAACATTACACATCCAACAAATAGATTAAGAGTCATGCCCTTAAGATAGACTTTAAGAAAGCATATGACACTATTGAATGGAGCTTCATAGTCAACTCTCTACATGATTTTGGATACCCTTACGAGTTTATCAGATAGATTCAGGCATGTATCACATTTGTGTCTTTTTCAGTGATGATAAATGGAGAACCTACCTAACTATACAAAGTTACCAAAAGAATTTGTCAAGGTGATCCCTTTTTTTCCTATTTGTTTGCTATTACTATAAAATTGCTTCAAAGAATCACACAACTTTATATAGAGGACAACATAAACTTCAAGTTTCATTATCGATGTAGTGATCTTGGCATCACTTAATTATTGTTGTTGTGTGATGACTTACTGAAGTTTTGTGTTAGTGATCCTACATCTATTAAAACACTCTTAATAACTTTGCAGAAATTTTAAGAAACACTCTTAACTGCATTGTAGAAATTTCAAAAAACACTCTTAACAACATTGCAGAAATTTCAAGAAGTGTTAGGTCTTATATTCAATCTAAGCAAGAGTATTGCTTATCTAACTAGACAAAGTTGTGATGATTTAGTGGGAGTGATAGAAAATATGGGACTCACTATTCTTCAATTACCACTTACATATTTGGGGGTTCCAATCTCCACCAATAAACTTAAGGAAGTTAAATAGGAAAGCCCCTAATTAACAAAGTAAATAGGAAAATCTCTAAATGGAGCAACAAATTCCTATCACATAAAGGTAAAGTGCAATTGGCTATCTCTATTCTTAACAATTTACATGTTTATTAGTTATCACATTTAGCTATTCAGAAAGGACTTCTAATGGAAATTGATTTATAAGTATTAAAGACTTCATTTGGTATGGAAAAAATTCTAGTGAGGAAGAAGTGTTAAAGTGAAATAGAGTGTCATATGTCTTCCTAAATAGGATGTGGGGTTGGGAATTAACTTATCTAGTAGAATGAATAAGATTCTATTAGCTAAAAGACTGTGGAGCATTTATTGGGATAAAGAAAGCTTATAGATAATGTGGGTTCACATGTACCACATCAGACAGAAGAGCGTATGGTCTATCACTCAGAAATCTTCTCAATCCTATACCTTTCAACAAATTTTGCGCACAGGGTCCTTCATGCACCCTTATATCGAACATCACATTTATAATAGAGTAAACACTCCATTTTGGCTTGATCATTGGCATGACCTGCGACCTCTCTGTAACATACAACTCTTTTCAATTTTAAGAGGTTATATCCTTGCAGATACTAAAGTGCAGGTACTAATTTCAAACAATACTGGCATTGGCCTTTCCATATGAGTAGAAGAATTGGATTGACTAGCCAGCTTACCTTCCGAACTAAGCCAAAGAGGATGAAATCAAATGCGAACTTCACAAGTCTCACTTATTTATTGCTCAGTCCTGCAAGCAGTAGTTACTTGGCCTATAACGCTCCAAAAATCTCATTTTCATGAATAGTACTTTTTAGATTTTGAATAGTGCTTCTCGAGATAAATAGTTACACCTAGGACCCAAACTCTACTTTATTTAGCATTGGATAGTATTATTCAAGAGAAACTTGAGGATCAAATTTGAGGTCAAAATGAGTTCATTTTGAGATTTGACCAAGAGTTGACCAGTGGTCAAAGTTGGACCTAAGAAAGGGGTAAAAGTCAAACCCAAAAAATAGTAATGGAAAATAAATGATACTAATTAAGGCATTTATGTAGGATTGATTTTTTAATGGGTATTAATTATTGAGAAGGAGAAAAGAATTCATAAGTTTTAATGGTATTATTTTTGACCTATAGACTAAATAACACCCAAATAATTTTTTGCTATGAATTTTTTTCCAAAAAAGTTATTAAATGAAGATATTTTAGTGAGATTAACTCCTACTAATAGATTAAAATTGAAAGTTAATTTTGGATCTTGAAAAGAAAAACCATTGGATTTAAAGGGCAAAATTGTACTTTTGGCCACCTATACATTCTTTTCTTTCCCACAATTGCCAAGAACAACCCTCCCTCTTCTTTCTCCATTTTCTTTCAATTTTCTTTCATTTTCAAGCCAAATTTCTCTATCTTTAACCCCTAAATCAACAATTAAATACTCAATCATCAACCTAGGGTTTTAAAATCATCATATCAATAAGAATTTTGGGAAAATATGAAGAAAAAGGATATGAGTTTTCTTGATGAATAGTACCCAAATTTATCAAGGTAAGTTAATGGAGTTTTGGTTGTTTTTAGTATATTATTTTAGTGTAGTTGCATGCATTAATGAATAAAATTGCCAAGAACAACCTTCTCTCTTCTTTCTCTACTTTCTTACATTTTTCTTCAATTTTCAAGCCAAATTTCTCTATCTTTAACCCTTAAATCAACAATTAAAAACTAAATCATCAACCCAGGGTCCCTAAAATCATCATTTTAACAATAATTTTGGAAAAAATGTGAAGAAAAAGTATATGAGTTTTCTTGATAAATAGTACCCGAATTTATCAAGGTAAGTTATTGGAGTTTTGATTGTTTTTGGTACATGATTTTAGTGTAGTTGTATGTATTAATGAATAAAACACATGAAATTGAATTTTTTATGCAATTATGAAGATAAAGGAGAGGAATTGAAGGAGAGAGAGAGAGAAAGGGAAATTGATGGTAAAATTGAAGTTTATTGAAGCGAATTGGACATCAATTTAGTATGTGTTCATGCAATTTTATGTTTCCTAAAAATTGTGTATTATGTAATTTAAGGTTATTGAGATAAAATTGGGAGATTATGAAATTGATATTAAAAATGTTTAATTGGATTCTAAATGATGTAGTATATATGTTTAATTTAGAATTTGGACTTATAATTTGTATTTTCATCAATTGGCATACATTATGTTTGAATTTAGAAATTTGATACACATGTAATTTTGACTAACTGGTGAGATGAATATGTCTTGAATGTTATATGAAATAAATTAAAATCAATAATGAAAGAAAAAATAATATTAATGGGTGACATTTACTTTAGCCGAATATGAAATAACTTAAATTGACTATATGATTAAAATTCAATGAAATTTTAATGAGATTTGCCATTAGTAAAATAGATAGGAATTGGAGGAATGTGATAAGGTTGACACGCCAATTAGGGAGTTAATAGTACTGTGTCATGATATATATTACCGAATTGCATGGCTTTGATAGCTCGGTTCTAATGTAAGATATTTAATTTGTGTTATGGATTGTATGGCTCTAAGAGCTCAATCCCGATATGTATATATAAAAAATAATAGTAAAATAGAGTAACGACATATGATATACAAAAGGATTGTATGGTTTTGAGAACTCGATGTTGTGTTTTAAAATCCCGCTTATTTGACTTGGCAATGCAATTTTGTTGGATTTTGCCTTTGGTTAATTGTATAAAAATATATAAACACATAACAAATGATTAAGGAACTTCAATAGGAAGTAGTAATTGATTAAAAAAATAAATTGTAATATTTATTGATCATTATGTAATTAGGTATGAATTAATACGATAGATACACTTGAATTTCATAAATTAATTTTAATGCTGATTTATTTTTAGAAATGAACGAAGAAATCTATAGTTGAAAAATATTATATGTTATGCATGTTTAGGTTGAATGAATTGAATTGGATGATAAATGGAATTGCTTGAACACCGCTAAGTCTATAGTTTAACATGTGGTTTTCTTTCCGTGCATAAGTTTTAATGAAAATTAGAAGAAAACTGTGGTGAATTTACTACAAAAACTAGAGTCATATAAAGGATTAAGGAAGACTAGCAGGTGGATATACTACAGAATTATATTTTGTTTTTGGATTTGACATGTACACTTAAAGAAATGAAAGATCTTATAGAATTATATTATAAATTATATATTAAAGTTATGTATGGAATTTGATTTAGATGAGTTGAAATGTATTGGAGGATGGACAAATTACTTTGTCAAAGAAGTTTGATGTGGAGATGGATGGTTGAGTAAAAAAAATGAGAATCGTATTTAAGTTTCTTGTAAGAGGTCTTAAGAAAATATAGAGGAAACTTTCAAATTTTTTTAATAAGTGAATAATATTTTCTAGAATAATAATGATTTAAATATAAAATTTAAAATTTAAAATTTTAGGGATTTAAGAATCTGGTAATACTCAATATTCCAATTTCATTATTGGGTATCGAGGTGTTACATGGTCCTATAGTTGAGTTCCCTTTTCATACTCTAATATGGGGATCAGGTATATCACCAACTCATTCTTTTAATCTTATAGTTGGTTGCACAGCAAAGATTGGGAATCAAAGATATAATCAAGTTTCAAATTCTTGATCCAAGTTACCCTTTATGCTTTGGAGAGAATGAAACATTAGATCAAATATTCTTCAAGTGCTTTCATATTAAACAAATATGGGGTGCATTTCTCAACCTCTTTAGACTACAAAATCGAAATCTTAGTTGGGTGAATTGCCCAATTTAGGTTGATGATTTGAGATGGACTAATAGGTAGGATGATAAGGTCTTTAGAATTGGCTTTGCTACGTTGGTGCATTATACATGGAGGATGAGAAAAATCTTTGGAAAGGCAAAAGATTTCGAGGAATATGGGTGGATGCAATTCTAACTTAAGCTAAGAATGACAACCATGGTTACTACTAATCAACAACTCATTTCCAATCATATTAAGATGAAACTAAATTTATAGAAATTGTTGTTATTTGGTTTACATGACATAGTAGTTAGTAGAATTTTGTATTAGTTCCACCCTCTAGAGGTGTAAAATGAATCATTATGTAATTTCCACATTTTTTAATGAATTTATCACTTACTTTTTCAAAAATAAAATTTTTGGGTTCTAGGTGATACACTATCTAATACACGACCCTGTATAATCCAAAATATCTAGAATTTGCGATTTTGCATAGTCTAAGAAAATAATACAAGTTGGTGCACGGTCGTGTATCCTTTCTTTGCTTCAAATCTTTGTTTTATGTTGCGCTTTCATCTGAGTTCTTCTCCTTCAAATTCATGAAGGCAATCATAAGCTATAAAAAAAACTTGGAATAAATTAAGCACCAAATATACAATAAAAGTATAAAATATCAAGCAAAAATACATCAAATATGGGTTATAAATATGATCAAATATACATCTATCAATAATAGATACAAATTATAACCCTAAATTATATTTAATATTAGATAAATTAAACTACTTTAATTTATCTTTAATTATCTAATTAAACAATTTAGATCTATACATCAAGATTAGCGTTTGACAACACGTCATGACCACCCAAATACTTAAGAATGTCAAAGTGATTTCGACTAACCTTTCTGTGAATGGTTTTTTTGTATAATATAATCATTCCATCATACATTGTTATGATTAGACATAGAGTATGAAATTAATGTCTACTTATTTTGAGTCCAATTATATTAGTTCTCTACTATTAGTTATTAAGTCAATTACTAACATGGATAAACTATTTACAAAATGTCATTCCACCTTGGCTAAAGATCTCAAATCAATACTAATCGATAACAATGAAACATTTTCTCTAATTAATTTAAGGTGATGAATCATATCTTGATCACTCAACTATCTCCATATAGTTCATGCTACATCTAATGACTACGGATTGAACTACTTGTAATTAGAATATGTCATAAGTAGTATAAAAACATAAAAATTCCTATACAAGATAACATTGCAGACATCAAGTTAAAGGATCACTTATACAATCATTACAATAAGAATTTCCATAAACATACAAGTAATGCTCCAAATAAATTTCTTATATAAGGTCACTTTAGTGAACTTGTTCTCTAACAAGCATCCAGACGTTTATTTATGTATCTCCATAGTTTAGCCTATAAGAATGACTACTTTATAAGAGAAAACATAACTTTTGCTAGTCTTTTTAGGTTCTATTAATGTCTAGTTTTAATAGAATAATGACTATAAAAATTTAGGAATAATACATAAATACAATATAAATGTCATAATTATAATCACATCATAATTTTATTTGCAATATATAATTATCCTATGAACTTTATCCTATACATATAAATATGTATAAGATAAAGAATATTTTTAAATTAATCAAACGATTAGTTGTAGGGCATAAACCAACACTCTACTCTTTCGTACATGGCCATATATTATTTCAAATACTTAAACCCAAAAAGCTTAGAGAAAAGAGACAAAAATTTCATAGACAAATTAGTACAAACATTATTTACCGCTCCAAAAATCTCTAAGACATAAACAACAACTAGACCAAGATAAAGACACAACACAAAGACACAAGGTTTTAGAGTCATTTCCCTACTAAGTAATTCCTCCTCCTCTCGATCCAAAGAAACTTCATCACTTCCATTCCTTTTGTGATTTTGTTTCTTTTATCGAAACCTAGAACAATAAGACTAAAGCTTTGGCCAAAATAAAGGAGTTATAAAAATGCATCATATGCCTAAATAAATGAACATCACAATCTAGTACTACAACAATGTTGGCAACAATAATTGAAGAAATCTATTTGTTGTTAGGTCACATAAAAAGCTAAGAAGGCTAACCTACATATTTAGATGGGTTTTGGAGCTCCTTTTTTGATCAGATGCTCCAATACGACGTTGTGAGAAAATAAACTTTAGTGGCTACGAGAGGAGAAAAGGGAGGCCTTACAAGAACTGGAGGGAGGTGATCAAGAAAGATATGTCAGAGTTAGCCCTCACTGAGGCAGTGGCTAGAATTAGGAAAGTTTGGCGTGATAGGATAAGGGTAAACGACACACCTTATAGCTCTCGCGCCTCATCCTTAATGCATAGGAAGTCCAACGCAATTTCCTTTATGCATTTACGGGGTCTTTTTTTCAGGTGTAGGGGGAAAGATTTCCGCGATGGACGTATAAAATCGTAGGATTGTCGTATTCTCAAGGCCACTCAGTGAAGACTTATAGTGCAACTAGCAACGAGAAAAGCCGGTCTTTGCAGGAGTGTAAGGTAATAGCAGATTATGGTCACCATTAGGTATATATATATATATATTGCCAGTTTCTTTTACGTATTTACTCTTTTAATCTGCATCACTATTATCTTGTCACATCTGTATGTGGGTCTATCGGAAACAACCTCTCTACTATATAAGGGTAAGGCTACGTAATATCAAACTTTTAGATCCTGCTTGACTGCGGGACTTCGAGATATGATAATAATGATGCTAATGTCTCGGTGGAGGAAAGCTCTAAATGCTTTAAGTTTATGGAAAAAAAATGATAATATTGGAGAGGTTAGAGCATGGTTAGTCATTTTTGAACCTCAAAGATTTTTTTTATTTGGAATACTTTCAGCTTTTAAATATACTCCACCCACATTAGCTTGAAATAATTTTTAGGGAATTACTTGAATCAAAGAAAATAGATGAAGCTCAACGCTTTTAAGGGAAAAAAATGAAACTTAAGGAAATCAGATGCAATCAGAATTATGTGCAATTAAGTTTTAGGATTTTAAATTTTTGAGTTTTTTTGGAAATAAATAAATAAATTTTAAAATAAAAATTAATATTTATACACATGTTGACGGTTGATCTTATTTGGAATGTCTAGATGGTCCAATTTTTTATTTGATAGATTGAGAATTTTTGAGCCATTTAAAAAAAGTTAAGAATTAAAATGGTAAAGAAATAATGATAAGTGTCATCTTAGAATGTTTACATTTTCTAACAGATGTTAGGGGCAAATTGGAACTTTTGCCTGACTTCTTAGGACTTGAAACGTCGGGCTTTGGTCTAGTTCCAAATATCAGTAACTAAAATAAAAAGAGTCAAGCTTCTTCTCGCGTTGTGAGAACGCATTGTGTTGTACAGACTGTGAGGTCTAATGGCGGAGAAACCCCAACCTGTTCGCGTATTATACTGTCAAGTGTGCAGTTTACCAGCAGAGTACTGTGAATTCGGTCCAGATTTTAAGAAATGCAAGCCCTGGTTGATCCAAAACGCCCCTGACCTATATCCCGATCTCATCAACGGTCCGTATGCCTATGTCTTTATTGTTCCTTCAATTTTCTTTTGGTTATTTAATTATTTATTTTTTTCCTTTCTTCCTTAATACAGAGTCAAGCTCTAACGAAGCAGATAAAGTGGCCGACCAGTTGCAATCCACCGCTATCTCTTCATCGGCCGGAGATACTGCTACTCCTTCCGGTGAACTCCATTGCTTTCTTATTTATATATTTTAAACACATATCATTAATGTGTATATATTTGTTTTTGGTTAACCATTGTAAAGCCGATATTATGATATGAAAGGATTTTGTATCCATTAAGCAAGCAATTATAATGTTAGATTGATAGAGCCCGTTTTGCAGGCAGTACTCCTGCTCCGCAAGAAGAAGTAAAACGCCTTCCTGGTGGCAAGATCAAGAAGAAAGTGAGAAAATTCAGCCTAATTTTGTTGCAAATCAATTGCTTCACTTTTTTGCGTTTTTCACTGTTCAGATTCTATAGCATGGTAATAATCTAGGCGTTTTGGACTTTTATAGGAGAAGCCAGAAGTAGTTATTGAGAAGGTCACACGTAACAAGCGTAAATGCATTACCACTGTCAAAGGGCTAGATCATTTTGGTGAGTATTTTAATTTACTTTTCCCACTCTTTTCTAAAGTCCTTATCCCAATTATATGAGTGGTGATTCAGGTGTTAAACTTACTGATGCTTCGAAGAAACTTGGGAAGAAGTTTGCTACTGGAGCCTCTGTGGTTAAGGTTTGTTATTTTTCTTGGCAGCATATGTCTGTGCCATTGTGAATTGTTTCCCTTTGTTGTCTTATTTTCTGTACGGTTGGTTTCAGGGTCCAACTGAAAAGGAGCAGATTGATGTTCAAGGAGACATAGCTTATGATATTGTGGACTTCATCACAGAGACCTGGCCTGATGTAACACGCTTCTCCATTCTTTTCTATTTGGCATATTATCTTTTGTGTTCTGAGACTCTTTATGGATTCCCTTGTTTTCTACTAAGAAATTGTGTTTCTAGTGGTGTCAACTCGCATGTGAATTAGACATATGCTATTTTCACGTACATGTGCCTTAACTTTTCAAAATCTTGGCAATTCATTATGCTTTGCGGCTGAGAAACTTAAAATCATTATAGTGGCTAGCATTGAGCATTTGGGACAGATGCTTTCTAATTTTTGATTCTCAAAGATTAGTTGTTCTGCTTCTTGACGCATATTTATCTCTATTAGCTTTACCAATTATCATCCTGTGGTTTACTTTTCTCTTTATTCTATTTCATGCTATGTTTCTTGAGAAGAGATGTATCACTGGGGTATACTTATTTGGTGAGCTGAAAAAGAAGAAAAGACAGGAACCTTTTTTCTGAAGGGGATGGGGGCATATACATGGGAACTCTTTTCATCATGACTTGCTTCATATTGTGGATTTCACAATAGAAGTACCAGTGTCCTCCAAACAAACTATTTTGGCTGATTTGATTCCTTAAAAGAAGTAACAGCTAAAGAGCTTGATTAGTAGTTCCAAACACCAGTTCGTGTAATGGCAGATTGAAAGTAGCATTAATATTGTGTGTCCTTCCCCTTCCATGTGCACTCTCTTCCTATAAAAAAGAAGAAGAAAAAGAAAGAGAAAAATCGAAATAGGCAGGTAGACAATGAAATTTTGATGAAGGACCTATTATATTATTGTTTGAAAGTGTAGCCATTCTGGAATTATTGTGGCTCCTACATATTTGTCTTTTTAACTCTCACTCCTGATTCACTGTGCTTCTGTCCTGCATAGGTTATTAATTGCACAATTCATCCATGCTAGCTAGGAAGCATGTAAAGGTGCACAGAACAGAGCATCATAAACAATGTAGTCCTGTAATATATTCCACAGAGTTGATAGTACCATTCTTTTCTTTCCTTTTTAGGAGCATATCTTGATAGTTCATGTTTTGGTTTATCATTGTCCTTGAGATTTTGTTAAGATTGAAAAATTGAGTTGAGTAGGCTATTGAAAACTTTGGCCAAAACCTGCTTTGGATTAGCTGTTGAAACTTTAGACTCCTTCCCTGAGAAGAGTCCATTTTTTGCTTTATCACTGTCCTGGAGATTTTGTTAAGGTTGGAAACTTGGGTTCAGTAGGCTATTGAAAACTGTGGCCAAAACCTGCCTTAAATTAGCTGTTGAAATTTTAGATCCAGGAAAATGTAAAGCTACATTCCCTGGGATGAGTCCAGTTGTACTGGTACATGAATCTGTCAGTTGACATTGAAATCTGTCTGAACAGAAAAAAATTAGTTATAACTGGAACAAAATGAGCCTTCTCTTTGAATTTCTTTTACCTCTAGATTTTCTGTTTTCAAATTGTGATAAATTCAAGGTGTTGCCTCTATTGATGTTCTTTTCTTCGAACACTTCTTTTTTCGGTTTTATTGCCACTATGATTTACATTGTTGTCCTTTTCATTTAAATCCACACATATTTAGGTGATGTTTTGGGCAAATAACCAGTCCTTTCTGTTCACAGGTTCCAGAAACTGCAATTTATCTCATCGAAGATGGGAAAAAGGTCTCAGCTGCTTGACTCTGAATCTGGGATGTCCAAATGGTACAAAGTGTTATGTCTTTCAAAGAGCTTGATGAATTTATTGCACCATCAAGATATTGAAGCGCCCAACAGGGAAAAAGGCCTAGGGAGATAATTTGCCCCTGTTTAGAGTTTCTTTGTTTAATAGGAAGGAAAAAAAATAGTACACATACTGAATTTAGATGCTTTAAGATATCAAATGCTGCTTTTTTTTTTTTTTTTTTTGGGTAGGTGAGCATGTCTGGATTTGGTCTTTTTCAAGTCAAAATATTTATCTTCTTGCTTTCAAGACACTTTTCCGTAGTTTATATAAGTACAGTGTGGTTGCAGTAACCTTGATTTTTATCAGTTTCTGCCTGTATTGTAGGCAACTGAGTCGTGTGATGCAGATTTTCATCCTTGCCTGTGTCAACAAGAGGGGCAAGATTTTACATCTAATCTGTTGCATTGTGCGTACAACGATCTCTCCATAATTTAGGTGGTACTATTTTCTTCGTAGTGCTAATTAACAGAAATTCTTGCCTCCTGATCTCGCCCTCACGAGTCATCACGACATCATTTTCACAGCAGTATTAGCCACTACTGTCATATAATTTTATTGAAATTTCTATGAGAATCATGTTGTTCATAATGATTGTCAAACGAAAAGTTTATATTGATCATTTGGAGTGCGAGTAGTGGGATGATGGCTGGTGAGAGTGGCTGCTTATTATGTAAATACGAACTATTTGGCTGGATTCAAATTGTTTTGGAGAAATCTTAATGGTTGTGACAGGTAGAGACCACGAAGAGTATAGCAACTAATGTAGCTAGGGCGAATTAAGTAAGAAAAACATATGCTCTTCATCTATCTTAATGGCGAAACCAGAACGGGATAGAGCCCTCCCATGTAAGCTTGCTCCAGGCATTGGTCCCAAAAAAATAATATCAGAAGGCGTTAATTATGGTCAGTAAGCTTTTGCGACGCATTAAAAAGTTAGGCTGCATTATTTGCCAAAACCCCACTTGTCCTTTAAGGAGTTAAAAACCCCAAGACTGGGCCTAAAATTGAAGATGCATTATCTCCTGACGGCACCTAGCTCCTTCGCTTTTTTAATCTGTCTCCAACAATTTAAGCAAGAGAGGTGGCAAGATGCCGTTCTCATTGAAGGTCATAAAACCCATTTGACAGGGTCGGTTTTCGTACACTAACCATTTTCTTTATTTTGGAACCATAAGAAAGAAGCCGCCATTTGAAAGCACGAAGAATAACGTATTGCTCTATAGCACACCTAAATTTACCGTCTGTGTTTTCAGCAACAAGGCCCTGTAGCAGTAGGCAGATTTAAACGAAACAAGGCATGCTTGATGGCCTATAAATTATCATTACACAGCTTGATATATATATATATATACTCCCAAGCTCTAGGCCCAGGATATAAAATTAGGCAAAAAGAACATATATATATATATATATACTTGGGAGTACATATTCACACTTCTTCTTTCTTTCTTTTCTTTTCTTTTTTTTTTAATAGTGAATCATGGCATGGCAGTGGGATTCTCATCATCAATTGGCATTCGCTTGTATATATACTGTAATGTTATCATGGCAAAGCCCCTCTCAGAGTACACAAGTCAACATATTTGATTAAATCCAGAGCTCTTGTGGCCAACAAATTCCGGACCTTTTTCTATTACTGTCATGCTACTTATCTCCATCATCAATTATGATTAGCTAACCTAATCATCATCATTATGAGCATCTATGGATAAAAAAGCTAGTCTGGTCCAGAGTAGCCGAACTAGTCTTTTAATTCCATTCACACATACATTACTTTCCGACTGGTTTTTTATCCTTCTCCCGTTTTCAAATGGCTTCTTTTTTTATGGATCAGTTCGTGTTCACATCTGAAAATGCCACACCGTCGTTGCATTTAAGGGGCACAAAGTTGTCCCACATCCATCACTATGTTCCAGGTGCATGCTCTAATTTCATAGTGCCAATCATTGCATTTCCTTTGCTTGTGGCCGATGTTTGTGTATCCTGTGCACTTAACTTGTAGTGTCATTATGTCAAGGCATAGAATATCAACCTATTTTTCTTATTTAAAATGTATTTTGCTTGTAAAGTGCTGAAAAATGGCGGAATTGGTTTGTTTAGTCGTGGTGCACGTGTGTATAAAACTCCACAATTGATGTCCGATTGTCGGTGGTTTATGAACAAAGATTAGAACATGACAAAGAACAAAGATCGATTACCCAAGATGAGTCTTACATTTTGAAAAATGAGCTCTTCTTCTAAACTACTAAAATCTTTCTGCAGATACAAATATACACGCTCTTGAAACTGCAGATCTAAATAAACAAGGGTGTGCTATATCTTTAAGCGTTGAAACTTCATTTGATTGACGATAAATATCGGATTAGCTGGATTGCAGTCTCTTTTTTCCATACTAGAAAATTCTGCAAAAACTTGATCAAATACAAAGTGATTTTTGAGTGCTAACTTGTTAGGTGCCTAGTATTTAAGCTAACACAAGCAAATTCTTGTCGACACTGCTTTCCAAATCGAACCAAGGGCCCTCTTTCACATATGTGCACCTAACTAGGGTATAATTTAAGCAGAAACTCTGCAACTAGTTAATAACATCTGAATTTCCATGCATCAGAAGAGTCCCTTGTTTTTCAGGACTAGCTAGCTCAATAATTCCAGGAGCACTGACATCGGTACATGACCTGTATAACGCACGACGAACTCACTAAGGAACAAAGACAAAATGCGATAACTCAGTGGGGGTAAAGCATCTGGCATGCCTACTGCCCATAAGGTTCACTAGAAAACAGAAGCCAGGTACTTGTACACGTGGGACTCTAAGGATTTAGAGAGTGAACTAGCATGCAAGAGGGAACAGTGGTATGCCAAGAGTATCAATGGAAAGTACTTTCGAAAGGAATCTAGCAGAAATGATCTTAAGCTCGTGGTCTGCCCGTCTGGGACCCCAACTTTGATCTTGTACTTGGGCAAAATTATGATTGATTTGATTCTGTGGGTGACAAAGAACCTAGCTAAAGCTAGTAGAGATGGCTAGCAATTTCTCCAAGCCTATGGTTTAGACAACGATTTTGACATGTGCTGTACTGAATTGTTTCCCGGTCTTGTACTCTTTCAATTTCTCACTGTAAATGGATGAACAAAAATCTGTATTTCTTGGTGCATCGACTTAAATTATACTAGCACAATAATTTTAAGATATTTTGTGATTATTTTCGACCTCGAGTTAGTTGTAATTGCTACAACAGTTTAATCATAATCTACTGAGATATAACAATATAAAATTTGATCCATCTTCTCTTATATCTATAATCTAATTATATTAATGATCAAATTTGATCTACTCTCTTATATCTAGAATCTAACTACCTAAAGTTACTAGTAAGGAATTGTAAGTTTGTAAAACAAGAAAATGACGTACAAAAAGGAAAAACCATACAGTCAAAATTGTTTCAATTTCTATGGTTTTGAAGCAGTTTAGGTCTAGGAAAAGAAAATACTGTTCATCAATTAATGTAGTCTGAGTTCATGACTCCAGTTGGATGTAGAATCCTCGTTCGTGTTCACAGGAAATATGTGTGATTGTTGTGAACCCTATTGTACAGACAGCTTAGAGAGATTCAGGCAAGTTGGTTAGTTTTGTCAAACTTTTGTCACCTTTCTTTTGCCAATTAGGCAGGTTTCCAACACCCTCTGCCTACAGGCATCTACAGTTATTCATCAAACCCTAAAATCCCACCTTAAGCTTGCCTCGTGCAATTCAAATTTAGTGATCAATTGTCCAGCTTATAAGTTATTAATAGTCTAATGGTAAGAAATCTTAATCTCCTGAGATCTTATGCTCTTAACAGAGGGGTGACATAACTGGGCAACTTCACTGAGTACATGTCAGTATTATAAAGTGATATAACAATACATCTTTTGAAAAAATGAGTTACACGATCAAAAAATGAACCTTTGTAGGACACACATCAGTACAGTTGATTTTTAAAATTTTTAAGATGATTACGATCCATCGTTTTCAGAAATATTGGTTAGTTGGTGTCAGTGATATGAATAATTGTAAGTTCCATCAAAATACGGGAATCAAATGGGGCAAGCACATCAAGTTGTGAAGCTAGAAGAGAATGGGATTGTCTCTTATATTTGTGGCCCATCCATGATCTACCAGACTTTCCAGTGGAAACGAACAGATTATGGAAGATAATAAAAGGACAAAACGCTTCATTTCAACCTTATAAATAAAGGGTTGTTCCAAATTTCCTATGAGATTGAACTACCATCTCGTCCTTTTCTGCAAAAGTAACTATATAAACATGCTTAGTTATAATATGATGATCAACAAAGGAACAAACAAACTAATACAAGGGAAGTGAGTTCTTCCGTGGTCTCTACTAGAAACAAAGGATATATACATATAATTACAGTGCATGAGTGGAAAACCAACTTAGACGTAGATTTTGACGGTGGAAGGTGCTGTCGTTTTGGTATTTTAGGACCACGTGATCTTGTGGGTTGGCTGAGATCCCCATGAAGATTTGCAGTATCTTACAATAGTCCCCTCTAGAGAGGTCCCTATCCTATTCAAGACTCTCTCTTTCTCAGACAAACAAATTCATACAGAGGTTTTCGTCACCATGAAACATACATATATATATATATATATAATGAAACAACATTATACACATCCACCACTTTCAACAAACTTTTAATTAAATGTATTTTTTGACATGTACTACTGCTTTACATATTGTTCGCTGTATGTGTTTTTTAATAAGTTATTCAGAATCTCCCTCTTTTCCTTTTCTTAACTATGAACTTTATTAACAATTAGATCGACTCCATTAGAAGCCAAATGAACTTAGTTAACAAATTTGGACGTACTTCTACTCTTGTTTCCCAAAATCTAACGAAATATGTTCTTTTAGAGTTCAACTTCAGCTGCATGAAATTATTATAGACCACACTTTCCCATGTGTTACTTCCTAACTAGCATAAATTAGAGTAATAATTCAATTTAGCATCATGTTTGTAATTATATTTATCTTTCATCCTCCCTCTCAATTAAAAGCACTCTGTAAGTTCATATATCTTAATCAAGTATAGTAATTAACAACTTATCATGTGCTTAATTCCTTTCAATTTTTAAAGATTACATCAAATCTTTAGAAAGTGAGCAAGGTTCAGAATAAGTTGAGTTAATTAGATAAATATAAATTTAATACCCCCTTCAATTTATATATTTTCAATTTACAAAATTTATGAGATTTCATTTGGGATTTCAACGTTTTATTTGTTTTTTTAAACAAATAAAGGATTTAATTAATGAAAGAGGTGGAAATACATAGGTATTGTTTACATACATACATTCGGAAGGTTAAAAATATACCAACACTATCCTTAACCAACTCTCCTAAATGCACTTTATAAGTCCCACATACCACTAAATCATCGCTTTATAAATCGTAAAAAACAATAGGTAGGCATGCAAAACTTCTAGAAAATAACTAAATTAAGGATTTGAATCCCTTAGTCCTCTCTGAGAGGACCTTTGCTTCATAACCTCCTCCACGCTTTAATTTAATGTTCTTTAGGTAAGAAAGATCATTTCCACTTAAATGATCTAGTTTTCTGATTCTTTAATCAACATTGTCTTGTTACTAGGCTAAACGATTTCAAAGAATCGAGGGATAGCTATGCACAAAAAGTGTAGTAGGACCCTAGAAGTTACCCAAATAGGGATTAACATGATTCTTTAGATATTATAGAGGTAACAACTCCTCCATGATAACTCTAAATATCATTAATAAAGATTCTTTCTTCTATTTATTGTTGATTGATCACTTTTCCTGGATCTCATCATCCAATTATTGGTTGATTGAGCAATTATAACAAGTAGGAGGTAGTCCCACACAATCTCTACTCTGGTGCATGGTTCTCTGGTTGCATCATCATAGGGTTACTTTACATTATATGAGGCCAACTACGCCATTACCTTAATCGTCTTATACTTGCATGCTATATCTTTAAATGATTCCCCACGAAGTTGAAAGATTAGGGCAACAATTGTCTATTCCTTAGGTACATAAGAGTTTCTCCCTAATTCTAAAAATTAGACAGAGTATAGTTTCATCTTTAGTACAAACCTTGCTTTGAAATCTTTTGAGATTTATCTCTCACCGTATCTCCTTATTAAATGAGGCGAAAGAGATGACATATATCACTTTACTAGAGTTAGGAGTATTTTTCAGTTTCATGAGCCAATTAAGAACATCTATGAACTAATTCCCCATGTTTGACACCAAGCAATGGTCTTGAATTTTGTTCCATACAGCTTGAGGATAGTCATATAGGAATAAAAGATGTTCCTTAGACTCTTCCTCTCTTCCATAGAGAGCGCATATAGAGTTAGTAGCTAAATAGTACCTTTAGAATATTCTGGTTCATCCAGTCCCTAAATCTTGAGATAATAAAGTTACTAAGAGGATGATTAAGACATTAATAGGTGTCCTTTCTTTCAAGATCACATGGATAATTGGGAATGAGATACTATAGCTCTATAGTGAAATAACTTCATTGTCCTCCTATTAAGATATAGTTAACGTTACAATGAACAGGAAATGTATTATAATAGTGCAGAGCCTAAGGTATTCTTATAAGCATGCCTTTGCCTAGCCAATTGTCAAATCATAAGGAGGCCTTTTCTTCATTTCCAACCTTGCAAAGCATAGTAGGTTTTAATATAACCCCTAACTTTAGTAATTGAGTTAGAGATTAAAAAAAGGAAGCGTTAATTAGGATGACCCATATATTATTCCCCTTAAGGATGTAATTATGTAGCCATCTAATCTATAGTAACTCCTCCAATAGGATATTCCAAAGCAATTTGATCAACATAATTATATTAATGGTTCCAATAAAGGTTAGCTTCAAACCACGCTACTTCTTTCTCTGACAAACTTGTGTCCACTTGACTTTGGCATGATGATTACCTGTACTTAGGTTCCACCATAAGAATCTTCTAAATAATTTCTTAATAGTCTTGATGACTCCTTTTGCTAAAAGCATCTTAGAAGAATAGTAGATATGTAGGGAATTCAAAACTGACTTTATGAGTTGCAATATCTCTCCTAAGGAAAGAATCTTATTATCCCATATATTTAGTGTTCTCCGAATCTTCTTTACTAAATGATAGTATTCAGAGAACTGTATCCTTGTAGTGATAGGGAGTCTTAAGTAAGACAATGGTGTTGGCTTTTTGCTCATACCTGTGATTAGGGATATGCTACCCATTACCTTATTGGCACTATATGTCAAAATGAAATGACTTTTACTGAAAAGTAAGCAGTGTTGAGGTAAGTAGTTTAACGGACTTATAGTGAGCCTTAAAGAAGAGTGGCAAATCATCTGTAAAACATAGGTTAATAAGCCTCACCCTTTGGCATTTGTTCTGGAACTTAAAGTGTTTGTTATTCCCCACTTTGTGGATAAACATTTGGGTTGGTACCTCTATACATAGATTAAGAAGATAAGGGGATAAAGGATCCCCTCATTTTAGGCCTTTAGCACTCTTAATTAAGCCAGTGGCTACACCATTAACCAAAATTGAGAAGGAGAGATAAGTGGTATAGGCCTCAATCCATTCAACAAAAAGCTTAGGAAAACTTATAGTCTTTAAGGTTTGTAGAATAAAACCCTATTCAACACAATCAAAAGCCTTCATGAAGTATACTTTGATGACAGAGTTAATGGAAGAGTTCTTTCTCTGACAACCCTTTATTAAATCTTAAACAATTGAGACATTATCATCAATCATTCAACCTTGCATAAAGGCAGTTTGATTATCAACAATAAGTGAATCCAAGATTGTTTTTAACCTATTGATAGGGATTTTAGAAGTTACTTTATAAAGAAATTTGAACACATAATATGCCTAGAATCGTCAAAAGAATGTAGGGTTAGAGGCCTTAGGTGTTAAGCATATATGGGCCTTGTTTATCTCTTTAAGGAGAGTACCTCTAGAGAATAATTCTTTTATAGCTTTCTTTATCATAAGACCAACTTCTTACCAAGTATTCTAAAAGAAGAAGCCATTAAAGCCATATGAACTTGGGGATTGTTAGGGTTTATCTAGAAAACTACTTCATCTATCTCCTTGTCCCCAAAATACTTAGTGCGTAAATTAGATTACTCCTAGGTGATCCTTTTCTTATTGTAAGAGATAAATAGCTGGTAATCTACGAGTGCATTCATAGAAACTCTTAAAGTGCCTCTTAGTTTCATTAAGTCTTTTGTTGAGTAATTGTAGAACCATCAGGTAATGTTAGAGAACAAATTCTATTTGGATTCTTTCTAGCCAAAATAAAGTTGAAGAAGAACTTAGTACATATTTCACCTCCTTTAAGCCAATTAGCTTTAGCTCTTTACTCCAATAGGCTAGAGCAATCTCAGCTAGCTGATAAATACTTTGGCAAATAAGCCTTCTTCTTGTTTACTAGTAGATCATTACTACAATTCCTAACTATCTCCCTCTAAATAAAAGCCAATGCCTCCTTAGTCCTATTAATAGCTTGTAGTGTGGTAGAGCCTTTCTATTTATTAGGCCTTTCATATCTAATTTAATAGCCTCAAGTTTTTTGAGACGAATAGATTGATGTATTTCCTCAAATGTTGTCTCCAAATTTCTTTGAATTGCTTCATGAGAGCTAATACCCTCCATCAAGAAGTTATTAAACCTAAAATTCCTTTTCATTTGGATTTCTGGAAGAGATTATCCATCTAGATTAGGGAATGATTGGAGAAGAGCAAATCCATAAAGGTTGTCATACTATCAGGGACCTTAATTATCTAGACTTGATTAACCAATGAGTGATCCAATTTCCTTCTCAGCACCCACCTTTTAGATCGCTTGTTACTTCATATATAACAGTGACCTTGAAATTTTTGATCAAATATTTCTAGCTTCCCTACATAGTCACTGAAATTAGAAGAGAAGTTTTTCAGACTGAAGTGACCATTAAATTTAATTCTAAATAGAGCACAAATGAAATCTCTACATAATAACTAAGGCCTATTCACTCTCTTCTAAAATTCCACCAAATTGTTTCATAAATCCTTCCTTTGAAAAGCATGATTAACACTATAAGTTATCGAGGAGAAATTCATAATCCTTTCTTGAATGAATCTCCATTTCAAAGGATTTACTTGTATTTATATCTCAAAAAATTCAACATCCATAAAAGTAGGGTCATGCCTTATGATAATCATTCCCAAACTATGAGTTTGATGGTTAGAAATAAAATTTCACCAATAGACCAATTTATTTAGAATTTTAGGATTCTCAATTCTAATTTTGATTTTCTAAAAGAGCAAAAATACATGGCTTAGTATTAAAGACAAAATCTCTCAAAGCTGCTATCTTATTAGGGCATTTGATGTCCCTTACATTGTAATAATTTTCATTTATCAATCAATTTGTTGGAGCTCTTATCTTTGCTCTTGATACATTTTCTTTTGACAACCGATTGGAATTCCTCATTTATGGCTTCTTCTTATTTACTTTCACCAGAGGATGAGGGGTCAGTATGAATTAGTTTAGTAAGTTGCCACTCAATATTCATATTAGAATTCAAGTCTAATTATTTTTTCCCATGATCTAGTTTACTAACAATAGTTGTTACACTTTCAACTTGGTCTTTCTCTAATATAAGGGAAAGAATTGGCTCCTCTCGAAAGGTGGTAGTGTCTTAGCCCTTATTAGCATTCCCATCTCTTGTCAATTCTTCATAGTCTCCTCTTTGAAAGATCCTACCCTTTAGTACTCATTTTTTTTCCTTGACAACAAACAGAGGGCTTTTATTAGTAGTGGACATACACATTGTTGTCATAAAGTGTTCCATCAAGTCTCAATCTCATAACAGATATATATTTAGGTAAATCCTTTGAGAGCACCATAAAACACATAGTTTAGCATATCACAACCTCTTCCTCTTTACTGTGTTATCATCCAAGTATAGATGTTTGCTTATGAAACTAACAACATACTTAACCCTTTAGTTGTTTAGTATTTAAAGGAATGCAAATTCACCTACATAGGAATGACTCTATGTATACCGGGCTTAATCTAGAATCCAAGTTGCCAAGGCTGCAAGAAAAGTGGGAAGCTAAAACATGTCAATCTGGAATCTATGTTGCCAAGGCTGCAAGAAAAGTGGGAAGCTAAAACAGATTTCCAAGTCTCCTCTATGTCTATTGGTCTCTCCTCGATGATCTTAAAGGCTTCAGCTTTAGTGGAAAAGGTGAACATAATATATCTATCTTCCGTTATAAGAATACCTATTCGACCTTTTTTTTCAAGATAATGTTGCCCATTTTTATATTATTGGAAATGTAGGTCTCTTGTCATAGAAAAATTCAATTAGACAGTTCTCCCAAGATTTGACTCCTTCTTAAAGAGTTTCCAAATCTAAGGAGACAACAACTCTCCCATCTTCAACCCTGGGAGGACAAAAGTGCAATAATAGTTCATCATTTCCTTCCTAGTACCTATTTTCAAGTCTTTTGATCTCCAGCTTATTGGGAGAAGAAGGAAGATGGAGTCAGAGTTGTGCCTAATAGGGATGCTGGAGGTCTCTGAGTTAAGTCCGATGAGGAGGATGAAGAAGCTTATGTTTTGCCTGATGAGGGTAAAGGGGGAAAATCTTCCTTCACAGAGCCTGACATGGTAGCTGATTTGGAGGTCTGCGTTATGTCTAAAAGAAAGAGACAAGTTTGGCAGAGGCCTAAGATAAGGGTGCAGTATCCTAAAACACAAATTCCAAAGACGAGAAAGCAAATGTGGAAGGAGAGAGACCAAATTGCCCTTAACAAAGCTCTCCCCAATGGGGAGAAACGTTTACAAAAGTTGAAGTTGAAGGAGTAATAAAAATGTTGTAAAGATGTTAGTGTTTGGGAAGCAAGATTGGCATAAAAATAAGGGGTAGATGGTTAAAGAAAAGGTAAAGAATCTCTCTTTGATTATTTTTTGATAACTCTTTAATTTATTAAAATTAGTGAACTTAATAGTTACAGTCCTCATTACGTTCTATTTAAAAGATTATGACTGAATTATATTTTTATCTTATATTTTTATATGTTGGTCTCTAAGTATATAAATTATACATAAATATTGATGTTACTCATAAATTTACTGGATGGTATTAAGAGTTTTAGGCAATTCAGACCCGACTTTGGGTAAGGGCAAAAAGGACACCTGTCAAATACCTACTCTCATGAAAAATAAAATAAGAGTCACTTTTGACTCTCGTAAAGAGTAAAATGAGGTCAAAATAGCATACAACTCACTCTTGACACTCATAAAGAACAAAGTGAGACAAATCGTCTAAACTTTTTTTTCTTTACATATTTTTTTATTTAATTTTTTTGAGTTGTTCTCTAAATCTTAATGTTAAGAATTAGTACAACTCGATAAAATTTTCAATTGTGTCATAATGAAAATTTTAATGTAGCCTCTTTAATAATAAAAATATGCTTTAAAATTTAAATATTTATATATTGTAAATTTATTGAGTCTTGTTTTTTTTTTTATACTTTGTACATGGCTTATAAAAAGTTAGGATCTTCCCCCTAGTTATGGGTATATATAATGGTAGCACAAATTTGTGCGTACACACCTAATACGGAATATGTTATGACCATTCCTTTTCCTTTTTCTTCATCACTCTCTCTTTTGTTGGGTAAAAGACCTAACCATAACTGTTACGGCATGTGGGAAGGCATAAGCTTAGTTGTTTTCAGTAAGTCTCGAAATAATAATGAGCCAGATGAAGAATGTATAGCTTGTATTTCGGATATGGAAAACAGCTAGTGATCTCTCTCTCTCTCTCTCTCTCTCTCTCTATATATATATATATATATATATGCGCATAGGCTTGTCAGGATAGAGATACATGAGCTGATGATCCAAATGCATGTCAATAGATTACGTAGTGGTGAACTCCATAAAATATATTCATCAACCAATGACTGCTATCTGAAGGGGTCTTCCATACCCGTAAGATCCGGTCAAAGATTTTGCCTTGAAACATCAATTTTTTTCTGGTCCAAATATCTATTGCAAATCACACTTTGCCTAGGACCTGAAATTGTCCGGTTATTGTAACCAATTATGTTACCTGTGAAAAACCGGTGTACGGTGAAACAAGGACGACGGAAGCTTGGCTCCACTTTAGGCCGTAAATGGATTCGTTCTTTTGCAGTGAAAATCTTCTTACCACTGTTGGACGCATCAAAACAGCTTGGCCCCACAGGGCATCCCTCGTGTGTGTGCATGGCATGCATGATGTTGTTTCTCACTAACCGCAATATTAATTTCCTTCTGTTGTAAAAGTGACTCATTCAAATTAGGGTTCCTGTTAATTACAAAACGAAAAAAGTGTAGCTAAGAGTTTTTAATTCGTAAATTATCAATAAACTCTTAAAGTTTGTCCATTCTCTCTTTTCTGTAAGCAATGAGTTTGTTTATTTCTTTCAAGACAAAAGTTTAGATTACGCGAATGATGATGTCAGGGAGAGGTTGGATTTTATTATTCTTAACCCGCCGATCGATTCGGCATAAACCAAAATGTGAGTTAGCTTATGCTGAACTAGCCAAGCCTAAAGGAAACATCCTTATTACTTCCCGCATATCCAATTAATTAGATGGAAAAGCTGAATGAGAGACAACTTAAGGCAGGAGTAATAATGTTTACAATTTGTAATTTGACATTACATTATAGCATGTAGCCTAAGATGCAAACAGACCAAATCCCAGGATGAAGAGAAAGTCCAGGTTGATGTCTGGTTTCACATCTTTGAAGGAAGAGGTGTGGTCGGATTCAAGAAAATTGATCCAAAGCTAAAAATAAAGAAGAAATCCTTGGAAAGATCCTCCTTATCATTGCCTAATTTCTCCAGCATATTCATTCACATCAACAGGATATCTGTACAATATCCTTTATTTTTATGACTACATCAATCGGCTTAGATTACAGAATTGACCCAAGTTGACCCATCTGGACCATTAGATGGCAGCATTCAACGGTCCATATACCCATCAGGTTTGGCCCCTGAAATAGACCACAAGAATAAGGGGAAATCTGTGGGTGGTCTTCGGGATCATATCCATGCATCTTGTTGATGATCACGATGATCGATGATCATTACACAAACTTAATGAAACACGTAGAAAGTGATTTCTTCCATTTTCATTACATGGGTATCTTAAAAAACTTTTTGGATTGCCCCAAGATCCTATGTCCTTTGCATATCTTCGACAGAATGTAAATCCCCGTTCCTTTCATACAAGCTACTTATCGTTTTCCTTACCAAACACATAATAGTTCATCTTATTCGTTAAAATATTTCAACCTAGTTTTCATGCAAATATCGACCTCCCTCTATATAAATCCCAACCCACCCTTCTTGTACTTCTCCATCAACCATAAGCGCAATCTCTACCAACTTCTTCGTCTTCGTCTTCGTCTTCGTCTTCCTTTTCTTCTTACAATCATTTCATCTTCTTGAAAGTAGAGATCAGACGCAAAACAAAAAGAAAATGTCTGAGATTCTCACAATTCCACCTTATTTCTTGGTCATACTCTTCATAACTCGTCTACTTTCTACCACAGGAAAGTACAAAGAACTGTCGAGTTTGCTACTACCTAAACTCGTAAGCCTTGATTTTGCAGACAAGCTTCGTGCCGACCCGGAAGCCATTGAATCAGCTTCTAGCGACTATGGTAACATTGTCCATCGAAAGCCAGCTGCTGTTCTTTGTCCATCTTCAGTGGACGACATAGTCAACTTGGTAAAGTTCGCCTACAACAATTACTCTTTTCCTTTTACCATAGCCGCTCGCGGCCGTGGTCACTCAGTCCGAGGACAAGCCATGGCTCATAATGGGGTCGTTGTGGATATGATGAATCTAAGAAACCATAAAAAAGGGACAGAAATCATAGCTTCAACCAACCCGTCTTTGGGTTCTTATGCTGATGTTGGAGGCGAGCAACTATGGATCGACGTTTTACATGCAACAATGGAACATGGACTTGCACCAGTTTCTTTTACCGATTACCTGTACCTTACTATTGGAGGCACTCTCTCTAATGCTGGAATCAGCGGCCAAACTTTTCGTTACGGGCCTCAGATCAGCAATGTTTATGAAATGGATGTTATCACCGGTACGTGTAATTCTGTTGCCTGCTTTCACTTTTTTTTTTGGCAGTAGAAAATGGATAAACACACAAGGTATAGGGCATAGGGTCGTTGTTAAGCATTTAATTAGTACATTCACTTTCGTCCTATTTATTGAGTGCTCGAAGCAAGTTCATTGGGTCCCGGGAAGAAAAGTCTAATACTATGATTCACACGCTCTGTTCCTCGCCAGATCTTCAAGGACTTAACTTTCGATGCCTTTGCGTGATAATGATGTCATAACACAGTTCAATGATTCTCATATCCTTTTATCCTCTTAAAATAAATAACTGAGATAAATTGGACAGAAAATCTGTACCCTTATACCCTCAATGAGTTCATCATTGCTGATCTACTCAGAAGTCCGCTAGATTCTTGTAACATGCATAATTAACAGGCTGTGTAAATGGGAAATGACTTGATTTCCCTGCATGCTTTTCAACTGATTAAATTTGTCATTTTCTTTGAAACAGGGAAAGGGGAGCTTGTTACTTGTTCTGCGAAGAAGAATTCTGAGCTGTTCTATGCTGTTCTAGGGGGTCTAGGCCAGTTTGGCATCATTACCAGAGCAAGAATACCTTTAGAACCTGCACCAAAGAGGGTATTCACGAATCTCATTGATTTTATTTTCTATGTTCGATACCAATTTACCCCTAAACGAAAAATGAACGATCTTTATATCATAATAACCAAAAGTTGATATTATCACCCTCTAGTCGGTCTGAGGTGGCTCGTTTTGCTTTCAGGTCAAGTGGGTGCGAATGTTTTACAGCGATTTCTCTGCATTTACAAAAGACCAAGAACTTCTAATTTCAGTCAATGGTAGGAAAGAAAAAAATGCACTTGATTATTTGGAAGGTTCACTTCTCATGGATCAGGGTCCTCCAAATAATTGGAGATCCTCCTTTTTCCCCTCCTCCGATGTCCCCAAAATAATGTCCCTAGTGAACCAACACGGCATTGTCTACTGTCTGGAAGTTGCCAAGTACTATGATGATCATACTCAGCATACCGTAGACAAGGTACCTCGTCAATACTCGACATCATCATAGTTGAAAGTTGCAAATAAAAATTATAAAAAAAAAACATGTTTATCAAGTGCAAACGATAGAAGACATGGAGTTTTTTTAATGGTATAGCAGCCGAATAATTAACTTTCGATATTTTCTTATAGGAACTCCAAGAATTGTTCGACGGGTTGAGCTTCAATACTGGATTTACTTTCGAGAGAGATGTGTCCTTGGTCCAGTTCTTAGATAGGGTTAGAAGTGGAGAGCTAAAGCTTCAATCGCAGGGTCTGTGGGAAGTTCCTCATCCATGGATAAACCTCTTCGTGCCAAAATCTCGTATATCGGATTTCAACTCTGGTGTCTTCAGGGACATTGTTCTAAAACGAAACATCACCACGGGACCTGTCCTTGTATATCCTATGAATAGAAATAAGTAAGAAAATTTCATATTTGTTCCTATAAGAGAAGATTTGTATGGTTCTGGATTTACGTTATTTGGTCATCAGAAAGCATCCCGTTAACGTTTACTCTCAAATTTTCAGATGGGATGATAGAACATCTGCTGTTATCCCAGAAGAAGACGTTTTTTATGCTGTGGGATTTCTGCATTCAAGTGGGTACGATGGTTGGCAGGCCTTTGATGATCAAAATAAGGAGCTGCAAGAGTTTTGTGACAAAGCTGGTATTAAGGTTAAACAATATTTTCCCCATTACGAAACAAAAGAAGAATGGAGTAAACATTTTGGCACCAAATGGAGCACATTTCAAGCAAGAAAAGCTCAATTTGACCCAAAAATGATGCTATCGCCAGGGCAGAGAATTTTTCAGTGACGTATAAAGATTAACATTTTTTTTCAACGAGTATTATCATAGTAGCGTAGAAGGAACTCCGATGTGTTTCAGGTTTTCTTGAGCGAGAAGGGGAACAAACAAAACGTTGTACTACTTACCAATTATGAGTAAAGGAAATTTAAGCTCCTAGAGATAAGATTCCTAAGGTTCCATGAATTGTTCGTTATATATTTTCGCCTTCTAGCCCTGTTTTGAATGGTTAACAGTAATGCGACCAAGCCCTACGCCAAGGCTTAGCCATTGGGGTTACCATTGACATTCATATGGAAATGGATATTCAATTTTGTATTCATTATCTCACAGGAATTGTTTTGGTGACGAGAGTAAAACTTGCGTTAACGGCTCACTTTAATGGCGTTCCCATTCTCATCTTTCAGAGAAAGAATAAAATAGTAAAGAAATAATTATTTTTCTCCACATAGACCAAGACAACCTCATTGTGGGCGATTTATTTACCCTAAATTGCAATGGCATAATCACCGCGCACATTTTAAAACATGGAATGACTTCACGTCATACCTCTTAAGATATGCATAGGGAAGCGTGCCATTCAGACTTGAAGATGTTCTCGTAAATCTTAGTTCACACGTGAAATTAGTGAATGTAACAATGAAGATAAACGCGCATGCACTCTTGGGAAATTTCCACCACCCAAATGAGCTTAGAGGAACAGGATGATGAAGGGTTCAATTCTGAATAGATGGGCTCCATGATCTACAAATTTTGTGGTGTGTTTGAGGTTTCTCATAATTAAGATGAATAATGTAAAATGATTATGAATTTTATAAGAAAATTAGTTGTTGTTCAGGCAAATCCATGTATAGATAAAAGTTAGTTGTTGTTCAGGCAAATCGATGTATAGATATGGGAAGAACAAACTCCGTATTGTTTGTAATCTTATATGCAGAAAGTAAAATTTGAAGCCAAGTAAGGAGAAGAGCAACCAGTAGCGTATACACAAGAGGAACAATTAACAAATTAAAAAGTATTCAAGGGTTTGATTTGCGGGGTGAGGAAGGAGGATACATAGATATGGATGGGACAAAACAAATCATAATTGGAATGTTTGAAACTTAAAATTTGGAGCTTTTGCAGGCGATAGGGAGACAACAAAAGTAGCCACCCTGCTTATTATGTTTGACCTTTTGATTGTACTGCTAATGATCTATGTTCTACTTTTCTGTTGTTTGTGGAGCTCCTATAGCTTCCAGCTTGTTATAATTACAAACATATCGTGTGTTTTCTTCTTCATCGTTATCATTGTGACTTTTTGGGCACGTGAAATAACTTTATCTACTGAAAGCCTATTAGGTTGATGTGACCAAAAGACCACAAGTTGTAAAACTTTTCCGCAAACTCCTTATGAAAAAGTTATGCGATCCACGGTTGCGTGAATCTGAGTTTAACATGATACTATTCCTAAGTTGACGAACCGAAGAAAGGTATCTATCATTCTTAATCTCTTTACTCAGGTTTCCCTTTCGATAAAAGGAGCAGAGTTAGAAAACTCTTCGTTCTTCCTGTTAGGTTTAAGGGAGTGCTTTAACAAAAGTGCAAATCCAATGATCTTTTAATTAACTTAATAGTGACCTTAAGAGATGCTGCTTATTTTTAATTTAACAAATTTGCCATCAGACATCTCTCTATAGTGTCATAATTTTATTTCAAACATTCTATAAATATACAGCCAGTTGCATACATTTTCTCATTAATGAAAAATGTTCATATTTATTAAGAAATACAACTCTTGAGGTTGTGATAAAACTAAAACTCACAGTCAAAGATTTTAAAGTAGACACACGACTTATTTGGTGGATGACTAATCAACTATATTTTGGCAAATTGAGATGTATTTAGTTGTTTGATCATATCAAACTGCTGATAATTATATTAGATAATCAACTAATTGGGTTGACAGATTGAGCTAAATACGTTGTTTTTGAAAATGCTGTAATTAAAAAATTAAGGGACGAAAAGACGACTGTGTCTAAAAATTGTTACAAATTATTCAAGCTGTCATTTTTTATTACTGCTTTCCCTTTACCAAACACTAGTACTCTAAACTTCACTGATTTTATTTAAACATTTCTCTACTTTTCCCTATTATAGTTTAACAATTAAAAAATATACTTGAGTGTCTAGAGACTAACCTTATTAATAAGTTATTAGTTGAACAAAATATAAAAAAATAAGCATTATTACAACTAAGTTATCAAAAAACATAAGTTAGTGATAAATAAGTTAATATACTAGAAAAATGAACTTCAATTAATATGGATAAAGAAAGTAGTAATAGTAGTAGTTGTAATAGTAGTAGTAGTAGTAGTAGTAGTAGTGGTAGTAGTAGTAGTAGTAGTAGTAGTAGTAGTAGTAGTAGTAGTAGTAGTAGTAGTAATAGTAATAATAATAATAATAATAATAATAATAAATATATAGTTAGTCTAGGTCGAGAAAATCAAAATCGCAACCTTCATCCATTTCCGTTCGATGGAGAAAGAATTTAGATTGAGGGTCTTCGGTCTAGCTTGCTTAGGTCGAGTAAGCAACTGAAGAAATTTTGTACACAGGGTCTCTTTCAGTATTAGAATCAGTATTAGAAAGGTCTGGGCGATCAAAGAAGCTCCGACGACAAGAAGACTCCCATAAGGTCTCCAAACAAATATCGCCTGCTGACGGATTGGCAAATCTGACCAGGATATATAAAAAATAGGGCTAGAGCCCGTGCATTAATAGTAGCGGCGTTCCCCCTTGACCTGGTCGGGCTTTAGCGCCCTTCTTTCTTTGTTTGTGTCTCTTTCTTTTTTCTATACTTTCCGTTGGTCAACAGGGAAGGGTGGTTATTGGATCATTTACCAATCTAGGCTTAATAGATTTTATATGTTTCTTAGATGAACGGTAAAAGTGAATTTTATTAAATTATTATTATTATTATATGCTTTATGTTTTTTATTAGAGTTATAAATTTACTTTTTGTGAAATTAAATATCTAAAATATAAATTCTTTTAAGAATATTCAAAGAAATATTAAGGTATAATACTTATGTCTTTATAAAAAAATTTTTCAAATCATGACTACATAAGTTATTTTACATATAAACAACTAATACTAAAAAAATTAATTTTATCAAAAAATTTAAATAAATAGCTAATATTATTCGCTAGTCAAATCAGTTAATATAATATGTTGTTTTCTTATCGTTGATAAAATCAACTAATAGCTAATACAATCTATTTTATCAAATAGGGCCGTAATAGTGAAAATTTCTTCAAACTCTTGGACCGTCAGCACAACCTAGAATCCAATTATCCGCAACTATGACGTTCTCGTTTCAAGTCAATCTTCTTTATAGGCTTTGCAACTCTTATCCAACTCCATACTTAACTCTTCAATTGCTTGTACCTTTCATCTCCGCAGATGATTGTTCTTAGGGTAGGGAGTAGGTTGGGCATTAGTAATGTTTAGGATTTAACCGAAACAGGATAAATAGTTGAGATTGACGTTGTCTTTGCCCCAGTATTAGTAATACTAACTGGATAAATTCCTCATTGGAGTTGTATTGCTATCATTCATCATAGGATGCGGATGATGGATAAGGAGCGTAGATTGAAGAATATGGCAGTTGCAATGTAAATATGCCTCTGACTAAAACTAGATTTTGATTCAACGGACACAGTTGGAGAAGTCAATATGAGCAAGTTAGCGTTGCAGCATTATGTCATTGCAGGCTTACACGCTACAGATGATTCTAAGCATAGCATGATCGCAGGTTGTGGCACAAAGGTAATTAAACAACTCTGCCAGCCAATGTAAATGCCGTGACTGATCATAATGGTTCACCAGCCTAGTCGCAATTTGCAAACCATGTATATTCTTCAATGATCATGGCCTGTTCTAGTTCAAATTTCTCTCCTGTTATTGTTCACAAAACGTTTGATCATGGTGCTCATACCTCAACAGCATTTTCTATGGTCAGCTTAATTAAATGTTCAAATGAATCGATCATGGCCTACATAAGTTAAGGTATAGATAACGTGCCGTTTACTGAACGGACATGCCATGCTGAATATAGTATAATGTAGTTTCACATGCTTAAATAACGATCAAGACTCATTTCAACGCCTCCACTCAACGACCTTACAGCAAGAAGTCTCGTTTCCCCAGCCAAATGAGAACAATAGCACAAGAATTTCAAGATCTTGCTCTACAGCATCCATAGTTCACCACCCTGCATTCGATAGTAAATTTCAGGATAGCTGTTGGATATTTACATCTTAAGGACTAACCTTTGATCAACAAAATACCTAGCTAGTGCTAGCCTTGTCCAGCTGCAAGTTTGCCTTTATGAAGTCTAAGACAACGGATACCACCTCTACTTGATGTGAAGTGTATGAATGATTTGCTCCATCTATGATGTGTAATTTATGATTAGGTATGATCTTGGAAAACTCGTACGCATCTTCCAACGGTATGATTTCATCATCAGATCCATGGACTGTGAACACTCTGTATAAAACTTAAGATCCATCAGCCTTATTGTGTCCAATTGTTAGATAGACTTAGAAATGGTTAGAATAACAGCAAGAGGATATCCAAATATGAAAATTTGTTGGAACATCAGATAGAGAGAGATTCACTAGCTAAGGGATAACTTTTCCCCATGATATCTGAAATCTAATTTCTTGACCATTATAGTGAAAGGTTTCCCATATAGAGAACATAAATAAGCAAATGCATCTTTCAGGATGAAATAGTTAACAATCAAATGATTCGATGTTTCCTTCTTTGTGTAAAATCAAGCTTTTTATCCTTGATAATTCACGATTGTGAACATAAATTAAGAACAATGAAAATGTTATCTGACACACCTTACCATGACAATGTCAAGAATATGTAAACTCAGTAAACTTGGCAAACCTAAGAGATAAGACTGGATTAAGGTATTTCCTCAAACCTGCAATCTTTTTCAATCTCGAGACATGCTTTATGCATATCAGTGTTCAGACGATCCATCAAATCGTCCAAATAAACACGATAATTAACACCTCCTGCAAAGGTAAATGTCAGAAAGGTACTAACAGAGAGCATTTCTCTAAGTTAGCAAGACAGGGAGGGGGCTTTCTAGGCTAATTTGGATAATCCTTTTGTTTTCTTTCTCGTTCCCTTGGACAATCAACAGAGTAGAATTCTGTAAAGGCAAAAGTCACCTGTTTGGTTTTTGACATCAATAAATCCTCCTTCCTTAATTTTTTCAAGAAAGTCTTTTCCAAGCCGTTCCTCAATACCTCTCTTCAAATCATAACGGCCAGAAATATTGACAACTTTGTTGATATCGTGATATTTTGAAGCATAAAGGAGCACCACATCGCCACCTAAAAGTATTGTTCTGTTGTCAGTTTTCAAGAGGGAACAAAATCACTTCCATGGTATCCAATTAAGTGTAAAAATAACCCTTTTAAACTGGAAAACCTGGAATTTAATTTAAAAGAACAAGGCTAATATGCAGAACAAAACCAGCAAATTGAGTTGCACTATTTCATAAGCAAGAATTTCCCCGTTTTTCAATTATTTACATCTTTATCATCTATTTCACATTTTTCTTGAACCTTTGTTCCTCAATGCCTAAACTAAGCAAAAAAATGAGGCCACAACACCGAGACTTATTTTGCTAAAAGATTCAACATTTTTATGCATATAGAATTACAGTGTACAAATTTCGCATCCAAAATCATGCTGGTAGCGTGATCTTCTAGATGCACTTGATTTCAATCATGAACTGGTATCTCAACTCAACAATTGAGCAGCCTAACAAAGACAACATCGCATGACAAGAAAGGTTGAAGCAATATTGATAAAAACATGGTAGGACATGATTAAACTAACACCATCTACAACAATCAATCATCAACGACAACAGATAGAATTGCAACCTTGTAGCCACCAACGACAACAGATAGAATTGCAAGGCAATCACCACTATCAATATGTATAACCACTGTCATTCACCAGCATTGATTTTCTCCAGAAATCAGTTCTTACAGAAACAAAGCCAAATGGGTTAAAGTTGCAAATTTTTTGTTTGACCTAGATAACCAAAGAACTTGTAGTTAACAAACTACACATCTAGCAAAGGTGACTTTCTTTGATCCATTTATCTCAATAATACGTGATGACGAAACCAAAATAATTTCCAACCAGTAAAACATCATTCTACAATGAACGAACAGAAATATCATGTGAAAAACGAATTCTTCCTCAAGACTGGTTATTTGTCAAAATTCAATCACTTTAGTTGCACAAACTAATACAATTTATCGAAGGATGTATAACAGCTACTCATCATGTATACACAATCATACAAACCTTTACTATGCCCAAGAATCGCACTTATAACACGCTTTTCTCCAAAGAAATGTTCAACTACAGCTCGCAAATCATCAGCCTCTCTCAAGTAGTTACCATATGCAAAAGAGCCTTCACTTTCCCTATAGAGAAAACATTGTAAATATGTGATCAAATAGAAAAATTGAGAATGATACCACATCTCAGCTACTCATGCAAGAGGACACCATAATAAAGAAACAGGACCAAGAGTATCCACAGACACCCAGTTACTCTGAGTACGAAACTAAAACCACTGATCTCATGATAAGAGCATCAAATGTCCAGTGAATCCAAAATTATTATCTTTTCAGTAATGAAATCATTGATGAACTAAACTAAAAAGGACAATTAATTAATGAATACAACTGATATGGATGTGTGTTTATTAGGAGTCTATTAGAGAAGTATGAGTGTTTTATTAGGAGTCTATTAGAGGAGTATTTTATTTTTAGTAGAAGTCTATTATTTCCCAATTATTTCTGCACTAGTTTCTGTTATAATTATGTTAATAAAAACAGCGTGAATAGTAGTCTTTCTAAGAGTCCTAAAATAGCTTGAATAGGAGTCTTTCTAGGAGTCCTAGTGTTGGACCCCGAACCTTCCTTGAAATTTTGAAGTGTCAAGTGACATGAAATTGAGAATGAATAAATAAAAAGAAAATTTTGAATGTGAATAGTTAGATGAGATTAAGATAGGCGAAAAATGCTTTTGTTATTGAGATTTATGTTAAGGTATGGCCTAAAATGGCATTTGAAGTTTAAATGAAATTGTTAGTGAATAAATTACAAAATTTAAGAAATAAAGAGAAAAGTGT